>CM055122.1:551954127-552429127 GCA_029206835.1 Rana muscosa
GGCTAGGCGCCACGGGACCGCCAAAGTCCTCTGCGGCTTACCCCAGACTTAGTCAATGAATGTATCAAAAAAAGGCACATATGGAAAAAAACTTTTTAAATAAACGGCTTTAAAAGAACCAAAGGAGACAGCTTTTACCTGAGGTTCCTCAGCCTCAACATTCAGCTTGAGAGTGTTCCTCACAGCATCAATGAGTTCACTTACAAGCACCCTGTCAGTTTTTCAGAACTGGGGTCTTCCTCACAGGGAATATCCTGTTTAAAAAACATGAAAAATCCTCAGAGCTAGGGTCCTGAGCAGCCATAGCTAGGCCCATATCTGGGACAGAGCACTCCCCTACAGGAGGATGTGTGGGGAAGGGGCGCTTTACAGCTCCCTTGCGCTCGCACACCGCTTCCATCCTGACAAGGATGATTCCAGGACTGCCAACAACTGGTCCATAGGGACCGCAGGTGCAGGAGCACTACCAGTTGCCTCAGACAAGTGTGGAGAAGCAGGTGAACTAGACTCCATACTGCCACCCTCTGACTGTTAAACACTATCATAGTGAGTAACACAGTCCAACCACTGGCTATGCTGAGTTGAGGAGGGGACACCCAGAGTAGTCACCAACCCCTGTAAGGACCGCTCATTCCGCTGTATGAAACCGTGCTGCCGCGCGGGTGAAGCCTGGGGAGAGTGAGGAGACTGTGAGGAGACCGACTGTGAAGAGATTGGATATTCGCGCCGCAGCAGTGGCCGATAGAGGCCGAAACCGTAATCAAAAACTGCTGCGGCTTCAAGAAAATGGCCGCAGGCCGCATACAATACTGCGCCATCGATCCACGGCAAAATGGGCGCTGAGCGCGTTTTTTCAAAATTAGCTCACAGCGCTAATGGCGCACAGGTTTTGCGGTTGTTCACTAACCACAAGGCAGGAGCTCCTGCCCTCACTGACTGTAGCACGGCAAGCGCTGGGGCGGCTGTTTGAACACAAACAGCCCCACTCAGGAACTAAACCTGTGAAGCTTAGCTTTGCTAAGCATGCATGTAATCACTATCCACCACAGTATGTCACTCACACACCAGAACACTGCCCCAGTGCCATTAAAACCGACATGAGCTCCCCCAGCTAGGTCAGAGTGACCCCCAAGCACCCCCACACAGCACAGCACCAGTACAGGGTGCAGAGAGCAGCATAACAGGGGGGAGACAGGGAGAACCCCCACATAAAGAAACACAGCCAGTATGTACTCACCTGCAGCAGGAGAGACTACTTACCCGTCCCTGGAGGGACCCACTGGCTTGTCTCAGACAGACCTATCACAGAGTAGTACTGCGTAGCTGTCGGCCCGGTCCACCGCAAAAGATACAGTCAGGTACTGTTCAATCTTGAGAGGACCGCGGGAGCATGAAAGCAACCCGGCCACCCCTGGAGCCATGGGGTATGTCGTGAACTGAGTCTCACGCACACAAGGCGAGGATCAGCACGCTTGATGGTCGGACAGGGAAGACTACGAGGATACTAGTGTACCCAACCTGTTGCCCAGCCGACAGTTGATTGAAGGTCAATAAAATAAAATAACAAAATTCCCAAAGGAATAAAATTTTAAAGTAAAATCTTCCAGGAGACTGGGTCCTGAGAAAGCCACGTCTTCTCCTTCTGCTAGGCAGAAAAAAACTGAGGTCTGCTAGCTGCAGGTGGGAGGGTAATGTCCGGAGATTTTCCCCTCTTGACCTTGTCTCAGGAGGTGGCCTTCTTACTGGCCATTATTTCTGTCAGACGGGTGTCTGAATTGGCGGCCTTGTCCTGCAAGTCGCCCTATTTGGTCATCCATAAGGATAAGGCGGTGTTGCGTCCGCGACCTTCCTTTTGCATAAGGTGATCTCGGTTTTCCACCTACATGTGGACATTGTCCTCCCGTCCTTGTGTCCTCACACATCGCATTCCAGAGGGTTTGCGTTTCACATATTTTATGTGGTACGTGATATGACTCACTAGTTGTGTCTGTCTCGGGTCCGAACAGGGCCGAGTGGGGTCGTCTGCCACTTTTTCTAGATGGATCAGACAGACTGTTATATAGGCCTATGCCATTAAGGGGGTGGCCCCTCCCTTTCTGGTTACGGCGCATGCCACAGGACAATTGATGCTTCCTGGGCTTTCCGACATCAAGCGTCGGTTGCACAAGTGTGCAAGGCGGCGACCTGGTCGTCCGTTCATGCCTTTTCAAAATTCTATAAGATTGATGTGGCTGTATCTTTGGATGCTTCCTTCGGCCGCAAGGTGTTACAGGCCGCTGTTTAATGTTGCAACTCCTCCGTTGAGGAGCTCTGCTGGTTTGGAGTGAAATTTTGGTTGTTCCTTTACTATTTGATCCCACCCTTTTCTTATACTGCTTTGGGACGTCCCACACGTAATCAGTATGACAGCTGTGTCAGTCCATGGACGATAAGAGAAAATAGGATTTTTGTACTCACCGTAAAATCAGTTTCTCTGACGTCCATGGACTGACACAGCACCCACCCTTCCTTTTAAGGTTTGTACTGCTTTGTTACGAACTGAGGTCTGCTAGCTGCAGGTGGGATGGTAATGTCCGGAGGGACCGCCCCCCTGGGCAGGGCTGTTCAGCTCTGGTTTGTTCTAGAATGTTCTAACATCTAACATTCTGCCTAGGTCTTCTCCTGCAAGCAGGGACATATACCCCACACGTAATCAGTATGACAGCTGTGTCAGTCCATGGACGATAAGAGAAACCCATTTTTTAATTCCCTGATGAAAAAAAAGTGTAGCCTATTACACTCCAGAAGATCTGGTTCATGTTAACTGTGTCTGTTTTTTTTTAGAGACTTTACCTCCTTGGTGGTAATCCTGAGTTTGGCTCAGGGTTAAATTTCAGTACCATTAGCGGTAACCCAGAGCCACACACGGGATTGCATTGCAGGATCCTGCTGCAGTGTACTTACCTTGTCCCCAGGATCCTGCAATGTCCCCCAGCTGTGTCTGCGGGCTGTGTCTGTGGGCTGTGTCCTCCACCCGATGCCTCTGTGTGTCGGGCTTCGTTCCCTGCAAGCGTCGCAGCGCACGGGGCGGTGCCCAGCAGCAAATTACTAAATTCATAATACAATACACTAAAATCGTTTAGATTACATTACTGCATGAAATCATTTCACATCCCTTTTGTCCCTAGTGTTTTGCCCAGTGCCCTGAATGCAGTTTTATATTATATATACTGTTCTTTCTGCCTGGAAACTTGAGATTGTCAATGGCAACCAAAAAGTGTCCCTTTAAGTCAAAAGTGTTTTTTAGACCAGCTAGAAAACAGAGATAGTAAATTAGAACATTTGCAGAATTAAGCGATGGTGAATCGTGGGGAAATTAATTTTAATATAATTATTATATATATATATATTTTTTTTTATTATTATTTATCGGTATTTATTAGATTATGGTTTCGTGTTTCAAACTTTATCATACCTGGAATGTCTACTAGACTCTTGTTTGGACAGATTTAAGTGTGTTATTCCTAAGAATTACAGACCTACAATATAAAACGCCAAATTTCTATGCAAAACAATTGTACCACTTTGAGACGCAAAAATTGGACATAATCATACTGCCAGGGTGGTAATCTTCTTTCCTGACAACTTTATTTGGGCATTTAAAGAAATGTTTTAGGAAGATTTCCACCGAAAACTAGCTGTGGCATATTGGATGCAGGAATAAGAGCTGAGCCTAAACAAAAATATAGTGACTACATTGTAGTCAATGAGCCCAACACAAAGAAGAAGGTGGCATGGACAGATTTAGATAAGCAGGCCAACAATTTAGAGTGGTGGAGATCCTCAAATGAGCTGCAGGTAAACACATAGACGTTGATTTACCAAAACTGAGTGCAAAATCTGGTGCAGCTGTGCACAGTAGCCAACAATCTTCAACTTTAAATTGTTTAATTAAGCTTTGACAAAAAAAAACTGGAAGCTGATTGGTTTCTATGCAGAGCTGCACCAAATTTTGCACCCTCCAGTTTTAGTAAATCAATCCCACAGTTTTGATGTGCTTATAAGTACAAATCCAAATCCTAACTTTAATACATACAATTCCTCTCTTTTATCTTTTACTTTTTCCTGATGCCTACTTGGAAATGTTAGTAGTTATATACATTTGTGCCTCTTGGTATTCAAATGTAACTGATTACATGATGTTGCATGCAAACGAGCCAATTCCACAATCGCTGTTTTGATTCTTGATGTAAAATTGCCTAAAAAATCACATCCAAATCACAGCCGCAGAGGACTTTGCTAGCAAGAAATGCTTGGAATTCATTTAAAGATGATTAATATTAGTCAGAATGATATATGCAAAACAAATTCATCTCCCTTCATTTATATTCCCCGGTTTATGATTTCAATTGTGAGTGTAGAAATTACAGTTTATGCAGCCTTACAAAGTATGGATAAAGGAAAACTTCTCCAATTCAGTTGCTTGTGGTATGTAGGTTTTAAAATTTTTATCTGGTACTAATGAAAGCATGTATTTACAAAACTTTACAGACATACTACAGATATATTAATTGCTTTGTAATCACTTAAATATAAACTTATCCAGAAACAAAAACATACATTCGGATGGACTTTCTTTGTTACCCAAATAAACAAGACCTAGTATAAAAAGACAATTTAATTACAACATTGCAAACATATCCAAGTAGACTAAAACAAAATTTGTTCTATAATCCAAATATCCAATAATATATACCGGTATTATATATCTCAAAACAATGGGTAAAAGCATAACAATAGTAGAGCAATAACACTTTTACCAATTGTTTTGTGATGTTTATTTGATTGGATTATAGAACAACAATCTCCAGTTTGTTTTGAGGGGTTATAATGACTGTTTTAGTCTACTTGGATATGTTTTTAATGTTGTAATTAAATTGGCTTTTATACTATATATGTGTGGTCTTGTTTATGGGATACCAAGAAAGTCCATCAGAATTTACTTTGTGTTTCTTGATAAGTTTATATTTAAGTGATTACAAAGCAATTAGTATATCTGCAGTATGTCTTTAAAGTTTTGTATATACAGTACATGTTTTCATTAATATAAAGCACCAGATAACATTTTTAAAACATACATACAGTACCACAAGCAACTGAATAATGAGGTACCGTATATACTCGAGTATAAGCTGAGTTTTTCAGCCCTTTTTTAGGGCTGAAAGTATACCCCTCGGCTTATACTCGAGTCAGTACCTGAAAATCTTGTTATTCCGCGGCCGGCGTCCATTGTTGAAATCTCCCGCCTTTCTTCTGGTCCCTTCCGCGATAGGCGTTTCCAGCAAACACTGTGTTGAGTGTTGCGCCTATCATGGACGTTCTCTTGTCCGACGTCCGTGATTGGCGGAACACTGAACACAGTGCCTGCTGGGAAACGGAGTCCGAGAATGAGAGGATCTCCATGATAGTCGCAACACTCAACACAGTGTTTGCTGGAAATGCCTATCACGGAATGGACCAGAAGAAAGCCACGAGATTTAAACAATGGATGCCGGCCGCGGAATAAGATTTTCAGGTACACTGACTGACTCGGGCACAGGGAGGCTGCAATGGACACAGTAAGGGGGCACAGTGAGGTGGCAATGGGCACAGTGAGGTGGCAATGGGCACAGTGAGGTGGCAATGGGCAGTGAGGTGGCAATGGGCACAGTGAGGTGGCACAGTGAGATGGCAATGGGCACAGTAAGGTTGGGCAATTGGCACAGTGAGGTAGCAATGGGCACATTTCCCCCCCCCCTCAGGCTTATACTCGAGTCAATCATTTTTCCCATTTTTTTGTGGTAAAAGTAGGTACCTCGGCTTATACTCGGGTCGGCTTATACTCGAGTATATACGGTAATCCCCTATTTCTCTTTTAATGATTTTTTTGTTTTTTGGCACTGACTAGGAGAACATACTAATAGTCAACACTTCAATATAAAGATCAGAGTGTATCAGGCAGACAGGGTTGGTAATTAATCAGCAAGGTTGTAACTTGTTTTTCCACATACAGACATGGTTAGTTTAAAAAAAGTACTCTATGGTAAAAATATTCAGAATACATATATGTGTATATATGAGGGCTTTCATGATCTTGGATTCTTGTTTTTATATTTTATTCTTAATATTTTTTAATATACATTACTTTTCTGAATCGAAATGTGATAATACAATACATATGCATTTTTCATAGAAAGTTTTTAATTGTAATTTGTATTTTGTGGACACAACTACACGCAAACCCGTTTTTTTATACATCAATATGTAACAAACTTTTGAAAGAAACAGTTCAGAAGAAAGAGTTATGACTATCAAAGTCCATTAGCAATGGAAATTGCAGTATCCATAACACCCAATCAGTAATCACAAATCAACTAATATGACTAATATTGGTTAAACTGGATGGACTTGTGTCTTTTTTCAATATGACTAACAATGGGTTTAGTTACTAAACGCAACGAGTGACGTTGTCACCGGCAGCCGTACAAAGCTTTGTAAGCATTGTATGTATGTAGGTACTGCAAAGTCTCAGGTGTCCAGCAGTCAAACTACAAGGGGTGGAAGAGAACCATGTCTCCCTGCAGCTTTTTACCCTGAGATTCACTAGAATTTCAACAGGTTGCTCTATGGGACAGGGAAGACTGAGCAAATTCTTCTTTCTGTCTGTAGTAGCCTGATGACATCATTGTCCCAGAGTGCTGAGTGATTGGAGTGAAAGTTCATTTATTTTTTAAGGCCAAATAAAGATCTACTGCCAAAAAGTAAATATATTTTCTTATTATATCACCTAAGAAAAAAAATTCACAAGACAGATCACTAAAACAGCAATAATAGAGATGCTTAGTTCTGTTAGAATTTTTGATTTTTACATTTCCAGTGTCCTAACTGTACATTTCAGAAAATGGTTTGATTATGGCACCCTGCTTGAGGTGATTGTAGCTGTATTAGTGAACATGCAACCTACAAGAATAAGACAGAACCCCGAAAGTTTGTCCTGAAAAATTAACTGTTAATGCACATCCATAACCCGGCCTTTTAAGTCAGAACTTCCTTTGGGTGCACTGAATAGTCCTGTGCTGATGGACTGTCCATCTGTATTATATGCAGTAACATCAAGCTTTTACATTGATCCTTTTCTGAATGATGTGTAAATAATCTGGACTCTGGAATAAGGCAGTTTGTTTCTTCCTTTATGGGCAATATACATTTTGAGCATTTAATGAACATATTGTATTATAAGTGTAAAATTTGTGATCCATCTGGATGATGGGTATAAAATTAGTGACCCATCAAACACTACTATTCGTTTTTCAATCTATTTTCTCTGCCCTGGCAAATTAACAAAAGAGAAACATGTAAGGAATATTGAATAATTTATGTAGTTGCCATCTTTCTGTCATCTGAATACTAATGGAAAATGTCATAATCAATCTAAATCACATTTATTTGCAATCATATTTTGAGCAATTATTGTATGCATAGGAATATTAAAACTTATATTTCTGCTTTCCAGAAGAATATTGAGCAACCAACAATAATGCTATTACATTTGATTTGTTAGTAATATGGCATTCAGCTCTATCTATCTATCTATCTATCTATCTATCTATCTATCAAGTATTTAAGAATTTATGGACTTTCTCATGCATAAAAGGAGTTGATCTGTAAAACCAGAGTAACCTCTCAGAAAGCTGAAAGGTCATTTTTAATAGGGTTTCATATTTCTAAGGGATCACTGTTAAGGTAAGTATAGGGAGGTAAGTTAAATCCTTTGCAGAGACACTGTCACATTGTCCTGTGTGGGTAATTGTTGGCAATCCAGCAAAGAAGTCATATCACTGCCCCAGATATGTGGCTGTCACAGGGAAGGAGGATACATAGCCAGAAGTGCCAAGTGTAGTGGATGGCTGTGGAGCAGAAAGGAGTGGCAGGAGAACATTGGTAATTGTTGTAAAAGGGGGGTAGGGGTGTCAGGCATTACAGAGTCACTGTCACTTTGCCCTGAAAGGGCAAGGTGACAATGTCTCTACTTCAGCCCCGGAAGGTTTCACCCCTTCCTGATCAGAGCATTTTTTGCAATACAGCACTGCGTTGCTTTAACTGACAATTGCGTGGTCTTGTGACGTTGTACCCAAACAAAATTTGGTATTTGATCACCTTTGCGGTTTTTATTTTTTGCGCTATAAACAAAAAAAGACCAACAATTAAAAAATAAATAAATAAATGTTTTACTTTGTGCCATAAAACATATCCAATAAAAAAAATAGAAAAAATCCAATTTCTTCATCAGGCCAATATGTACCATATGAAATATGTTTAGGTCAATATATATTCCGCTACATATTTTTGGTAAAAGAATCACAATAAGTGTATATTGATTAGTTTGTGCAAAAGTTATCACATTTATAAACTATGGGATAGATTTATGGACTTTTATTTTTTTTGATTTTTTACCAGTAATGGCGGCGATCAACGATTTTTAGCGGGACTGCAACATTGCGGCGGACAGATCTGACACTGAGTGACAGTTTTTGGGAACCAGTGACACCAATGCAGTGATTAGTGCTAAAAAATTCACTGTCACTGTATAAATGACACTTGCAGGGAAGGAGTTAACATCAGGGGCGATCAAAGGGTTAAGTGTGTGCCATGGGGATGCTTGCTAACTGTGTTGGGATGGATTGCCTGGAGGAACACAAGATCTTCCTCTGCCTCTTCCTCACTGACAGAACGTTTTACATAAGAAGACTGACGTTCTGCCTCTCTGCGAATGGTCGCCAGGTTCCTAGCAGACATAGCATCCACCGGAGCCACTGATTGGCTCCCGCTGTGTCCAATCACAGTGGTAGCGGGTGTGCGTGCCCCTAGACCCAGAAAAAAACATACAGGTACGTTGTTTCGGGCAGCCGGGCCGCCCTGACGAAGTATATGTGCGGTGGGCAGTCCAGAAGTAGTTAAAAGCTTCAGAAGAATGGCCCAAATTTTGTTAAACATTTTGCAATTTTGTACTAACACTGATGTTCTGCAGATTAGCATTTACAAGTTAAAGTGGGTCTAAAGGCAATGCGTTTTTTATCTTAATGCATTCCCTGCATTTTGCTAAAAATATCCTATTAGTAGTTTGCCCCCCCAAAATTCTTACCTGAGTCCTGTATCGATCCAGCACTGTTCTTTTCTACAGCAGGTCTCTCCTCTCTCCCCTCTTTCACAAGCATCGGCGGGGGGAGCCTCTGTTGCTGTCATTTAAATTCAGTGAGCAGAGAGCGGGAGGTAGGGATGAGGCTGTGTGCCATTAGACACACACAACCCAGCTTGGGGGTGAGCCCACAGTTTGCCACCATAGGAAGCAGCTTCCTATGATGGCACACTGAGAAGAGGAGTAGCTGAGAGCACCAGCCTCTAGCACACAGAGCAGGTATGTATAACATGTTTAATATTTTACATAAAAAAAATTAAAGCTTTACCCAAAGGTTTTCCCATGGTGGCAGTGCACATGTCTGCCTGTGTGCTGGCAGCAGCCGGGCTAGTGCACTTGCACGGTGCCATGCCCCCTTTTCTCTCCCATTTAGGTGGAGCAAGGGTGGGAGCCATTAGGTAGATTTCCTTATGACAGAAGTGCACATGCCTGGTAGTGAGCTTGCGACAATTGGGTGAGTGCATATGTGCAGCGTCATATCCAGGCCATTGATGATGTCAACAAGACAGTAGAGGCAAGGAGGATAGGGGAGAGGTATCCTGGAGGGAGGAGGGGAGAGATGAGAGGGGGATACCCCGGGGGGGTATTTAAGGAGTTAGTATGTACACCTGCATTTGGAAACAGGGATGTGAAGGAGGTAGGAATAGGTTGTTATGTTGGAGGTATATATTTTAATGATCTGTACCACACTGGTGGAATCTTGTCTCTTTCTCCTCACTTTAGAATCAGTTGAACTCTTTTTCTCCTTCTGAACTCCGGATGTTTATGACATTGTAATCAAAACCCAGAGGCTCCTTATTCTTAGCATTTCAGGTATTGGCATTTACATTTTGATTTTGATTTTGATAAGATGTTCAGACATGTGGGCTACATGTTGTCCCGCAGGGAGCAAGAAGCTGCATTTTATATGTTAATTATTGTCTACTACTGAGGGGAGGCAGGGTTACTTCTACCTCTGGTCCTCCATCAACCCTCTGGGCATTCCTGTTCCCCTTCCCCCTCCCTGTGGACCCCCCCATATGTTTTTAACTGCTCTTAATTGTTATATTCATGATTTATGCTGCTGATTATGATATATATACCTATTCATAGAATACTTCTGGGTTCCTAAAGAAGTTGAACTGCAAAACACATTGAACTGAACCATTCATTAGTTGATATACCCATAAGACAGCTACACCATAGAAATTGATGTTCTTGTAAGTTGAATATTTTAATAATATTTGTAATGATCAATAAAAAGAATAGCAATGTTTTTCAAACTACATTGTGCCATTATAGCGGGTATGCCCTAAAATCCCAATATTTAGTTGCTTAGTATCTGATGTGCATTATAGGATGTGGTGCTATGATAGCCACCCAGTTAGGTGGCCTTTTATTAATCTTTATAGACATTTGGACATTATCTCAAATGCCCTGCTACAAATAGCGGTTTTGATCGGCTTAAAACTAGAGTTTCACTCCAAACACCCTCATCGTTTCATGTCGTCCATCCTTCTGGTATCAATGGTCAGATTAGCAAACCTTCATGTAGCCCTTGCAGGTGTTCTGGAGCAAGGAGTTATCACCTCAATTCCTGTTTCAGAGAGGTTTTAAGTATTTAATTTCAACTTTTTGCATGCTCCCAAAACCAAACCATCCACCCCAACTTCGGTCTCAAGGCTCTAAATTCAGGCCCAAAAATACTGCATGGAATCCACTAGGTCAGTTAAAGCATCCCTTCATCAGGGTGATGTTCTGGTTCATGCAGACATCAAGGATGCATACTTGCATTTTCCATTTTTTCCAGCACATCAAAGGTTTATTTGCTTTGCTATGGGTCATTCGAATTTTAAGTTTGTGACCCTGCCATTCGGTCTGTCTTCTGTACTCATGTATTTACCAAGTTCCTAGCCCCTGCACGTGCCTTGTTCTGCTCTCAGGGCACAGGTCCTGACCAACAATGTGGTGCTGACTGTTAAGACATTCAAAAGGGGGGGAGGTATCTGGGTCTGATCCTGTACACAGCTCCAGAGGAAACACTTCAAATTCTCTGCTCCCACACTTGCACTCTTTAATCACCTCAATAGGTCACGTCAACCAATACATTATGCTTCCATCTCTCTGTCGGGCTCTGGATTGTCTGGCACTTGACTGGATATAGTTTGAGCTGTGAATGTCTACCTTGCAGCCACTGCCTCAATTAAGAAGAATGACTCTGTTTTTGCTATTCCTAAAGGTCCCCTTAAAGGGGATGCAGCTTATTGTTCTCACAATTTATCGGTGGCTCAGACAAATCATCATTCAGGCTTATAGTAGTAAGAACTGAGTTCCATTCTTTTGTGTCAAGGCTGAGTCTACTAGATCTGTGACTGCTTTTTTGGCTTTTTGGCATCATGGGACTGTTTCCCAGATTTGCAAGTCTGCCACCTGGTCTTCCGTTCACATGTTCTCAAAGTTTTATCAGGTGGATGTTGCCTCTTTTGATGCCAGCTTTTGGCATAAGGTCTTTAGGCTTCAGGCAGTGCTTAGTTTTCTCATAGTTGGGCCTGTTAACATTTTGTGTGCTATGCCCACTCCTCAACTGGAGTGATTTTAAACATCGTAAAACATCTTTGAATCCATGTCCCTCAATGAACAAGCAAGGATTTTTATACTCACCATAGAATCTATTTCTTGGAGGGACACAGATTCTACCATGCTATGTTTATGGTCTGCTCTCAGCACTGCTTTGTTACAAAACTGAGGCATACACTGGTCAGGTCACAGTTTTTTGTGCGCCTGTGTCTAAATGCCCCGTAGGCAGCAGTATAACCCAAATGTCTGACTCATGTATCTCTTCATGAACTCCAATAACAGATTTTACAGTGAGTACAAAAAAATTCAATTATTGTTGACCGGCTCCACAATGTGTGACTTATTTAAAACTCTGCATATTTACAGTGAAAATAGAAAATATGATTCTTTATATTTCTATATATTCCGTTTTCCTTGGACTCTGACATTTATGTACCAAGCCTGTTTTTTCCCAAATAATCTTACTTTCCTGAAACATGTAGAGACACCAGCAATGAGTGCTATGCTTTGTTCTCTTATAAAACAACATCACTCTCAAGGCCACGATTATATATTTTGCTTTATTCAACAAAACATTAACCTTTAAGCTGTTCCAGAGCAGACAAAATCAGAAATTGCAATGCAGCATCTCTATGAAATGCAAGTAAGCTACAAAAGATTACATGGTGGCCTGCTATTCAATCAAACTATTTGTTGTTTTATTCCATTGCAGGCACCAGTCCCATTATTATGTTTATTTTTGTGTAGGCTCAGAAGGGCTGCACAGATTTCTCAAAGACAGGGACTAATTTCACACAAATTGCAATAATTATAACAAAGAAACATACATTTATATAGATGACTATAAAAATCTAGAAGTTTTATTTATATCAATACTGGCTTTTACACTGATCAGCCATAACTTTATGACCACTGCCAAGTTAAGTGAATAACATTGATTATCTTGTTACAATGGCATCTGAAAATCAGTGGGATATATTAGGCAGCAAGTAAACATGCTGTCCTTGAAGCTGATTTGTTGAAAGCAGAAAGAATGTACGTTCCATCTTGTTGTGTATGGGGCTGCGTAGCCGCAGGCCCATCAGGGTGCCCATACTGACCTGCATCCACAGCCAAAACTGCATGCAATGGGCATGTGAGCATCAGAACTGGACCATAGAGCAATGGAAGAAGGTGGCATGGTTAGATTAACTATATTTTATTTTACATCTTGTGGATGATCAGGTGCGTGTGTCTCACTTACCTGGGGTAAGTGAGACACACACCAGGATGCAGTATGGAAAGAAGGCAAACTAACAGAGGCAGTGTGATGCTTTAAGAAATGTCCTGCTGGTAATTATTGGGTCCTGCAATTCATGTGGATGTCACTTTGATATGTTCCATGTATCTAAACATTGTTGGTGACCAAGTACTTCCCTTCATGGAAATTGTATTTTCTAATGACAGTGTCTTATTCAGCATGATAATACACCCCACCACACTGCAAAAATGGTTCAAGAATGCTTTCAGGAACACAACAATGATTTTGAGGAGCTGACTTGGACTCCATATTCTCCAGATCTCAATCCAATTGAGCATCTGCGGCATGTGCTGAAAAAACAAGTCTGATCAATGGAGACACCACTTTGTAACATACATGACTTAAAGGATCTGCTTTTAATGGCTTAGTGCCGGATACCACAGCATACCTTCAGAGGTCTAGTGGTGTCCATGCATTGATGGGTCAGGGCTGTTTTGGCGGCAAAATGAGGACTTACTCACTATTAGTTGGATAGTCATAATGTTATGCCTTAAAACACGTACCAAACATTATTTTCTGCTTGATTTTCAATTATTTCGTTTTTGCATTATTTATGACGAAATACATACTATATATTAAATAGCAAATGAGTAACACATTTAATGCACCAGAGTTAGGTTACTGTAATCTTTCTTTATCTAGAAAGGACAAGGAAACTCCAGATCCAGACTGGAAATACTGGCATACCCATACATTTAGGTCAAGCTTGTGTGAGCTAATAAAGTCAATTCTGATTTAGACCACTATACTTTCTGCACCTGAGCCCATAATAAGTTTAGTTCACTAAACAATAATGTACAATGGTGTGAAAAAGTATTTGACCCCTTTCTAAAAAAAAAAAAATTCTTTGCATATTTATCACAGTTAAATGACTCAGATCATCAAAAATGTATATATTATTACACAAAGATAATTGATTAAATACAAAATGCAGTTTTTAAATTATGGTTTCATTTATTTAAGGCAAAAAAGCTGTTCAAACCTGCCTGGCTTTATGTAAAAAAGTAATTGCCCCCTAAACCTAATAACTGGTTGTGCCACCTTTGGCGGCAACAACTGCAATCAAGCGTTTGCGATAACTGGCATTGAGCCTTTCACATTGCTGTGGGGCAATTTTGGGCCATTCTTCTTTGCAGAATTTTTTTAATTCAGCCACATTGGAGGGTTTTCCAGCATGAACGGCCTGTGTAAGGTCAGGATACAGCATCTCAATTAGATTTAAGTCTGGGCTTTGACTAGGCCACTCCAAAACCTAAATTTTGCTTTGTTTGAACCATTTAGAGGTGGACTTGCTGTTGTGTTTCGGATCATTGGCCTGCTGCATAACCCAAGTGCACTTGAGCTTGAGGTCATGAACTGATGGGCGGACATTCTCCTTTAGGATTTTCTGGGAGAGGTCAGAATTCATGGTTCCATCAATTATGGTAAAACATCCAGGTCCTGAAGCTGCAAAGCAGCCCCAGACCATCATGCTACCACCATCATGTCTGACTGTTGGTATGATGTTCTTGTTATGAAATGCTGTATTAGTTTTATGCCAGATGTAACAGGACGCACACCTTACAAAAAGTAAAGTTTTTGTCTCATCAGTCCACAGAATATTTGCCTAAAAGTCTTGAGGATAATCAAGATGTTTTTGGTAAATTTGAGATGAGCCTTTGTTTTCTTTTTGGTCAGCAGTGGCTTTTACCTTGGAACTCTCCCATGAATGCCATTTTTGCACAGTCTTGTTGAATCATGAACACTGATCTTAGCTGAGGTAAGTGAGGCCTGCAGTTCTTTAGATGTTGTTCTGGGTTCTTTTATGACCTCCTGGATGAGTCGTCGTCATGCTCTTGGAGTAATTTTTGTAGGCCGGCCACTCCTGGGAAGGTTCACCACTGTCTCCATTTGTGGATAATGGCTCTTCCCGTGGTTCACTGGAGTTCCAAAGCCTTAGAAATGGCTTTGAAACCCTCCTAGACCAATAAATTACTTTTTTTCTAATGTGTTCTTGAATTTTTTTAGATTGTGGCATGATGTGTGGCTTTTTGTGATCTGTTAGCATGCTTCACTTTGTCAGACAGCTTCAATTTATGTGATTTCTTGATTCAACAGGTCTGGCAGTAATCAGGCCTGGGTGTGGCAAGTGAAATTTGACTCAGCTTTCCAAAAAGTTGTGGTTAATCACAGTTCATTCATGATTCAGCATGGGAGGGGGCAAATACTTTTTCACATAGGGCCAGGCAGGTTTGGACATCTTTTTTCCTTTAATAAATGAAATAATAATTAAAAAACTGCATCTTGGATTTACTCTGGTTATCTTTGTGTAATATAATTTTTTTTCTGAATCATTTAAGCGTGAGAAATACCGTATGCAAAAAAAAAAAAAAAAAAATCAGGGAGGGGGCAAATACTTTTTCACAGCACTGTATATGTTATTTACCATAGCAGCTTTTCCTAATTTTAGCCATGTGTATGTTATTTTTTTTTTTTTTAATGGCCATTGCAAATATATAACTTGCAGCAAAAAAAATTGTTGCAACTTCGTAAAGTAAGCCTAAAGTCTGTCATCATTCTTGCCAATTAATTTAAAGTCCTCAAATGGTTAATTTCATAGCAGGTCACATGGCAACTGTAGTTCTATACAGGGGTTAAGATGGCAGATTCCTTGGCTGCAAAAGAAAAGGAGGTTTTATCTCTACTTTCATATCATTATATTTAAAGTGTTACCAAACCCAGAACCTTGCATAATATGAAAGTGCAATTATTTTAGTAAATATAAACTGCTAAATACCTTTTCTCATCAGCAGTATATAGCAGTCTCGTGACTTCTATTAGTGTCCAGCCAAGCACTGGGTAAAGCTTGTAGGAAGAGTTTTCATTCTCCTCTGACTGTCCTATGAGGCGGTATGACTGTGGAAGAAGGGGAGGATCAAAGAAGACAGGATCAAACACAGTGAGTTTAACAAGCATACTTCACTGCATATACAGACTGATTTACTGGTGTGGGTTTAGTAACACTTAAAGTGGTTGTAAACCCACTTTGACAACTTGCACCTACAGGTATGCCTAGATTAAGGTTTTCTGAATGGGATCTTGCTGGCCCAAGCGCACATGCGTGTAACGTCATCGCCGCTCCGGCCAATCACAGTGCCGGAGCGGCGATAACAGGAAGAAGCTCCGAGCGGACATGGCGGCGGAGAACGAGGAAGACTTTGAGGCCTTCGATTTCAGGTAAGTGCCACATAATGAGCTAGTATGCTATGCATACTAGCTCATTATGCCTTTCTCTTGCAGGGGTTTGTTTAGCAAAAAAAGTTTTAGAGGGTTTACTTCCTCTTTATCTTAGGTTAACTTACACAGGATTCCCTCCTGACCCCCCCCCCAGTCCCGCTGACCTGGATTGCGACAATCTCCTGTTCTGAGCCCTGCTATAGCCGGCCCACAGGTCAGGGGCTCAGAAATACCCACAGCTCAATCTTCAAAACGTACCCCATCAGAAGGGACGTTTTGGATCATTCTAATTTGACGGAGCTGTCATATGGGCAGCGCCGACTAATCAGAACCCGCGTAGCCCGTCTTGCCAGCTGGGAAGAAGACACGTGAAAGTCTTGATTTACTAAAACTGGAGAGTGCAAAATCTGGTGCAGCTCTGCATAGAAACCAATCTTCTAACCAACTTGTTTAACAATAAAACCTGAAATAAAACCTGAAAGCTGATTGGTTTCTATGCAGAGTTTGCATGCTAAAGTTTCAGTAACTCCCCCCCCACCCATAGTCTTAGTTGGCTGATCAGATCTTTTGGAGTTTGTTATTCTATGCAGATTGTGTTCAAACCAATCTCTGTACTCTGTATTTTAGTTTCCTACTGTCCCCTGCTCCTGTTTATGTCCTCTCACTTACTTAAACTCAATATTGTCTCGATATTAAAAAATAGTCCCGCCCGCCCCCCCCCCCCCTTAATCCATGATCAAACTTTACTTGTCTCTCCGTTTGAGCTTGCATCGGGGCTATTAAGCTCTATATTATTGTAAATATAAAAAAAAAAAGTCCCCCAGCAGGGGTTTAAAACAAAAAAGCAGCAATGGCTACAATACTCACCTCCTCTCCAAAGCTGCCCCCCCAAAGTAATCTCTTTTCACATGAAGTTCTTGATCTCTTGAGTTGAATAATGCTCTGCATCATTTAACAAAGACTGAGGACATAATGTGAGTGTAAGGCCTCATGGATCTGCTTCTTGAGAGGGCATCACGATGTACATTGCACACACATGCAATTCACTGTTATAGGGAGCAGTGCTGACATCAATATCAGGCTAAAGCTGCTCTCTGCATCATTGAATATTTTCAACTATAGTAGAGTGTGAAGAAGAAGAGGACCACTTAAGGATCAGATTCTGTTTTTAAATAATGCAAAATTGTGCCACAACGCTGCTAACTGATGGTTCAATCCTAAGCACAGGAGCAGTGCTGATGATCTTCTGAGCTTCAAATCCTGTTAGAGATGTTTAATTTCTCTAAATCATTGGAACTTCTTGTAAGCTCTGGAGGTCCTGTTTTGGCAAGGAAGTACAGAAAAAAAGCAATAAAAAAGTCAGAATTACTGATCTCCGTACTTTTTCTCAACCTGTCATCTTAGAAAGTATCAGCATGATGGTTAGACAACTAAAAAGTTAGGTAAGCAATGTCAACACATGCTCTCAGTGCAGAGGCCTGAAGAAAGGAATTGAACCTGTTGAAGATTTAAATTCAAGACCATGATCATGGGGCTAAATGCCACCTCTACATGCAGGAACACTCTATGCTATGGCCACATACAATTTGGATGATTAGCTTTGTGAGCCAGAAGCTTCACAGAAACGCCAACCCTGGACACACTGTCTGCATCTAGGGTCAAGTGGAGGCTCTGTTCGCCTGTAGCCACTCAGGTTACATTTGAACAGCGGCGGTGCTGGCTATTGATACAGAGTACATATCTGACAGTTGCCGCTGAAAGCTGCTGCTGTTTGCACATTCTGAAGTTGATTTACTAAAATGAAAGAGCGCAAAATCTGGTGCAGCTCCGCATAGAAACCAATCAGCTTCCAGGTTTTTTTTTTTGTCAAAGCTTATTTGAACAAACTGAAGTTAGAAGCTGATTGTCTATCATGCACAGCTGCACCAGATTTTGCATTCTCCAGCTTTAGTAAATCAACCCCACTGTGTGCACACAGCAAGGAGCTTGAAGGCAAGAATCTACTGATTCTCGCCAGCGGCTAACTTTGGCTGCCTAAGTGCGCCATGTGAATGTACTGTAGGCTTATACACCACACAGCTCTTTGACACCAACGTTTTTTATTAAGATCATCATTTCATTAGATGAATATACTGTATAGACATTCTGTAAACAGCAATAAACAATCATTTTCAGTGTAACAGCTCTAAATTGAAATCAATTATGCTTGGAAAATTACATTAATGATAATAAAAGAAATTTACAAATGTCCAAAACATTTTTTTTAATGTTCGTGGAAACCATAGAAACTTGAGTACATGCCAATTTAGGAAACTTGCATGAACAAAAACACATTTAAAACATTCTTTTGCATCACTTGTGAATGAAAACAGAATTAATTAGATTGCTGGTGGAAATATGCAGTCAGACAGTCAGAAATGCTTTTGGCAGCAAAACTATGTGGCACAGCACCACAGCCACTATGCAATCTTAATAAGCAAGTTGCTAGTATAAAGTATGATACTTAGGCTTACACAGAGAATAATGACATCAACATAGGCGTGCCCACGGGGTGTGCCGGGTGTGCCCAGGCACACCCTAATCATTCCTGTGCTCTCACTGCTAGTGCCAGCCTGTGACAATATCTGTGTAGCTCATGTCACCCCTGGGGTCGGTCCTGGCAAGCAAAAGCATCTGTGTGCTGCACTGCTGCGATTGGGAGGTGATTAAATAGGGACTAGGGCAGGGATATGCAATTAGCGGACCTCCAGCTGTTGCAGAACTACAAGTCCCATGAGGCATAGCAAGACATGGACAGCCACAAGCATGACTCCCAGAGGCAGAGGCATGATGGGACTTGTAGTTTTGCAACAGCTGGAGGTCCGCTAATTGCATAACCCTGGACTAGGGAGTCGCCGGACCACAGCTGCGGAGTAATCCAGCCGCATTTGCCGATGGGTATTCTATAGTTCCGGCTGCAGGTCCCACAGACGGCGGCGGAGTGATATACATCTGCACTCCGCCCCCCTCCGGCCTCCTCTCTCCCCCTTGGAAGAAGCAGCGGAGCCGAGTCAGCCTGGATAGCGGCAGGTGGATGGCTCAGTGAGGTGAGCAGTGAGACAGCATGGATCAGGGCGGGCAGCCAGAGCCAGACACCAGATTGACCAAAAAAAAAAGGCAACTCGATATGAACCCTGCCTGACTTGTCAGCAAAAAGTAAGTGTGCATTTTTATATATATGTATACACACTTACTATTTTGCTGACAAGTCAGGCAGGGTTCATATTGATCCAAAAAAATAAAACTCAAAGAAAGGGAATGTGGCTCTGTTCTACCAGATTCCAATGTAATGATATAATACAGATGTGTAAGTGCTAGTAGTAATAAATACCCTGACAGTGCAGGTAAAAAAAACTAAAATATGAAGTGTCCAGCAAAAACAGTGGCAAATTATGTAAAGGAAATATAGTACATGTGTGCAAAAATATTTAAAAATGCAAATAAGTCCCACAGATTATGTATATAAGTCCAACACAAAAAATATAAAAAATATATTGTTTATGTTGGACTTATATACATAATCTGTGGGATTTATTTGCATTTTTAAATATTTTTTGCACACACGTACTATATTTCCTTTACATAATTTGCCACTGTTTTTGCTGGACACTTCATATTTTAGGGTTTTTTACCTGCACTGTCAGGGTATTTATTACTACTAGCATTTACACATCTGTATTATATCATTACATTGGAATCTGGTAGAACAGAGCCACATTCCCTTTCTTTGAGTTTTATTTTTTGGATCAATATGAACCCTGCCTGGCTTGTCAGCAAAAAAGTAAGTGTGTATGTATTTATTTATTTATATATATATATATATATATATATATATATATATATATATATATATATATGTAGCGGGGGTCTAAATCTAGGGGGAGCACCTGGGTGGTAGTATGATCCAGGATGTACCAATCATGAGAGGGGTTAGACCATTTAAGTTGTGGAGGACTTTGGTAGTGTGCTATTCTCCTTGACCTGTGGGTGGCGATGTTGTCCCAAATCGAGATAGAACCACTACCGCAGTGCTGCACTGTTTTTGTCCTGCTCTGGCAGTGGTACAGCGGGGCGGGGAACCTGCTGTGGCTGCTGGGGGAGGAGATAAAAGGGGGTAGACGCCCTCGCCACGAGGTCTTCTTGTTATCCCTCGTCCAGGCACCCTTGGCCTGGGTGCTGGCGGTCCGGAGTTCCGGCCCAGGTGCCCCTGGCCTGGTCGGAGCAGTGTTGGCGTCCATCTCAGGCACCTTAAGCCTGGGGTGAGGTACTACACCGGAGGCCTGGGGCCCAGTCACTTCGACTGGGCTCCGCAAGGGTGGATGAGTCCGAGGGACCCTGAGGTGGATGGGGCCCGTGTCTGAGGCGAGGAAGCCGGAGAGGTTACCCTTCTGAAGAGCACGGAGCAGCATCAACCCGGTGACAGAGGGGCCTATGGTAACTCCCTTGGAGGGACATCTTCCCCCTGACAGGGGCCGCAAAGCAGCGAAGGTACTCCAGTTCATGTTCTCTAGAGTCGCTGGTAGAGACTCCAAAGATTCAAGTTCTCTCTCAAGCCGATGGCTGTAGCAACCGCTGGTGAAACCACAGTGGTTTAGTTTGATTGTTAGGACTGTGCCTCGACCTGCTCACCCCACCGTATTGAACTGTTTTATGGGTCCCAACCAGTCGGCTGGCAAAGGACTGTTTATTCGTGTGTTATAATAAACAAGGGTTGGACCCTTATCGGTGTGTGGTACTCTGGTTAATGGGAGCGAAGGGAAGTGTCAGCACAGCAGACTTGGCTCTTAAAGAAACACACAGGCCCGAGGAGAACAACAGGTACTGGCCTTCACCTCACCCGCTGCAATGGGGAGGACATGGGCGATAGCGCATCTCACTCTCGCATACAAGATACCCCTAGATAAGAGCTATCGGATAACCGATTCACAAGAGAAGGGAGTGAGGCCGGTACATATATATAAAAAAAAAATTGCCCATACATACATTAAGTCGATTTTTAAATTTAATTTATTTTTAACTGAGAACAATGACCAGGCCATTTTTTTTGCTATTTAACTGCTCTATTGACAATTGCGCAGCCATGAAACACTTTACCCAAATTAATTTTATATCATTTTTTTCATGCAAATAGAGCTTTCTTTTGGTTGTATTTGATCCCCACTAGGTTTTTTATTTTTTGCTAAACACAAAAAGAATCAAAAAAAAAAAAAAAACATATTTTCTATTTACTACTGTTACTACTACTACTACTGTTATAAAACCTATCCAATTAAATACATTTTCTTCAAAAATTTAGGCCAAAATTAATTCTACTACATGTCATTGGTGTAAAAAAAAAAATCCTAAGTGTATATTAACTACTTCCTCTATGCCCACAGCCCCAATATATGGCAGACAGGAAGCAGTGCCAATGTGGGTTAACGTACCTGTACGTCAGCCCACATTGGATGCTCCTGCACGGCTCACAGAGCGTGCATCTGGGAGCCCTGTGATCAGTGTGTGGCCTGGACACAGTGAATCCCATTACCGCTGGTCTTGTACCATGTGACTACTGTGTCCTGATCACCGCCACGCCCCATACCAGCGTCCAGATCACTGCCATACCCCATACCCGCATCCTGATTAATTGTAATATATATAAAGTATACCATTATACTGACTGTATAACTTTCACACAGACCAAATCTGGAGAGATCTATTGTTGCTGGGTGGGGGGCAGGTGTCTATTGTTGCTGGGAGGGATATATTGTTGCTGGGAAGATCTATTGTTGCTGTTGAATCTATAGTTGCTGTGAGGGATCTATTGTTGCTGGGGAGATGTCTTGTTCCTGGGGGATCTATTGTTGCTGAGGGTATCTATTGTTGCTGAGGGATCTAACAAGTTTATTTAAAGCAGTAAATACAATTCAGGATATTAAAACCTGACACTTATAAAAAAAAACTACTTACTGTGCGGTTTGTGTAAAAATTGCTTATTTGATCTGGAGATTTATTTAATTACGGCAATAAGTTATGTTAAGATAATAAAATAATGTTTGTTTACATTGATGTTTATTTCATTAAAAATGTTTTAATACATTCATTTATAAGAGTGTGTGTGTGTATATGTGTGTGTATATATATATATATATATATATATATATATATATATATATACATACAGACACACGTGTGTTTGAGCTTTGGTTTGAGGTGCACACCCTAATGCATTAGGCTGCGCACGCCTATGGACATCAAAGACAATACACTAATAAATAAATAAATCAATACATAATACTATGCTTAAAATGAAAGGCCCACTTGCTATTGCCAGTCTATGTCAGACTGAACCTCTAAGCAGTTCTATTTATTAGCCATAGGTGTGCACAGCCTATTACATTAGGGTGTGCACCCCAAAGCTCAAACACACATGTATGTGTGTGTGTGTGTATATATATGTATATATATATAGATATATATATATATACACACACACGCATGCTTTTAGAAATAAATGTAAACAAACATTTTAAAATGTATTAAAACATGTTTTAATTAAAGTGGAGTTCCACCAAAAAAAATAAAAATTTAAAGTCAGCAGCTACAACAACTGCAGCTGCTGACTTTTAGTATTAGGACACTTACCTGTCCAGGGCGCCTGCGATGTCCTCACCTGAAGTTGGCTCCTGGGTGGAGGCGCCGGCATCTTCGGTAAGGTTCGGTAAGGTTCCCTATTGCGCATGTGTGAGTCGTGCTGCGCATCCTCACTGGTCCCTGCTGTCTTCTGGGACCTGTGTGTCTCCCAGAAGACAGCGGGGGGGACAGAGGAGGGGCCAGACATGGCGTAGATCACTGTGGAATCTGCAGCGATCTATCGCCGGAAGTGGGAGCAAATACCTGTATTATACAGGTATCTGCTCCCCCCTCCCCCCTGAAAAGGTACCAAATGTGGCACCGGAGGGGGGGGGGGAATCCGAAAAGCGAAAGTTCAATTTTTGGGTGGAGCTCCGCTTTAAATAAATACTTATCAAAGTAAAAAAAATAAAATAATTCACACTAGTGGTTGAGGTGCAGTAAAACCCTGCTGTTGAGCTGTGCTTTACTGCCCCTTAACCACTACCATTTTTTTTTTTTGCTTTAGAGGCAGCAGCTGGGCATGTTCACATGCTGCGGCTGCAATTATACCCCCTGTTGCTTTCAGCAGGTGTCACACCCACTGACAGTGACCCGTTTAAGTGAAAGACTGCACTCTGCAAGCAGCCCACAACTGCGTGCAGCATGGAGTTCAAGGGGTTAAAGCAGGTTGGGTGGAGCCAATACAACGTCTTCTCACAACCTCTCAAATGCTCTCTGCATGAGCGGGAGTGACACGTCATTGTGGCTCCAGCCACTCATACAGCCAGAGCCCGCGAACCCGGAAGGAATGCCAGGGGAGGAGGAAAGCCCTGTTAGAGTGCTTCCTTCTAAGGCAAGCATTTCATAATGTGCTAGTATGCGATGCATACTACCACATTGTGCAACTGTCTTCCAGGGGAATTTATTTTTATTTTTTTAACTGCTGTGGTTTACAACCGCTTTAAGTTGGTACATGTGCACAGTTTTTTTTGTTCAGTTTGCTAGCTGACCGGTTCTTGCATCTACACAAGCGATGTGGATGCAAGGACTGACAGCAGAGACTCTCCACCGTCAGTATACACTGATTAGTGCTACAGCTGATTTGATGCAAGCTGCTGATTGAACAAGGTTTCAAAGCCCCTTTCACACTGAGGCGGTTTTGAGGCATTTGAGCACTAGAAATAGCATTTGTAAAGTGCCTGAAAACCGCCTCCCATTCATTTCAGTGTGACTTTTCACACTGGGGCGGTGCTCTAGTGGGACGTTAGGAAAAGTCCTGCAAGCAGCATCTTAGAGGCGGTTTGGGAGCGCTGCTGTATACACCGCTCCCAAAACGCCCTACCCATTGAAATTAATTCCTTTGGAAGCGCTGCAACACAGGGGCTTTTTTCTCCTCCATAGGCCGCTAGCGGGGGTGTTGTTTGCCCCCCCAAAAAAACACCAGCTGCAATTGTTGAGCTGTATTATAAAATCACATTCCTTGTGGTTCATGCTAACATTTTTTGATAGGTTAGGAATTACTGGGACTTGTGGAGGTGCTACATAGAGATGTATTCCATATATATACTATATCTTATAAAAAAATTAAAATACAATTTTAATAAGATATAATGTGCATGTTGAATACATCTATGTGACAGAAGTCCTGGTAATTCTTATCCTATTCAAGAAAGTTACTTTCACTTTCAGTAAATGGTCCCTGCAAGGTGCAGAGCAGGTGTACAGCACAGCACAGCATTGTATAGAAGGCAGAGAAGGTTGGGACTCACATTTGGAGAAGATTCAGGCTGCCATCATTCCTCTTTGCCCCATGG
The DNA here is from genome assembly GCA_029206835.1 of Rana muscosa. Lineage (NCBI taxonomy): Eukaryota > Metazoa > Chordata > Amphibia > Anura > Ranidae > Rana > Rana muscosa. The sequence continues at coordinate 551,978,861 of CM055122.1, forward strand.
AGAGCTGTGCTGTGTGCTGGGCAGGAAGCAGTGGACGGAGTTGCACTGTGATGATCTCTTCCTGCTCCGCCCACCTGTACTGCAGCTGTAAAAGCCCAGACTTGTCCAGAAAAAAGAGTACAGAGGAGAGAGAGACAATCTTCCATTTTCAAGCTTTTTGTAACAACACACAGCATAGGATGGTGGGTTCTGGTAACCACTCGCTCCTGTGAAGACTGCAACCACCAGCTGTGGAGTAAGCAGGCAGAAGTTATCAGATGCTGCCTCTGTATGTCCTGGCTACTGCATCTCTGATAGCAGGCGGCGGAGTGATATTCAGCTGTCAGTGATTCTGTAACCGGACTACAGAGACAGTATCGGAAAATGCGGCTTACTGACTGCTTACTCCGCAGCCAGTGTCTGCAGTTCTCCCAGGAATTTGGCATCCATCTGAAAGATAGTCCCACTGGCACCACTGCAAGTTAATAGGGGTGCCGAAAGGGAGTTATCACAAACACATTCTGACCCTGGGGTGTGCCTGGGCATTAGGGTGTGCCCAGGCACACCCCGTGCGCACGCCTATGTTATTAGCTCAGACATACAGTTGACACAGATTTTACCTTATCCGTGCATTTAAATTAGTTCCTTCAATAGAATATTATTTCTAATTGGTTCATATTTGACTGCTGAATTGTCTCGTCTTCTGACTTTGGCATTAAGTTAGCATTTTGCTGTAATCATGGTATTTTATACTACTCAGGACAGATATTACATTTTTGGTTTAGAGGAGTATAAGTATTTCTAATATGCATCTACAATATGCTAATGATAGTTAAATTGGAAAGTATGTGAAACAATTCTTCCTTAGGATAAGATAAACACATCCATAATGGGGTAGATTACTTTCAACTAGTGAGCAATTTTCTTTTGCAGGCTTTACTGCTTTAATGTCTTAAAGCCAACATGTACTTTGTCTGCACCATGGGAGTTATAGAGATTGGCTGGAAAACGTAAAAGTTCTCCCATACCCAAAATAGGCATTTTTAATGAGCTGTGGAGTTTGTAGCGGTGTCAACTAAGCTTGTTACTTTGCATAATCCAGATAAAGTATGTGTGCACTTTAAAGCCCTTTAAACATTGACTATAGTTAAAAGTAAGCTCTAGCCAGAATTAAAAATTAAGCATATGCATTCAGGGAGCACAGGGCCCTGTATTACTATTGCATTACTGTACTGTTCCAGTCTACCCCACTCCTCTTTGTCTGTAGTGATTTTGGAACATAGATGTTTGTGATACTGGATCAGCCAGCTGTGTCTCACATACAGAAAACTTGACATAAAAAATACCATCAGATGGGAATCAGATGCACAAATGCGGACTATTCGCGGACGATTTTCTCCTCTTTCTTACCTCTCCCACTACTTCCCTCCCGAACCTATACAAAGTCATTTCTGATTTCTCTAAATTTTCTGGGCTTCGGGTAAATTTTACCAAATCACAGGCGCTAAATAATTATCCCTCCAGTCTCCCTCCTCAAACAGTCATTTAATTTTGAATGGAGCCCTTCTTCCATCAAGTATCTAGGAATTTCTCTAACTGCTCGAACAGAGTCCCTTTACGCAAGCAACTATCCACCCCTTTTTAATAAACTTATCTTAGATTTAAAAAATTGGGATAAATTTGAGCTATCTTGGTTGGGCAGGGTTAACTCCATAAAAATGACCTTACTCCCTAGAATTTTGTATCTATTTCACTCCCTCCCCATTCCCATCAGGAAAGATCAGTTACAATCTTTACAAAGTAGGATTCTCAAATTTATTTGGGGCAAATCGAGTTACAGAATTCCCCAGAACACTCTCTATTTACATAGGAAAAAGGGGGGGGGGGGTGGGATTACCTCATTTATATAATTACTTCTTAGCTGCCAGACAAGCACAATTTTCTATGATTTACTCAAATAAAGAAAAACCGGACTGGGTACTATTAGAGGAACAGGCTGTCCCCCAATTCTTCTTAGACTACCTGCTTTGGTGCCCCCAAAGACGGAGACCACCCATCTTATCTCCTTCCCGATCTCAATCCTTTGCCCTTTGGGACAGACTCCGTTCTCTTCCTGCTCTCATTTCTGATGCACAACCGCTTGCACACATTTTTAATAACCCAAAGTTTTATCCTGGTTTAGATACCATGGCCTTCAGTTGGTGGACGGACAAAGGTCTATATCGGATAGGACAATACTTTACGTCACAAGGTCCTATTACTATGTCCCACTGCCTGGGTAAATTGGATCTCCCGGATTCTGAAAAACTTAGATTTGGACAGATTTCACAATTCTTGCATGATATTTGGAAGGAGAAACCTCTTCCTCCCAAATTTACAGATTATGAGCTCTGGTGTGGATTGGCCGTGGGACAAAGGGGAGGAATTTCTGTCATCTACTCTTTGCTTACTTGCCCAACTTCGAAATCCTCATATATGACAGCATGGGAGGATGACCTACAGCTAAACTGGGACCTGGGCACATGGCATAGGGCATGTTTTAACTCATTCCAAGGTATTTTGAACATTTCCCTTATGGAAGCTAACTTGAAAGTTTTTATGAGGTGGTATATGACTCCTGCCAGACTTGCGACCATCTACCCAGCATCAGATCCCAATTGCTTTAGAGGCTGCCAACTCTTGGGTTCGATGGTGCATGTCTGGTGGGAATGCCCTAGGATCAGGCCGGTCTGGAAGAGGATTTTCAACCTCATATTTAAGGTTACTAAGTGTTCGATTCCCAGGTCTGCTTCTATTGCTCTCCTCAATGCCTGTATTCCAAACGTCTCTAAACCCACTAGGAAGCTGATCCATTTTATGCTACTTGGGGCAAAAATTATTATTGCTAGATCCTGGAGGCAGCCAAAGGTTTCCATAATGGCTATACAAAATAAGATCTCTTGGATTATGGCGCAAGAGAAGTTGGTTTGCATCTTGGCAAATACAATCCCTAAATTTGAGGCAGTGTGGGAACCCCGGGCTGTTTTCTGTGGCATTTCTCTGATGGTTAGAATGACTCTGATCACTCTAGTTCCTAAAAACATCTCGTTAGGCATGTGATTTCTTCCCTCTTTTCTTCTCTCTTTTCCTTTTTCTCTTTCTTCTTTATCTTTTTTTTTTTACATTTTTTATTTTTATTTATTTTTTATTATATTTTTGTCTTCAGGTTTTTAGACACGATTCAAGGGTTTGATAAAATTGATTGTTGTATAAGTATTTCGGCAACTCTATAATTTGAATCTGATATAAATTTCAGAGTTTAAGTATAATTGAATTATTCTTTTATTGTCATAGTACCCTTGTATTGGGTCTAAGTGAGGGTGGCGGGCTGGGGGGAGGGCCTGACCGGCGCACAGGATGATCCCTTTAGGGGTGCCCAGGATGGGTAGGACTTCCCAGACTGTCTGACCTTTGGGTCCAGTTTTCATACTGTTCTCCTTTCCAGTTTCCAGGGGTTGTTTTATAACTTCAGTTCCTCATCACATAGTTGCTTTCTGAAATATCTATAGAGGATTTGATGCTGAGTCTATGTTTTATGAGGGGAAAAATGTGATATGTTAATTGTGATATTACCCTTTGTCATGATTTACCTATGTGTTATGTTATATCTGTACAAGATCTGATTTGAAAAAAAAAAATCTATTGAACGAAAAAAAATACCATCAGAACATAGGGAAATCAGTGGTGGCCTGTCCATATGGGGCGCAGGGGCATCACCCCCCTAATCCATGCCCCTGGCCCCTAATGTACATGCAGGGTGCCGGATGCATGGATTCCAATTTTTTTTTTAAGCACATGATTAGAGCCTGAGGCTCTAATTGGCTTCAAAAAAAGGGTGGGTTCAGGGTGTGAAGCACTGCTCCCTGAGCTCACCCAGTTGTGTGACAATAGCATTTTAATATTTGCTATTGTCTTCCTGATTCTCCTCCTGGCCAATCAGGAAGTTGGTCCTGTCCTGAGACCCAATTGATCAGGGAGCCTTAGGACTCCCTGGCCAATTGGGTCTCAGGACACACTTCCTGTTCAGCCAGGAGCTGAAGCAATGGCCCGGCTCTTCCTTTCCCCTGCCTCCTAAGGTAAGGTAAGGTAAGGTCAGCCAGTCTAACGTCAGGTGGGGGGTAGGGGTTTGCTTGTGGCGATCGTCGCCTTCCTGTCCACCGCCCGTCTCCCACGCAGGGGGGCGAAGGGGCGGCGCTTGCGGCGACTGCCACCTTCCCGTCTCCCTTTCCCTCCAGGGGGTGGGTGGCGTTTGCACCTGCGTTAGCACCAGCTGCCATTGAAGAAAATGATAAAAGCCACCAATTCTAAAGAATGCTAGAGGGAATTTTCAAACAAATGTAGCCAATGATAACATGTATTTGCTAATTCTGGTTAGTGTTCTCTAGACTTACATTATATCTCTTGTTACAGACCTATGTACTGTATTTCCTGTGCTTTTCAGCTCCATCTAATGACCATAATGTGATACTTTAGAACGGCCCTAATAAAACAACATTATTAAGAGAGCAGCCAAAAGAACATTTGTTTTTGCCCAATTTGCATTGAATTTATTTACATCAAATTAAATGAATACCTTGTGAGCTGCTATGACACAATACCTGTACAAAACCAAACGTGATTAAAACCAGCTTCCACTTCCCACACTCTGATATGTATGTGCCAGTGAATTTATAAATCACAATAGTGTAGCGCTTTTCCACAATTACTAAATAATTATATCATAAATTCTGTATGTGTACAAATTTTATCACAAATAATAAGCAATATTAAGTCCACAAAGTCTCTTCAATTCCATTAGGTGACATTCCATTTTTTTCATAACATCATTCTAATTTTCATGTATCCACCTCCATGTGTGCTCTCACTAGGGATGAGCTTCATGTTCAAGTCGAACCCATGTTCGACTCGAACATCGGTTGTTCGGCTGTTCACCGAATTGCGAACATTATGGGCCGTTTGCGCCAAATTCAAGTGGTGCGTCACGGCCCATAATTCACTGCGGCATCGCAGTGCATTGCTGGCTGATGATTGGCCAAGCATGCACTATGAACCGCATGCTTTGGCCAATCACAGCACGCAAAAAACGGAGAGCCATAATTGGCCAAAGCCAGGGTGGCTTTGGCAAATTATGTCTCAGGGTGTTTAGTACACGCCCCACCCTATATAAGGCCGCCTCCGTGGCGGCCTTGTGTAGTGTGTTGTGGTGGTTAAAGAGAGAGCTTACAGAGAGAGAGAGACAGTGTCATTTATATTGAGTTAGATAGAGCAGGCAGGCAAGTCAGTTAGCTACAGTTACAGTGTGTAGAGGATATATATGCATCCTAGGTGTTGTATATATATTTATACACTGTATTGAGTTTAGCTAGATCCGTTCCTTTTATTCTCTATACTGTGACAGGCAGGCAGGTGATTGTGCTAGCTGCAGTGTTTCACTTAGTGTACTGTGTGCTTTGCATAGCGTTCACCTAAAGCTTACCTGAATACAATTAGTGGTGTTCTCATATTAAAACCACAGGCAGGGAGCTGCATTAATTTCATTTAGTGTACTGCAGTACTCCTGTCCTTTGCACAGTGTTCACTTAAAGCAGTGGTTCTCAACCTGGGGTCGGGACCCCTCCGGGGGTCGAATGACTATTTGCCATGGGTCACCAAATCCTGGGCTGTTCCTGGAGCACGCATCCGCCCACCTGGCCTCTTCACAGCCACCCATTCAGTTCACGGCATGGGTGGGGGGCAGAGACTAGAGGTCAGCTGACTGGTAAAGGAATGTTAAGTGGGAGGGGCTGGGGGAGACCCTATCTCCTGATTTTAGCATGATTAGAATTGCCATTAAAAGTCCCCACTACAGTTCTCAGATCAGAAGATGACCTTGATCAAGAGCACCTAAGTTGGCTGATCATAACTCTCCCCCCCATGGAAGGGAGAGGAAAAGAGGGAGAGGAACCAAGAAAAAGGGAACAAATAAGAGAACAAGAAAGAAAGCTATAGAGATGAATGGGCGAAAAAAAAAAAAATCAGGATAGAGAGAGATAAAAGGGAAAGAAAGGAGAACAAAGAGTGGTACATCCTAAAATGTACCATAAGGGGTTTTAATACTGTACGAGTGGAAGGGACTCGGGGAGCGCTAAATGTCCGTGGGTTAGGGGTGCAAATTACTTGTCTTGCCTTGGGTGCTGACACCCACGCTACGAAAATTTTACTGTTAGGGGTCCCCACAACTTGAGAAATTTTATCAAGGGGTCACGGCACTAGTAAGGTTGAGAACCACTGACTAAAGGAACCTAAATACAATTTGTGGTGTTCTCATAATAAAACCACAGGCAGAGAGCTGCAAGTATTTTCAGTTAGTGTATTGTGTCCTCTGCACAGTGTTCACCTAAAACTAACTGAAGACAATTGCTGCTTTTCTCATACTAATACCACAGCAGGCAGTTGATTCTGCATTATAATCAGTACAGATATATATATTTATATATACTGTGTATATATATATATATATATATACATATATATATATATTGTGAGGGGGTTAGCTCGGTAGCGGGTGTGTGTGACCCCCTGGATGGGCTCCCCACACAAAAACAGGCCCAGCAGACGGAGGTTGTGGTTTTCAAGATCAAAAGGTGCGGTTTATTTCTCTATTTACAGTGACAAAAACACAGCAAAGCAAAAAGAAACATAAACAAAATAAATCCTGGTCAGCTTGACCTCTGACTAAACATGCAGGTTTCCCTAACTAACAACTGGGATCAGCCTGGTGCTGTCCTAGTCCCTAAGTCCCTGGTTTAGTAAATGTCCAAACAAATAGCCACACAGGCTTTGTCTCACCGCACAGGGGTTCACTCTCCCTAGACAGTCCACACAGGTCTGGTTCCAGGCATGAGCAAACATCTAATGAAGCTGGGAGTTTTTATAGAGGCCTTAAACGAGCTGACAAGCTTCAGCTGGTCTCATCAACTCCCTGCCTGCACGACGCCCAGCACTCTCCCTAGAGGTATGAATCATCCATGAGCCCACTAGCCTCAGCTGGGCTTCATCAACTCTCTCCCTAGTTGTATAAGTCGGCATAAAGCCTGAATCTGGGAGAAATATACCTACCCCCCTGGATGCAACCAGGTGACTTTACCTTCCTGCTGTCACATACCCCCCCCTCTTGTTTTAACCTTGGGGTTGGAACACCAGCAATCAGGCATTCATGTACTCGAGACAAAGCATCCACATTCCCCATTTGAACGCCAGGGCGATGCTTTACTGTGAAGTTGAATTCCTGTAGGGCCAGGAACCACCTATTTACTCTTCTATTTGTCTCCTTGTTTTGAGCCATCCACTTTAACGGAGCGTGATCCGTAACCATGTCAAAGTGCCTACCTAGCAGATAGTACCAAAGGGAATCTAGAGCCCACTTCACCGCTAAACACTCCTTTTCAACCGTGGCGTAATTTACCTCATGGGACTTCAACTTCCTGCTGAGGTAAATGACTGGGTGCTCTTCCCCGTTCCAGACCTGGGACAATACTGCTCCTAACCCCACATCTGACGCATCACTTTGTACGACAAAGTCTTTAGAGAAGTCGGGTGAGTACAACACTGGCTGGCTACATAAGGCTTGTTTCAAGAATTGGAACGCTGCCTCAGCCTCGGGGGTCCATTTAATCATGACCGACCCTTTCCCTTTCGTCAGGTTGGTTAGGGGCACAGCCTTAGAAGCAAAGTGGGGAATGAAGCGCCGATAATAACCCGCGATTCCCAGAAAGGCTCGTACCTGCTTCTTGCTGTTGGGACGTGGCCAACTCTGGATGGCCTCGACTTTGTTGAGTTGGGGTTTTATTACTCCCCTGCCAATGGTGTACCCAAGATATTTGGCCTCCTCCTGCCCAATGGTACACTTCTTGGGGTTAGCCGTAAACCCCGCTTCCCGGATAGAGTCTAGGACTGCTTGCACTTTTGGCAGATGTGAGGCCCAATCTGTGCTATGGACAATTACGTCATCCAGGTAAGCCGCAGCATACTTCCGATGGGGCCTCAGTATCTGGTCCATTTTCCGCTGGAATGTGGCCGGCGCATTCTGTAACCCGAACGGCATTCTCTTATATTGGAACGCCCCGTCTGGGGTTACAAATGCGGTTTTCTCTTTGGCCGACTTGGCCAGGGGAATTTGCCAATACCCTTTTGTGAGGTCAAGAGTCGTCATGTATCGGGCTGTTCCCAGCCGGTCGATCAACTCATCTATACGTGGCATGGGGTAGGTGTCAAATTTTGTAACTTTGTTCAACTGACGAAAATCGTTACAAAATCGCCAGCTCCCATCCGGTTTAGGCACCAACACAATGGGACTAGACCAATCACTTTGGGACTCCTCTATCACCCCTAAGTTCAGCATTTTCTGTACTTCCTCCCGTATTGCCTCCCGTCGGGCCTCTGGGATCCGATAGGGTTTTAACTTCACCCTTTCACCGGGCGGGGTAATAATATCATGCTCTACCCCAGATGTTTGTCCCGGCAGCTCAGAGAACACCTCCTTGTTGCGAAGCACAAACTCCTTAACCTCCTGTTGTTGGGGTTGTGACAAGGTGGCTGCTATTCCAACCTCCGGAATCACGCAACCAGTTTGAGCTGGTGACCAAGTTTCTGCGACTAGGGACTCTCTATCCCTCCAGGCTTTCAACAGATTAACGTGATAGATCTGTTCGGGCTTTCGCCTTCCTGGTTGTCTGACCTTGTAATTCACTTCGCTCACTTTTTCCATTATCTCGTAGGGGCCTTGCCATTTGGCAAGGAATTTACTTTCAACCGTAGGGACAAGTACCAATATCCTATCCCCCGGGGAAAAGGTACGGGTCTTGGCTCCACGGTTGTACACTCTCTGCTGTGCCAACTGCGCTTGGGCCAAATGTTCCTTCACGATGGGCATTACCTGTGCAATTCGATCTTGCATCAGGGCGACATGCTCAATCACACTCCTGTGGGGAGAACTCTCACTTTCCCAAGTTTCCTTGGCAATATCCAACAGCCCTCTTGGGTGTCTCCCATACAGTAACTCAAAGGGGGAGAATCCCGTAGAGGATTGGGGCACCTCCCTAATAGCAAACATCAAATAAGGAAGTAGACAGTCCCAATCCTTTCCATCTCTATCCACCACTTTCTTCAACATTTGTTTTAGGGTTTTGTTGAATCTTTCAACCAGCCCATCGGTTTGGGGGTGATACACAGACGTACGCAATTGCGTCACTTTGAACAATTTACACAGCTCTTTCATAACCCGGGACAAAAAGGGTGTACCTTGGTCCGTAAGCAGTTCTTTACAAATACCCACCCGGCTAAAAACAAGAGATAGCTCTTTGGCTATGGTTTTGGCCGAGGTATTTCGGAGAGGGCTCGCTTCTGGATAACGGGTGGCATAGTCCATTATAACTAATATGTACTGGTGCCCCCTAGCGGACTTGATTATAGGACCTACCAAATCCATTGCGATCCTCTCAAACGGGACCTCAATGATGGGTAGAGGGACCAGCGGGCTACGGAAATGTGGCATCGGGCCGACCTCTGACACACAGGGCAGGAGGAACAATAATTTTCTATGTCCTTCATCACCCCAGGCCAATAGAATCTCTGTAATACCCTCTCTCGGGTTTTCTCTGTCCCCAGATGACCTCCAAGAATGTGCCCATGGGCCAACTCCAACACCAACTTCCTGTAAGGTTTGGGCACCACAAGCTGCTCAACGGTTTCTTCTGCCCTTTTTGCCACCCGATACAGTAGGTCCTTCTCTACGCTGAAGTATGGGTAAGTGCAGGTATTATCTGGGTTCACTAACTCGCCATCTATTTCCACTACGTTTTCCCGTGCCTTTATTAGGGCGGGGTCCTTTAACTGTTCTGTGGCAAAATTTTCCCTGTGAACCTCAAGATCAGAAAACTCCACAGACGGTAGGTTTTCGTCTGAGGAGGTGGGCTCCTCTCCAGTTTCTTGAGTCTCACCTGCCAATACTGACAAGGGAAATTCTGGAGAGTCCTCACCACTCTCAGAGGAGTTCTGGCTATCACCTTCCTGGTACATAGGGGCACCAGTGGGGGGCTCAGGATCATCCCACAGTTCCCAGAACTTCGGAAAATCCCTTCCCACAATGGCATCATGCGGTAATTGAGATACTAACCCCACTGGATGAGAGAGGGTACCTTTGGGGGTCTTGAAACACACTGTAGTCACTGGATACTCTCGGGTGTCCCCATGCACACAAATAACAGCTACCTTGCTATTCCCAGAGACCTCTGTTTTAACTAATTCAGCCTTTATCAGGGTCACAAGGCTACCTGAATCCAGTAATACCACAACATTTCTACCATTAATACACATTTTGCATAAATGTTTCTCAGTTCCCCGAATGGCAGTGCATGCGACTGTCGCACACAGCGACTGACGTCTGTCCGTCAGAAAGTCACATTGCATGGGTTCCTCCACAACCGGGCAATTTGCTGCAATATGTCCCGTTTGCCGGCAGCGGTAGCAAACAATCCTTTTGGCTGCCTCTTGAGCCCCCGACTTCCCAGGCTGTTCTCGCCAAACCCTGGGCAGAGCTCCCACCCTCTCACTCTCTCCACCCTCACCCCTTGGAATCATCTTATCCGCCCCTGGGGATGGTCTGGTCTTAGGGTGGAAAGTCCGAGAGTCTCTGGAAGAGGCCGTCAGGTTCTCTGCAGCCAAGTATCTCTCTACACGATCCACAAGTTTACCGGCCGTTTCTGGGTCTCCATGGCTTACCCACTTTTGAATGGCGGTAGGAAGAGCTATCAAGAAACGATCCATCACAACACGTTCCACAATCTCCGGTGCGGACAAAGTCTCTGGCTGTAGCCACTTCCTGCTCAGGTGAATGAGATCATACATTTGAGACCTGGGGGGTTTTCCAAGCTGGAAAGTCCAGTTATGCACACGCTGAGCCCGGACAGCCAGGGTGACACCCAGCCTTGCCAATATTTCAGCTTTTAGCATCACATAGTCTTTTGCTTGGTCAGGCTCTAGGTCATAGTAAGCTTTCTGCGATTCACCAGTTAACAGAGGAGCCACCAGTCCAGCCCACTGCTCCTCAGGCCACTTTTCTCTTTCAGCAGTCCTTTCAAATGTGGTCAAAAATACCTCTGGATCATCCTCTCCAGTCATTTTTGTCAATAAACGACTCACCCCAAAGGACGCGGTATTAGTGGGACGGCTTTCCTCACTGGTCTGCGGACGTTGCTGCATTACTGCTTCCATCTGTTGTTGTAGTCTCTGCTCTTGCTTCTGCAACAGGTCTATGAAGCAGGCCTCAGATTGCTGCTGGGCTTGTTGCTGGGCTGCGAAGCTCTTTTGCAAACCTGCATTTGTCTGCTGTTGATTGGCATTTGCTAGAGCCAGCTGTTTCAGTATCTCCTCCATGCTGGCTTAAAAAAAAACTGCCACTGGTTCTCCACCAACTGTGAGGGGGTTAGCTCGGTAGCGGGTGTGTGTGACCCCCTGGATGGGCTCCCCACACAAAAACAGGCCCAGCAGACGGAGGTTGTGGTTTTCAAGATCAAAAGGTGCGGTTTATTTCTCTATTTACAGTGACAAAAACACAGCAAAGCAAAAAGAAACATAAACAAAATAAATCCTGGTCAGCTTGACCTCTGACTAAACATGCAGGTTTCCCTAACTAACAACTGGGATCAGCCTGGTGCTGTCCTAGTCCCTAAGTCCCTGGTTTAGTAAATGTCCAAACAAATAGCCACACAGGCTTTGTCTCACCGCACAGGGGTTCACTCTCCCTAGACAGTCCACACAGGTCTGGTTCCAGGCATGAGCAAACATCTAATGAAGCTGGGAGTTTTTATAGAGGCCTTAAACGAGCTGACAAGCTTCAGCTGGTCTCATCAACTCCCTGCCTGCACGACGCCCAGCACTCTCCCTAGAGGTATGAATCATCCATGAGCCCACTAGCCTCAGCTGGGCTTCATCAACTCTCTCCCTAGTTGTATAAGTCGGCATAAAGCCTGAATCTGGGAGAAATATACCTACCCCCCTGGATGCAACCAGGTGACTTTACCTTCCTGCTGTCACAATATATATATATATATATATATATATATATACATCCCACCATTGTGCAGCTACATCTCACTGCAGGCCATTGGTATGTCTGGAAGGCAAACAAGGAGAGACAGACAGTCACGAGGCAATAAAAGAGGGTAAGCAGGCTCTGTGTCTAGAGGCAACAGTGCTGGTCATGGACATGGTGCATCCTCATCAGCACGTGGCCGTGGGACACGCTTGTCCTTCTTTTCGGCAGATGGCCATGTTGAGCTGCAACATGCCCAAGACTTGGTAGAGTGGATGACCAAGCCGTCCTCATCCTCCTCATCCTCTCTCACCCAGGCTCAGGGTACTTTGTCTGGCAAAGCAGCTGCCAAAGCGGCCTCTTCCCTCAGCTCAATGGCATCAGTCACTCCTTCCCTAGCCCCACCATGTCCTCCTGAGGAGTCCCCCGAACTGTTTGACCACAGTGTTGGGTACATGGTCCAGGAGGATGCCCAGCGTTTTGAAGGCTCTGATAATGGAACCCAGCTAGAGGAAGGCAGTAACATGAGCCCAGAGAGAGGGGGTAGTAACGTGAGCCCAGAGAGAGGGGGTGCCCAACAAGGACAGCTATCTGGCAGTCATGTTCCCCCAGCTGCAGCATACTGCAAGATTTGCTCCAGTGATGAGGAAGGAGGGGATGATGAGGTCACTGACTCCACGTGGGTGCCTGATAGGAGAGAGGAGGAGGAGGAGGCACATCTCCAACGAGGCAGGATGCCCTTCAGGGGCCAGCTTAAGGGCAGCACACCGACTGCATCACACCGCAGAGCTCCGCATGTGCAGGGAGCTGCTGTCTCTGCGCGTTATTCCAAAAGTTCTTTGGTGTGGGCCTTTTTTCAGACGTGTGCAGCAGATCGCACCATTGACATTTGCCACATATGTCTCAAGCGTATCTCACGTGGCCAAAACATCACCTGCTTGGGCACCACGTGCTTGACCAGACATATGTCGACCTGCCATGCAGTTTGTTGGCAAGCGTACCTAAAAGACCCACACCAGAGAACAACGCGGACCTCTCCTTGCTCCTCATCAGCTGGGATCTCCAACCCCACTATACCTTCAGTCCTCTCTGAAACCTGCACTGAGAGGAATGAAGGTGTAGAATTAGGTGTGTCACGGCCAAGTACTTGCGGGCAATCTGCTATCGGTACACCGATGTCCGATTGTACCAGGCAAATTTCCCTGCTCCAGCTGCTGCACCGCCAAAAGTTCGCTCCCAGCCATCCACATGCCCAGCGGTTGAATGCTAGCTTGGCTAAATTGCTAGCACTTCAACTGCTGCCTTTTCAGTTGGTAGACTCTGCCCCCTTCCATGAGTTTGTGGAATGTGCTGTTCCCACGTGGCAGGATCCCAAATGCCACTTTTTCTCACGGAAGGCGATTCCGGTTCTCTACCGGCATGTGGAAGGCAATGTCTTGGCCTCGCTGGACAGGGCGGTCAGCGGTAAGGTGCATATTACCGCTGACTCATGGTCCAGCAGGCATGGACAGGGACGTAACCTATCTTTCACTGCGCATTGGGTGACTCTGCTGGCAGCTGGGAAGGATGCAGGACAAGGTGCAGTAGTGTTGGAGGTTGTTCCGCCACCACGCCTCCAAAATGTTACTACTGGGGATTCTGACGCACCTTTCTCCTCCACCCCCTCCTCTTCTTCTTCCTCCATGGCCTCCATGGCCTCTACCTGTGCTTTGTCCTTGGAACCAGCGGTGCTCCGTAGGTGTTCAAGGGGCTACAAAAGTACGCAGGCAAAAAGATGCCATGCGGTGTTTGAGCTGCTGTGCTTGGGGGACAGGAGCCACACTAGGGCAGAGATTCTGTCAGCGCTGCAGGGGCAGGCTCAGAGGTGGTTGACGCCACGCCAGCTTAAGCCAGGAAAGATGGTTTGCGACAATCTCACCAACCTCCTCTCCGCCCTCTGACAGGGACAACTGACCCATGTGCCCTGTTTGGCTCACGTCCTTAACTTGGTGCAGCATTTCTTGGGCAGGTACCCCGGCTTACAGGAGGTCCTGAAGCAGGCCAGGAAACTCTGTGGGCATTTCCGCCAGTCATATAATGCCAGTGCTCGGCTAGCTGACCTGTAAAAGGAATCCAACCTGCCCAAGAACCGCCTAATCTGTGACATGCCCACCAGGTGGAACTCTATGTTGGCCATGCTGCAGCGGCTGCACACACAGCAGAGGGCCATCAATGAGTATCTGTTGCAATATGGGCCATGATCAGGGATGCATGCACTGTCCTGGCACCATTTGAGGAGGCGACGAGGATGGTGAGCAGTGACAGTGCATGCATCAGTGACACTGTACCTCTTATCCACCTGTTGGAGCACACGTTGCGTGGAATAATGGACAGGGCACTTGAGGCAGAACAGAGGCAGGAAGAGAAGGACTTCCTTACCTCTCAAGGGCCCCTTTATCCAGACAGTGTTCCTGCTGGCCGGGCTATCACACAGGAAGAGGACGAGGAGGAGGATTGTGTCAGCATGGAGGTGGAGCCTAGCACTCAGCATCAGCAGCAGTCTTCAAGGGATCAATTACAGTCCCAAGACACCCATGGACTTGTACGTGGCTGGGAGGAGGTGTCTGCGGATCATGTCGCCCTGAGTGACCCAGAGGACTCCGGACCAAATGCCTCAGCAAACCTACGCTGCATGGCCTCCCTGATCCTGCAAGGCCTGCAGAGGGATCCTCGTATTCGTGCGATCAAGGAGAGGCATCATTACTGGCTGGAAACCCTCCTTGATCCACGTTACAAGGGTAAGGTTGCAGACCTTATCTTGCCGTCGCAGAGGGAACAGAGGATGAAGCATCTTCGGGAGGCCTTGCAGAAAGGTCTGTGCAACGTGTTCCTAGAGACTGGGAGGTTACAAATTCCTGGTCCTGGACAACGTGTTGCTGAGTCTTCGGTCAGTCAAAGAAGGAGCGGTGGAGAAGGTGGCCGTCTGACCGATGCGTTCAGACAATTTTTTAGTACACAGCCCCAAGGCATTATCGGTTCCAGCAACCATCGCCAGCGTCTGGTTTACATGGTGCAGGAATACCTAGTGGCAAGATCAGACTTGGACACCTTTCCCACTGAAAATCCTCTGGGTTATTGGGTCTGGAGGATGGATCACTGGCCAGAGCTTGCACAGTATGCAATTGAGCTACTGGCCTGTCTTACATCCAGCGTTCTTTCGGAACGCACATTCAGTGCTGCTGGAGGCTTTGTAATCGATCACAGTGTGCGCCTGTTCACCGACTCGGTCGATCGACTGACCTTCATAAAAATGAATCAGTCTTCGATCACCACCAGCTACCTGATGCTGATGTAACCGAATATTTTTTTTTGAAATGTCAGATCCCTTCAAGACTGCCTATGCTGATGCTGAGTGACTATCCTGTTATGCTGAGTGACTATTCTCTTCCTCCTCAATGATCATGCTGATAGCTTGTAAGAACATTTTTGGTTCTGGGCACCGCCACCAGTGGCTAAGGCCCAATTTTCCAGCCCCTGTTTAACAGGGACATGTATTTACAATTTTTGATGGAATACTTTGCAGCAGGGCTCATTGCTGCGCTCCAACTACAGTATCTGTGAGGGGTTGCAGTGTTGTGGCACCAGTGCCTAAGGCCCAATTATAATAATAATTCACAGCAGGGCCCATTCCTGCACCCACCAAGAGTAACTGTGAGGGCTTACAGTGTTGTGGCAATACCACCACCACCAAAGGCCCAATTTTTCTAGTCCTGTTCAACAGGGGCATGTAATTACAATTCTTGATCTAATATTTCACAGCTGGGCCCATTCCTGCGCCCACCAAGAGGAACTGTGAGGACTTACAGTGTTGTGGCACCAGCACCACCACCAAAGGCCCAATTTTTCCTACCACTGTTCAACAATGGCATGTAATTACAATTCTTGTTATAATAGTTCACAGCAGGGCATTCCAGCGCCCACCAAGAGTAACTGTGAGGGCTTACAGTGTTGTGGCAACACCAACACCTAAGGGCCAAATTTCTGCAGAGTATATACGGCAGGCCCCTACTTTCAAACATCCAACTTACAAACGACTCCTACTTGCAAACGGAAGGAGACAACAGGAAGTGAGAGGAAATCTACCCCTAGGAAGGGAAATTCTCTCCTGTAAGAGTTAATATGTGAAAAAAGTGTCTCCTCTCCACTGATGCTTTATCACCAATCCTTGTTTCAATAAAAATCCCACATTTTCAAAAAACATTTGTCATTGGGACGGAAAGTGAGGTGAAATGTTCTGAACAGGTGCACACTACACAGACAGCAAAACAAATGTTACAGGGGTGATAACCCTTCCCTATGTTTTCCAAAAAGCTTAAAAATAGATTTTTTGGCTGGAGCTACACTTAAAAAATGTACCTGTTCCAAATTACAAACAGATTCTACTTAAGAACAAACCTACAGTCCCTGTCTTGTTTGCACTGCCTGTATACTGCTGTTCAGAGTATATAGGGCCTTTTTTAATTTGGGTGTGGGGTTCCCCTTAATATCCATACAAGACCCAAAGGGGCTGGTAGTGGGCTGGGGGGGGTACCCATGCCATTTTTCTCAATGATTTTCGTCCATATTGTCGGGACCAGACATTACATTAAAGCCGCAAGCAGTTTTAAATTACTTTTTTTCCTTTAGAAATGTCATTTTGTGCAGGGACAGTTCTAAACACGGGAAACATGTGCCACTTCACAGGCATACTTTAGACACCCCCCAGGTACGATATTTAAAGGAATATTTCACTTTTTTTTTTTACTTTAAGCATCATTAAAATCACTGCTCCCGAAAAAACAGCCGTTTTTAAAACTTTTTTTTGCATTGATACATGTCCCCTAGGCCAGGACCCGGGTCCCCAAACCCTTTTAAGACAATAACTTGCATATTAGTCTTTATAATTAGCACTTTTGATTTTGAACGTTTGAGTCCATTGTATTTAATAGGGTTCTAAAGTTCACGCAAACTTTCGGTCCGTTCGCAGGTTTTGGTGCGAACCGAACCGGGGGATGTTCGGCTCATCCCTAGCTCTCACCTGGACTCTATGACCTTACATAACATGCAGGGCCATAGATAGCTTGTGTCTCTCTGTTTGGACTAATATTTGTTCCTGGTGGTCCTCACTAATGGTGGAATCTCTCTTTTGGCCTCAAATTTTAATCCAGTTTCTCCTTTCAAAATCAATGGTGCTATCCCTTTAAGGCACTCTCCAGGTCTTTCCACCACTCAGTAATGGCAGCCCATCCATTAGGGATGCAGGGGCACTGCCTCCCTAACCCATGCACCTGGCCCATAATCTCAATGCAGGGCACCGAACGCATGGATTTCAATATGTTTTTTTTTTAAGCACGTGATTAGAGCCAGAGGCTCTAATTGGATTATAAAAGGGTGGGCTTGGGGCGCAGAGCACTGCGTCCCAAGCCCACCCACTTGTGTGATATTAGTGAATAAATATTCACTAATGTCTTCCTGCTTTTTTTCCTGGGAGCAGGAATGATCCAAAACACACTGCAAAAGCAACCCAGGAGCTTTTGAAGAAAAATAAGTGGAATATTCTGCAATGGCCAAGTCAATCACCTGATATTAACCCAATTGAGCATGCATTTCACTTGCTGAAGGCAAAACTAAAGGCAGAAATAGGGATGAGCCAAACACCGCCCAGTTCGGTTGGCACCAGGACTTGCGAACGGACCGAAAGTTTGCGCAAACTTTAGAACCCTATTAAATACAATGGATGCGAACGTTCGAAATCAAAAGTGCTAATTATAACGGCTAATATGCAAGTCATTGTCCTAAAAAGGGTTTGGGCACCCGAGTTCTGCCCCAGGGGACATGTATCAATGCAAAAAGAAGTTTTAAAAACGGCAGTTTTTTGGGAGCAGTCATTTTAATGATGCATAAAGTGAAAAAAAAATTGTGAAATATTCCTTTAAATATCGTACCTGGGGGGTGTCTAAAGTATGCCTGTGAAGTGCCACGTGTTTCCCGTGTTTAGAACTGTCCCTGCACAAAATGACATTTCTAAAGGAAAAAAATGGTCATTTAAAACTGCTTGCGGCTTTAATGTAATGTCTGGTCCCAGCAATATGGATGAAAATCATTGAGAAAAATGGCATGGGTACCCCCCCACCCCACTACCAGCCCCTTTGGGTCTTGTATGGATATTAAGGGGAACCCCGCACCCAAAATTAAGAAAAGGCCCTATATACTCTGAACAGCAGTATACAGGCGGTGCAAACAAGACAGGGACTGTAGGTTTGTTCTTAAGTAGAATCTTTTTCTAATTTGGAACAGGTACAAGTGTAGCTCTAGCCAAAAAATCTATTTTTAAGCTTTTTGGAGAACATAGGGAAGGGTTATCACCCATGTAACATTTGTTTTGCTGTCTGTGCACCTGTTCAGAAGATTTCACCTCACTTTCCGTCCCAATGACAAATGTTTTTGGAAAAGTGGGGTTTTTATTGAAACAAGGATTGGTGATAAAGCATCAGTAGAGAGGAGACACCTTTTTCCCATATTAACTTTTACAGGAGAGAATTTCCCTTCCTAGGGGTAGATTTCCTCTCACTTCCTGTTGTCTCCTTCCATTTGCAAGTAGGAGTCGTTTGTAAGTTGGATGTTTGAAAGTAGGGGCCTGCCGTATATACTCTGCAGAAATTTGCCCATTAGGTGTCGGTGTTGCCACAACACTGTAAGCCCTCACAATTACTCTTGGTGGGCACTGGAACGCCCTGCTGTGAACTATTATATCAGGAATTGTAATTACATGCCATTGTTGAACAGTGGTAGGAAAAATTGGGCCTTTGGTGTTAGTGCTGGTGCTACAACACTGTCAGCCCTCACAGTTACTCTTGGTGGGCGCATGAATGGGCCCTACTGTAAATTATTAGATCAAGAATTGTAATTGCATGCCCCTGTTGAAGAGGGGCAGAAAAATTGGGCCTTTGGTGGTGGTGGTGGTGTTGCCACAACACTGTAAGCCCTCACAGTTACTCTTGGTGGGCGCAGGAATGGGCCCTGCTGTGAATTATTAGATCAAGAATTGTAAAAAGAGTGACAATTTTGAAAAAAAAAACAATATTTTATACTTTTTGCTATAATAAATATCGTGCTAAAAAAGTGTATACAAAAATCCTTATATATAAAAAAACACACACATTTAAGTATAATTGTCCCAAAGAACAAAAAAAGAAAAATATATATATATATATTTCCTGAAAAAATGGCACAAATGAATGTTGAAAAAAATATATATATATAAAAATATATATATATATATATATATATATATATATAAAAATCCAAAATAAGGGACGATGAAATAGGTCACAAAGGGATTTACTCCGATGTTCACACTGGAAATTTCATGCAAATAAATGTTCCAAAATAAATCTTGATTCAGCAGATAATCAATAGGCAGCAGTTAGATGTAATAATAAAGCCGCTTACCAAATAGACAGGACCTCAAATGATAGAGGTCTGAAAAGCATGTGCATCAGCCTGCCAGCAGCGATGGTATCCACCTGTTCTTTTAATCCAAGGAGGCTGTTCTCATTCCACCAGGAAAACCTTCACCTCTTCAGCTCCTCACCACACCAGATCCGGAGAGGGAGAAAAGACAAGCAGGGATAGGGATAGGGATCGCTCCAGCTTCCAAAGCACAATCTTTAAAAGCTATTGACTCGGCAGGGAGAAAATTTAATAAAAAGGCTTCATGGTGTAGTATTTTCCAAAAAAGCGAGGAAGTTTATTATAAAAAACAAACAAGTAGTCACAGCATACTTAATTGAAAAAACATCCACATCAAGCCTAAAAAAAATGATAAAAAAAAAGAAAAAATTCAACGGGAAAAATTGGAATAGCAGCCAGAGAACAAACTGTGACTGCACTATTGAGAAGATATGTGATGACGTTATGGATGTGTGCTCCACCCGACGTGTTTCCCCAAAAATGGCATCAACTGGGAACGGAATTTTTGCTTTTTTTTATAATTTTTTTTAGGCTTGATGTGGATGATTTTTTCAATTAAGTATGCTGTGACTACTTGTTTGTTTTTTATAATAAACTTCCTCGCTTTTTTGGAAAATACTACACCATGAAACCTTTTTATTAAATTTTCTCCCTGCCGAGTCAATAGCTTTTAAAGATTGTGCTTTGGAAGCTGGAGCGATCCCTATCCCTGCTTGTCTTTTCTCCCTCTCCGGATCTGGTGTGGTGAGCAGCTGAAGAGGTGAAGGTTTTCCTGGTGGAATGAGAATGGCCTCCTTGGATTAAAAGAACAGGTGGATACCATCGCTGCCAGTAGGCTGATGCACATGCTCTTCAGACCTCTATCATTTGAGGTCCTGTCTATCTGGTAAGCGGCTTTATTATTACATCTAACTGCTGCCTATTGATTATCTGCTGAATCAAGATTTCTTTTGGAACATTTATTTGCATGAAATATCCAGTGTGAACATCGGAGTAAATCCCTTTGTGACCTATTTCATCGTCCCTTATTTTGGATTTCTATATATATATATATATTTTTTTATATATATATATTTTTTTTCAACATTAATTTGTGGCATTTTTTCAGGAAATATATATATTTTTTTTGTTTTTTTTCTTTTTTTGTTCTTTGGGACAATTATACTTAAATGTGTGTGTTTTTTTTTATATATAAGGATTTTTGTATACACTTTTTTTTAGCACAGTGTTTATCATTATATGGTTCTCAATTTGTTTGTATGTTAAATTAAGTGGTTGCGCGCTTGTTTTTCACTCTCACATGTTTTTTGGCTTTAGTATTTAGGCTTTTTTACTTGCAGCAGCATCACTGTGTGTTTCTTCACTCAATTATTGCTTTTCACTTTTTATTTCACATTTATTTTTTGGTTTAGCGCAAGTCTTTTCTAACTTTTATATAATAAATATCCCCCAAAAAAATGTAAAAAAAAAAATTTCTTCATCAGTTTAGGCCGATAAATATTCTTCTAAATATTTTGGTAAAAAAAATAAATAAATAAGCGTATATTGCTTGGTTTGCGCAAAAGTTATAGCGTCTACAAAATAGAGGATAAATTTATGGCATTTTTGTTTTAACAGAAAAGTTTTTTTTTTTAAACAGAAAAGTGATTTATGGCATTTTTAGTATTTTTATCTTTTTACTAGTAATAGTGGCGATCTGTGTTTTTTAGCGGGACTGCAGCATTGCGGCAGACAGATCGGACACTTTTGACACTTTTTTTGGGACCATTGACATTTATACAGTGATCAGTGCTATAAAAATGCACTGATTACTGTGTAAATGTCACTGGTAGGGAAGGGGTAAACACTAGGGGGCGATCAAGGGGTTAAATGTGTTCCCTTATGTGTGTTTCTAACTGTGGGGGGATGGGACTGACTGGAGGAGGAGACAAATTGCTGTTCCTGATTACTAGAAACAGCAGTCTCTCCTCTCCTGCCAGAACAGGGATTTGTGTGTATTCATTCATGTAAGGGCGAGGGCCAGATAATTTGGGGCCCCCTCATTTCAGATTCTGATAAGCCCTCCCCCTGCAGAGCCCCACATCCGCATTGTTCATCAGATGTGGAGATGAGGTTTGCATAAACATGAGGAAACGGTGCTTTGCAAGGGGTTGGTCACCCCCCTTTGCAAAGTACGCTCTCATTATGCGCCGTAGTATGATTTAGGAAAAGGGGGGCATGCTCGCTGTCCCCCACCCCACTCCTCCTTCCCTGTTCTGAATAGTCAGAATACATTGTATGACCATTTCTAAAGTCCTTTTTAAAATTAAGACATTTGGATCATATGTCAGAAATGTTTATCTTACAAAGATGTTTGTATGTGTATATAGTCAGGTCTATGAAGATCAAATGGTTTGACCTTATTGCATTTTTAGCACACAGATGATTCATATGAGAATAATAATGATGTTAATGGTGTTATAAATGCCCACAGTTGCATTTTGAACTCACATGAATTGTATTATTATTAAATAAATGCCCCTTGTCCCCATGCACTTTGAAAGAGTTATTTAAAAATTTCAGAAGGTTAACTTCAGACAAGAAGACATCCCAAAGAAGTATTCTTCCTTACTTCAGCTATAATGGTTCATTTTTATATTAACATTTAAAAGTCACTGTGTGTGAAATTTAGCACAGTGTATTTTATTTTATTTTTATACAAGAATGGCTTTTCTTACCTTATAACCAAGTCACCAAGCTGTAATGATAATTTTAATAGATTTTAAATATTCCTTATGCACATTTACTTCTATTGCAATAGACACTCTTTGTCTTTCTTTCAGGTGTCAGGAGATAATGAGGTCACATGGTGCCCTATCAGTTCACTATAATTCAAATAAGAAACTGTAGAAAATGTCAGAAATCAGAGCTATTCCAGACATGTACAGAATAGCATGAAAAACAGATTCAAGATTCAATTACTGTCTACTGCTTCATCCTCTTGCATTTATAAGCTCATATTGAATCATAATAATTGTATAATTAATGTTCAGAAGCCTTGAGGTATAAATTTTATATTTCTGTATATATAATTTTTGAGCTTTTGACACCATTAAGACATTTTGGGGGTTCAGCATCACACCATTGACATATTGTGATAGTTGTACAAATATATGTATTTTTGTGTAAAATGGATTCAAAATGGCAAAAGAAAAAAGATTACTATGGAAAAATTTAATTATATACCATTATATATCATTATTTACCCAAAAAGACATAAAGTACAAAGATCATTTTTACAACAACCATGAAATTCAAATGAATTAACATTTTAAATGATTTGATTCAATTAGTATGCATTGAAATATGATTTTTTTTTCATAAATTACATTTATATAATACTTTGATTTAATTTAACATGCTCTTTCATTCATCAAGATGTGAGCTTTCCATTTTTTTTCCCTTATTATGGAGTCATGATTCACACTTTAACAATTAAAAGTTAGAAAACACATACAATCAGTTGACTGATGTCTTTGTTAACAATAAATACTGTACCTCTTTTGCTCAGTTTTATTTTTCCCAAAGTGTCTCTACCATAAAGTGAAACATTCTCATTCATGCATATGTAATGCTGTTGCTACTGATCTTCAACAAATATTGCCTTCCAGATAACCAACAGCTACATAAGCACTCTGTCATGGACTTAAGACGCCAGACACATTCAGTCTCAGCTGTTGTTATTTTAAGGGTGTATGAAGAAAAAATACCAGTCACTTTAGTCAGTTCAAAACAAGAACAAGTTTTTTGCTATATGACTACAATATGAGAAGGAGAGTGAGGGGTGAATCAGGATATCCCCAAAACATAACTGGTTTCAAACACCAGACTAGGCTATAATCCCTTCCAAATCTCACATTTTTGACAATGTCTCATTGTATCATGTGATTACAGATACAGATCTGATTACATTTAGTTGTTCAGCAAACCACACACTCTTTTTCTGGCATGTGTAAGAGTTCATCTTAGAATTTAACTTATGGGCTTATTATCAGCTCTAGAAAGCTAGGGGAAGGTTGGGCACGTGAAATGTTTTTTTTTTTTAATTTATAGAAGACCAGAAATAACCTTTACAAGGCAAGGGAAGACTTTCAGTGTGTGCCTGCACCAAATCCATAAAGGGAAAGATGGCAGATGATTTGATCTGTTTGAAACTACGGAGAAAGGTGCACATGAGTGTTAGGCAGTCTCCCAGCTCCCCACATCTTCCTTATCTGGTGTGGGGGAATGAGCCTGAACACACACACACACACACACGCTACAGTTTTGGAATTGTTACATAGCCTCCCAGCTTCTCCCAGAGCTTATTTGCTCCTGCCCTGTACTTTCCCACATTTTCACTGTCAGCTGCTGAGTAACAAGCCTAGCCACATACCCTCCCAGGTCCTGAGGTGGTCATTGGTGCAGGAGGTACCTTTTTAAAAAAAATCATCAACTTACGTCTCAGTGCTTGTGATATAGTTTTTCTGCTGGCGAAGTGCATCTGTATCTTTGCCTGTTTGTTTCTGTCACCGACCTTCACTATGTTTTTATTTATTTTTTCATAAAAAGTTTTTTATTTAGTAAGAATAAAGCATGACATACAAGACCAAATAATGGTCACAGTACAGCATTTAACAGAAAAACATGAAAAGTACCTATGTCACAACACAAAATGGGGAACTCAATAGAGACTAACTGACCACGGCCGAGGAACAACAATGTGATGTAGCGCACTAGGGGCAGAGGATCGTATTTTCTATTCTCCCCTCCCCCCAGATCCCCCCCACTCAATGTTGAGGGGAGAAACTGGCGTAGAACCTCGATCATGTCCATAATTTAGGGTGCAGTGTATCATGACAGCACGAAGGCCCTCATTCAAAAATAAAATTTCAAAGAGAAAAGGGTCTAAAGAAAGAAAAAGGAAAGCAGAAAAGATCTAGCAGGGGAAAGTCAGAAGAGGCATGGGTGGATCCGCGCCCCCCCTCCCATCCCTCCCACGATAGTGTGGGCAACCCCAGCCTTGCAAGACAGTTTTAAGAGATATACTGAAGGTAGCGATCGGTGGTAACAAAGTGATTCCAGCAGGCCCACTTAATGGAGAATTTGTGCATCCTATCCTGCAAAGTGAAAATCAGTTCCTCCATTTCCTTTATGGAGAAAATCTGTGCAAGCCACTCCCTGACTGTGGGAATGCCGGTGGAGCGTCAGTGTCTGGGTATACAGAGTCTGGCAGCATTAACCATGTGCATGGCTAAGGATTTGTAGTAATCTTTCTTAGGGAGAGAGGTATGGTGTAAAATAAATTGGGACGGGGTAAAGTCCAGAGTGTAAGATGTGACATGTGAGATGAGACCGTGGGCCTCCCTCCAAAAAGGTTGAAGGGCCCCACAGTCCCACCACACATAAAGCATAGTTCCCACTCCCACCCCGCATCTCCAACATGTATCAGGAACGCTAGGGGGAAAATTTGTGAAGACGAGACGGGGTCCTGTACCACTTAGTTATTACCTTATAGCCATTCTCCTGAATGGCCACATTCATCGAACCTTTATGAGCGTACACGTAAATAGTGTTCCAGTCTTCCGTTGACAAGGGCGTTTGGAGATCTCTATTCCAGGAGGTCTGTGAAGGGGTAGGAGTCAGTGATGGGGCCTCCGAGAGGAGGGTATATATGAGGGAGATCAGGTGTCTTTGCGGTGTTTTACGATGACACATGGATTCAAAGGGTGTGAGTTGTCGTGTCCAGATTGACTGATTGGTATGGGTCGTAAGAAAGTGTCGGATTTGTCTGTAGGTCCAGAAGGATAGAGAGGACGTCTTGGTGGAAGTCTTTAGCACTTCAAAAGACATAGGCTTCTGCTCAGAGTAGAACTGGAGTGCTAGTATGTCCTCAAATGGCCACTCTCAGCTCAAAAATCCCTCAGAGACCCCAGGAGGGAAGTCCACATTCCCCCTTAGTGTTTGTCAAAGGGCTCGGGGGAGGGGGTGGGGACCCATGTAACACAGACTTTTTGAATGCCAGAAGTGTAGGGTAGATGAGCGGGTGAGTTAACAAGGCATGGGGCCAGTTATTGGACGGCAGCCATGGGAGTAAATGCAAGGGTCCTGAAGAGAAGGCCTTCTCAAGGAACACCCATAACTTTTTAAAGGCATGGATATTCCAGTCAGCGATCCTTGTGAGGTGACATGCGGTATGGTATTGTCGAAGATCCGGTAGACTGATACCCCCCCTAGATTTGGGTAAAGTGAGTCGAGAGAACTTAATGCGTGGCTGAGAGTTCCCCCATAAGAAGGCAGAGCATGCTTTCCGATAGGATGTAAAGAACCCTGGTGGTAGGTAAATGGGGATTGACTGCATTAGGTAGAGTATACAGGGCAAAATTATAATTTTAATCAGGGCTGAACGACCAAACCAGGAAACGTTCAGGCCCATCCAATCTTTAAGGTGCTTTTGGGTCTGAAGAAGGGCAGGGTGGAATTTTTCAAATACAAATCTGTCAGGCGAGTAGGGATTCGAATGCCAAGATATGTAAGTGCGTCCTGTTCCCACCGAAAAGGGAATGACTCTTGACAGTGTGTTACCTCCTGCGAGGGAAGGGATACATTTAGTGCCTGCAATTTTGTGTGATTGATTTTGAGATTGGACAAGAAGCCGAAGTGTTCTATATCTTTGAGAAGGTTAGGTAAGGAGATACGGGGAGATTGTAAAGAGAAGAGGATGTCGTCAGCAAAAGCCGCCACTTTAAACTCCCTGCCTTTCACGGTAATCCCTTGTATGCTTGAGTTATCCCTTAGTCTGTTAAAGGGTTCCAGGGTAAGGATATAAATCAGCGGTGATAGGGGACAACCCTGACAGGTGCCATTGCTGATGTGAAAGGCGTCCGACAGGTGACCGTTGACTTTCACTGCCGCGGAGGGACCAGTGTACAAGGCCATGATATATGACAGCATACGGGTCCCCAGGCCTAAAGCCATGAGCACCTCCCACATGTAGTCCCAGGCCACCCTGTCGAACGCCTTCTCAGCATCAAGTGAAAGAAAGAATCCATGAGATTTGGAAGTCGTGAGCCAATGGTGCAAGTTTAGTGTACGGATGGTGTTGTCCCTGGCCTCACGTCCAGGGACAAAGCCAACCTGGTCTAGGGAGACAAGTCCGTGCACCAGAGGGAGTAACCTGTTAGCTAGAATCTTCGCATAGATTTTGATGTTGACGTTAAGGAGGGAAATCGGTCTGAAATTTCAACTGAAGAAGAACCCTTACCCTCCTTGGGAATTACCGTGATGTGCGCAGCTAGCATGCTGTCTGGTTTGTCCTGGGGGTCCGATAAGGCGTTGAATATGGCTAGAAGGTTGGGAGCTAAAGGGTCAATAAAGGATATGTAGTATTGGAGAAAAAAACAGCGCGGGCCCGGGGACTTTCCCGTTTTCATTTGTTTCATGGCCATATCCAATTCCGACGCCAAAATGGGGTCTTCCAGGTCTAGTGACTGTTGAGGAGAGAGTGGCTAGGGACTGTAGCGGGAGAGGATTTCTCTAATATGTGTGGCCCGGGTGTCGGCGTTGTGCAATGAGGGAGTGTGGGTCTGTAAATTATATAACTTGGAGTAAAATCTGTTGAATTCCTTAGCGATATCCGCATTCTTGACCAGAAGTTCACCCAGGGTTGCGTATATGGTGAATTGTAGAGGAAATTTTAGAATTTTGGACTGTGCGCGCCAAAAGACGGCCACACTTGTTGCCCTGTTCATAGAAGATTCTCTGGCCAAGAATGTAACGTCTCCTAGAGCGCTTGCCTAATTCCTCCACAGAAGAGCTCGGGTGCGCGTCAGGTCCTGCAAGGTGGCTCGTGCACGAGTTAGTTTGTGAGAGGTTTCAAGAGATTTAATTGTCCCGATGAGGGAATTTATATGCTCTTGGTGTTGTTTCTTAGCCTTTGTGGCCAAAGAAATCAGTTCACCCCAGATCACACACTTATGCGCTTCCCAGAGGGAGACTGCCGAGATCTCCTGACTCGAGTTTTCCGCAAAGTATTGCTGGATTCTTGTGCGTATATGGTCGATCACTAAGGGATCCCCGAGCAGGGAGGGGTTCAGGTGCCAGGACTTTGTTCTGAAAGAGGTTTCAGGGAAAGACAGGGTGACAGTGATCGGGTGGTGGTCTGACAAAAACATCAGTTCAAAAGTGGACTGCTGGAGTAGGGGGAGGTCCGACTGGGAGAGAAAGAAATAGTCTATCCTAGAATATTTTTGATGCGGGGTCGAGAAAAAAGTGTAATCCTTATCTGAGGGGAACATCGTGCGCCACACGTCGTGCAGGGTCAAGGATTGAAGCTGTAAATTAATCTGGCGCAACGCTTTGTAGATTAAAGTGGAGGATCCCGAGGAAGAATCCAGTAGTGGATTTAGGGGGACGTTGAAGTCCCCTCCCAGAAGTACTATACCTGATTGGAAGGAGGCTAATAAATCGCAAATTTTCCTAAAGAAGGCCACCTGATGTTTGTTTGGGCAGTATATGTTAGCTAGCATGATCGGTTTTGAAGCATACGAGC
Organism: Rana muscosa; assembly: GCA_029206835.1. Lineage (NCBI taxonomy): Eukaryota > Metazoa > Chordata > Amphibia > Anura > Ranidae > Rana > Rana muscosa. The sequence goes on from CM055122.1 coordinate 552,007,009, forward strand.
CCTTAAGGAATATGTACCTACCCTCAGGGTCAATCAGGGAATCTGATAGGTGAAAGTTTGCGTTTTTAGATATGAGAATAGAAACACCTTTTCTCTTATGCCACGTACACACAACCGTTTTTTAATGACGAGAAAAATGCAATTTTTTAAAATGGTCATTATCACGGCGTGAAAAATGGCCATGAAAAAATTGGAACATGCTCTAATTTTTCTCGTCGCTTTTCACCTCGCCGTTTTTCTCGTCATGAAAAACGGCCGTGTGTAGGCTTTAACGACGTGAAAAAAAATGCGCATGCTCAGAATCAAGTATGAGACGGGAGCGCTCGTTCTGGTAAAACTAGCGTTCATAATGGAGATAGCACATTCGTCACGCTGTAACGGACTGAAAAGCACAAGGCTGAAAAGCGCAAATCGTCTCTCAACAAACTTTACTAACATGAAGGGTGGCGCCATCCGAATGGAACTTCCCCTTTATAGTGCCGTCGTACGTGTTGTACGTCATCGCGCTTTACTCGAGCATTTTTTTCAACGATAGTGTGTAGGCAAGGCAGGCTTGAGAAGAATCACGTTGAGAAAAACGCAGTTTTTTTCAATGACATTAAAAACGGTCGTGTGTACACGGCATTAGACTCAGGGTTAGTGGCGTGGAAAGCTGTTCGGTATATGTGATTAGAAAGTTTAGGAATGGCGTCCGAACGAAAATGGGTCTCCTGCAGGAAAATAAAGTGAGCTCTGTGTTTGGTGAGGGAGGACAAAACTTGTGATCTTTTCTCTGGCAGGTTAAGGCCCTTCACGTTAAGAGATAGGCATCTCAAAGTCAGGGAAGGCATGGCTCGCGGCACAAACGTTTATGCGATAAAACGTAGCAGACTGCTGTTTTTTTCAAAGGGTATCGTGCAGTTAGAGAAACAAGGGAGGCAAAAGCACCTGGGGGGGCAGACGCGGATACAGCCAGTAAAAACAAGCAAAAATTAGGTAGCGACGAGGACAGAGAGAAAAGAAGAAAGAAGAAAAGAAAAAAAAAGGGGGAGGGGGAGGGAAGAGATGAGAAAAAAGAGGAGAAGGGGGGGAACAGAGAAGAAAGATGGAGGGGGTACAGATAGAGCAAAGAATAAAGAGGGGAATAAAGGGACAAGAAATCAACCAGAGGTGATAATAGTCTCGCTAAATCACCTAGAAAAGGGAGAATCTGGAGGGTCAGCAAATCCCAGCAGGATCGCTGTGTGGGGACGAGAAAAGGGACGGAAACCACAGAAGGGCAGCGACCCAGGGAGTTACGGACTGAGCACGTTTAGTAACACGTGATAACAGTGGGGAACCTACTATTAGAGGAGAACTGATGATGTAGAAACCATTGTATAGTTTGAACTCAGGAGGTTAGGGAGCCCTACACAAAACAATTGAAACATATGGAACAGTTTAAACAGTTCTGCCAAGTGCCGCCAGTGTTTACCTCATCACATCATAACAATACATACGCTAACAAAGGGGCGAGAACGAACCGCTACATTGTGTGATAGCTTGAGAGTCTTAGGCATCCTATGAAGTTTGGGGGAGACACCCTATGTAAACAAACATTACCTTATAGTCAAGGACAGGTTCCAAAGGCACTCCATCTGCACCCATAATATTAGAGATGCATCCCCAACCCCATGGGTTCAGGCTTGACTGACAACTCAGGCTGTTAAAGTAAGTCACAATATTGTCAATAAAGCAAGATTGATATAAAAAGTCACTTGACTCAATTTAACTCCATAGGAGGGGGGGAATGGGAAAAATGAACAAATGGGAAAACTAAAAAATGAAAAAATGGAAAAATTAAAAAAGTAAAAATTTGGGCAAAAAAATAAAAGGGGGGGGAGGAGAAAATCAAAAAGCCAAAAAGTTGTGGACCAGAAAGTGTCAAGGAGGGAGACACGGCAGAAAGGTCTGGAGGGGAAGGCACGATAAATCGTAATGTGGGAATTCTGCCAATCTGACCGGTGGCTCGGATATTCCAAAAAGTCAGGTGTGTGATGCGAAGTGTTACCTCCTATGGATCAATGCGACATCTGCAGGATCAGTCATAGACCGTGCTGGTCATTCCGTGAAGAGAATTGCAGGAGAAGAAGCCCGGGAAAGACGAAGAAGCATGATACAGCCTGAAACGGCCTCCGCCGTCATCTCCTCGCTAGCATAACGTACACTCTGTGATGCAGGGAAGTCCGACGGCTCTGTGGAGGGCAAGAGTTTGCCAGAGGAAGCAGTGTAGGCGAAAGTCCTGGAAGGGGGGTACGAGGCAGAAAGAGGCGGGAGGGAGAAGGGTAATAGATGATGACAGTTACTCACGGGAGATGGCACTTGGCAGAGAGGAATCCAGGATCATTAGGCATCCGCGCATTCTCTCCTCTGAGAGGGCGTGGAAGGGGAGCCCGGGCGGTGGTACAAGTCGTGACGAGAGGCATGGTTCCCCGGGGAAGACGGGTCGGCTCTGTCGGGATCTGTATCGTTGCGCCTTCGGCGATGGGTGAAGAGAGACCGAGAGCCATGGTTCAGCGGGGAAATAGAAGGCGTACCACTCCGGAAGCTCGACGTGCGGGAGATCTAGTTGTTCGCAGAAGCCCTGCAAGTCCTCAGGTGTGCGGAGAAGCGCCGAGCGACCTCTAGCGGATGCTGAGAGCCCAAAAGGAAATTTCCAGTGGTATTGAATGTTTCTGGATCGCAGAGCCTCCAGCAGGGGGCGCATAGCACGCCTGTTCTGAAGCGTGATCTGGGACAGGTCTTGAAACAACTTGATCTTGGCGCCATTATGGAGGATACGGCCTCTTTCTCTGGCTTTGCGGAGGATTTCCTACTTAAGTGGAAAGTTAACCACACAACATATTACATCCCTCGGTGGTTCATTATCACGGGGTAGTGGGCACTTTCCATGTCTATGGGAGAGTCTGCAGGGCGCCCGATTAAATCATTAAAGATCGTGCAGATTGTCTGTTGCAGGGAGCCTGGTTCAATAGTCTCAGGGACCCCCCCTTACTCTAATGTTATGTCTCCGGCCCCTATTGTCGAGGTCTTCGACATGTCTATGGATATCCAGGAGTTGGGAGAGTTGAGCGTCATAGGTGGTCTGGACCTGTCGGATGGCCGCTGCTTGTCGCTGGGTAGTCTGTTCCACCCCATCAATCCTATGTACTACCGCATGAATTTCGGCTTTAAGGTCAGCGATCGCCGCCGTGACAGTATTCTTAATGTCTGCAGCGATTGTCTCTAAGTCAAACAGGCTGGGAGGATGAGCGCGCCCCATGCTCGTATCAGATTCCCAAGATGATGGAGAAGCGGGATTTGCGCTAGGCAAGGTCGGGGTTTGGGCCTGTGAGGCCACGTGTGCAGCCATGAGTTGGGATCTAAACAGCTCCGGTATGTTTCTGCTTAGCTGCGTACCTGAGGCACAGGCTGATCGGGAGGCAGAAGAGCTCCGTGTGGATCTGCTCATGGTGGTAGCAAGGCGTAGGTTTCCCCAAAAAGCAGGATTCAGTCCCCGGATTGCAGGAGCTTTCAGTTTATGCTGCCATCTTGGTCACCGTCCAGGCCACGCCCGACCTTCACTATGTTATTGGGTGTTTCTACTGTTTGCTGGCTGCCTTGACCTTAGCTATATTCATTGAATAGTTCTACTGTCTACTACTTGCCCTGATGTTTGCCACATTTAATAGATTATTCTCCTGTCTGCCACTTGCCTTAACCTTTGCTATGTCCATGGATAACGCCCATTGCCAGCCATCAGCTCAGATTTTTCCAGAGTGATTTCCATGTTGGTTCTCCCATCACTGTGTGGTATGGTTGCTCGCCTCTATCTTGGATCCCCTAGTGACATTCTAGAGCCAGAATATAAAGTTTTGTGCATTAAGTCTTGGGTACAACCTAGTAAAGTCTGCCATTTACTCTGACTGGAATTTCTGTGTCTGGACCTCACAATGGGCAAGGCAATCTGCAAAACAGTACAAAGAGGCTCAGCAACCAGCAACCCCCCCCCCCAAAAAACAAAAAACATATTCAGCTGAGAAACTAATGATAACAAAGAACAGATAATTATTTGTTTGGATTACGTAATCTGTTCCAACTACTAGGTTTTGCAAATATACACAGAAATCACATTGCCACATTAAGGACCCTTTGATAAATATAGTCCCTAACTCTTAACCGTTTAGGATTTTTCAACTATGGAAACATAAAAAGCAATACGTAAGCGGAGAAGCACCTGGAGACAGCCCTTTCCTCCTTAAAGGTTCAGCCACATCACAGACATCTTGACATTGCCTTTACAAGGCAGGAGAAGAAGATCAAGGATGGCAGCCGATCTGAACTGTTTGAAACTAGCAGACTAGCACTGTTTACAAAACAGTACAAAGGGGGTCCCTGACAACTTTCACGCTATCCAGCCAAAAAACAAGCTCACTAATCTGTTAGTTACTTGGGTTAAAACAGAGGTTTTAGTTGCATACATTTGCAAATATATAGTATATGAAAGTCACATTGTCGCACCATGGCACCTCTGATAAATAATGGTCCCTAGCACTAAACCAGATGAGTTTTCCAACTTTGGGAACATATACAGCAATGTACAAACAGAGAGCAGGTTCAATTGGAGGCAAACCTTTCCACCTTAAAGGTACAGCTACACACCAGAAGCACAGACATTGCCTTTACCAGGCAGGTGTATCTGCACCAAATCCACAAAAAGCAAAGATGGCATTTATGGGAAAAATATGGTTGCGCTAACCCTATAGAGATTGCACAACTAAGTGCATAACTAAAAATGACATTGTGAATACATCAACACTTGTGTGAAAAATGTGAATTTTCAAGAAAACAGTGTTATGAATAACAAATAATATAAACTATAAATATATGAGAAAATAATCCAACAGTGATAACTTGACTGAAAAGAAATCAGAAAAACAAATAAAGCATATATTAGGATAAAAAAAAACGTGGAATAAAAAAATGTGTCAATCAAATGAATGATCCGTGGGTCAAAGTTTATAATCATTGAGATATATAAAGTCCTTGCACCCGTGCAGAAAATAATATGCTTAGTGAAGTTTAAGTGGAAGCTGTTGTGAAATCCACCACCAGATTGAATAAAATGCCTCCTTACCATAGGGCGGAGTGGAGTGGCGCGCTGATGTCATCACCCAATACTCTTGTGTATCCAGAAGGACGGGTTTGCCAGTTTGTGTCCGGCCGGCACAACAGGCTTAAGGCTTTTTTTATTGCTGTTTTCTGTAAGTGTGCTACTGTTAACAGATTACGTAATGTACTTATGGATCGACTTCACTAAGCATATTATTTTCTGCACGGGTGCAAGGACTTTATATATCTCAATGATTATAAACTTTGACCCACGGATCATTCATTTGATTGACACATTTTTTTATTCCACGTTTTTTTTATCCTAATATATGCTTTATTTGTTTTTCTGATTTCTTTTCAGTCAAGTTATCACTGTTGGATTATTTTCTCATATATTTATGGTTTATATTATTTGTTATTCATAACACTGTTTTCTTGAATATTCACATTTTTCACACAAGTGTTGATGTATTCACAATGTCATTTTTATTAAGGACTTAGTTGTGCAATCTCAATAGGGTTAGCACAACCATATTTTGTCCATATTTTGTTCACTGTATGTTGTTTTGCAGAAGGTTTGCTGCTTTCCATTACCTTTTTATCTCATTCCACCTTCGTAATCTTTGGGGTTTGACATAAGTACCATCTTAGCGCAGTTTCTCCCCCCATTTACTAAAGATGGCATTTACTCTGGTCTGTTTGAAACTAGCAAACATTGAAAGGTGCACATGCGTACAAGCCTTTTTGAATTATATACTATAGTTCTATAGTCAGCCTCCTTCTATTACCATGTTGATAGATCATTGATTTGACCTACGCCACAGGTTTCCTGTTAAACAATTGATTCCTAAATCTATTGTTGGTTTATCTGCATTGTCTACCATCCTATTATGAGCTGTTTATTAGTAAACTTTGCTCCTTATCTTTCCAGACTCCGTTAACACTTGTACCTCCATTTTTCTGTTGCACCCTACACCATGGTTTCTTTACTTGCCACATGTACAAGATCTGGGGGGAGGAGTACAGTTGAATGCAGGTGGTTCTTGCACAAGGAGCTGTAATGGATGAAAGAGCTCATTTAGTCTTCATACCCTTCTTTTTGACCTACGGCTTGGTGCCAGATTCTCTTCAAGCATCTTCTTGTATCTAAGTTTGTCCTTCTACCTTGTCTTTGCTTGATAGTCTGGTTTTCATATTATCTGAGGCTGATTAATCTCTCTAGCTCTTGCACTCTCTTTAATCCTTTGTACCTTTCTATGAGTTATAGGCCATGACTTTGTTTAGTCTGTTCCACACAAAGAGCGTTTATTTACCCTCACCGTGACCAGCAGTCTCCTGCTAATTCTGAAAATGTATATGCATGTATTTCTTTCTTAACACTATGGGTTGCTTAAACTGTAGTCATCGAGTAATGCAGCATTAAACTGATATACTGCAGAATTTAAAATCTCATATTTGCCTAAGGTAAATGTTTTACTTTGTTAAATGTTTACATAGTTCTTTAATTAAAAACAATAAAACTAGAACCAGAAAATTAAATGAAATAATTTCTTGTTAAATCTGAAACATATAATATAAAAGCAAAGCAATTTCTTCCCAATCATATTATGCAAAAAGCTACAGCCTTGCTTCACTGGTGCAGTGTTAAAAAGCCAAACCTATTATAGCCCATTCTAATTGCTTATTTTTGACATGTCTTAGCTCACTAACTCATAAAAGACAGTTTAAGAGGCTTGCTACCAAAATAACAAATTTTATATACTTTAATAACAAACTATTTTTATAAAGCATTTTATGTACATTTTATTAATAATTCTTAATTTAGAAAAAATGAAGCCTAAAATTTATTTGGGAACTTTTTTAATGATTATTTTACAAATATACTGTATAAGTAAGCAAGAAAAATAAATCACCCTGAAGAGTAACTCCAATGTACATTGCAAAGATTTTACCAACTTTTTTTCATATGCCTACCTTTTGTTATTCTAAAGAAATAGCTGTTTGTTTGTCTGTTTCCATATGCAAAGTTAATGTAAATGAGAGTGACTTATCAATCAGTTGCTACACTTGCAGGGATCTAAAGAGGAAAGTGACAGGGTCTGAATCCCTTTAGAAGTGATTTCCCTTTGAGAAATGTTGCAGAGGCTGCAAAAAATCTGACTTGTATCTTAGTGCCGGCATCTGGAAAAATCAATAAGCCATTGCCACATGCAGGAACTAACATATTTGAGGGGTGTTCTGTACACCATCTGTGCTGGAATGCAGGAATCATTCAAAATGCCCCAAAAGAGACAACATCTGGCTTTGCAGTCTCTATCTCCTTGGACAAAGATTCATCTGCCATTTTTTAGGACAAACCCACAGAGAGCTACAACATTGGGTACAGACACAAACCTCAGAATCCCAAAGGACTGAGGACTACTCAGCAACAAAAGCTGACTGTTTTTTACACAATAGGGGAGATTTACTGAAACTGGTGCACACAGAATCTGGTGCAGCTGTGCATAGTAACCAATTGGTTTCTAAGATCAGCTTGTTCAATTAAGCTTTGATAACAAAACCTAGAAGCTGATTGGTTACTATGCACAGCTCCACCAGATTCTGTGTGCACCAGTTTTAGTAAATCTCCCCAATTTTTCCTTCTCACCAACGTGCCCTAAAACATATCTTAGATGGCGAGTATATCTGTTCCAGACTGCAAAAATATAGGCCTTTTCAGCAAAATTTGAATGATGCCACCTACATCCTTTGCCCTGAGACTTGTGACTTTAAGAATCACAAACCCGGGGGCGTGGCCGGAACCTGACCTGAATGGCAGCATAGCTTTGCAGCTCTCTCTCAGCCCGCAGCTAAAGATCAAAAAAAGGGTGCCATACCTCTCCAAAATGGGTGGATCCAGAACGACCCGCTCTACGAAGCCTCGGGGGTCCTCGCAACCCCCCCAGGTTCGTCATCCGACCTCCGGGACTACTTCAGTCACCCTGACCTCCCACCGTGCAGGATGATCAAGATGGCGCCGGCCGGCGCCATGGAGCAGGCCGCAGCCCTCCATCCGAACTCCATCCCGGCCTCCCAGCAACAACGGGATCCCCTGGGCCCAGGCACCTCACAGCAGATGACCGGGGAGCCACCCCGGGTCCAAGGAGCGGTGAGTCCCCCCCTCGGGCCAATGCTACATTCCGCAGCCAGCCGCCCCTCATCCCCGGCGGCCATCTTGGGACTCCCCACGAGGCCTCAGCCATACACCCAGTGCTCTGGGGCCTTCCCGCAGCTGCTCCGTACCGCCTCAGATCCGGGCCTAAGGGACACAGCAGCCAGCTCGCAGCCCTATGCTGGAGGGGGAGAGGACCATCCATCCCTGCCAAGCCTCCCTCACACACCCCCGGCCTGCGAGTCACCGGGAACAGGTAACCCCACTGAGACCACCGTACCGGACCCCCTATCACCCAGGACACAGAGGCAATCCAGGTCGAGGGCCCCTCTTTTACAGGGCCCACACGCAGCACCAGCCCTCTCCTATGCCCAGGCAGCAAGCCCCCCTCTCCCTCCTCACTCCCCGAAGTCCCCTGCCAGGAATCTCCCACCCTCGCAAAGCCCGGACTGGAGTGACCCGTGGGAATACCAGGGGGCCCATCATACCTCACCAAATCCCCTCTGGGGAGCTAGCCTATACCCCCACTATCCCCATGATCAGCCGGACAACTGCCCCAGGGCACTGGGACAGGAGTATCCCCCCCAGATACCCCCGCCGTGGCAGGCATATCTCCAAGCAATGCCGACTAAGGATGATTTCAGACAACTTGTCGAGGAAGTGAAGTCCACTTGCAGATCGGAGATTCAAGCCCTCCAATCGGGACTCAAACACTTGGCAGACAGGGTGGAGATGGCTGAGGAGGAAATCCAGGAAACCAAAATTGCAATACATAGAACCCAAGTTCAGGGGTCTGAACACCGCACCCTCCTCCGAGACATGCAGCGCCACGTAGAGGACCTGGACAACAGGGGGCGCAGGAACAATATCCGTGTCCGGGGGGTCCCAGAAGCAGAGGGCCCGGAAGATGTCCAGAATACGCTACAAACTCTCTTTAATGACCTTATTGGGGCGGCCCCAAACCACACTATCGAAATGGATAGAGCACACCGAGCATTACGGCCCAAGGGCACCGCGGCCAGACCCCGAGATATTATTTGCAGGCTATCATCGTACCCTCTGAAAGAAGATATCATGAGGCAAGCCCGCCTAGCACGCAAAGTAACCCTAGGAGACCACCACATCCAACTATTCCCGGACTTGTCCTGGATCACTTTGCAAAAAAGACGGCTTCTCCAACCACTGCTGCGAATGCTCCAGGAAGAGAACATTCCTTACCGATGGGGATTCCCCTTCAGCCTCACAGCCAAACGTCAGGGCAAGACGGCGACCCTGAGATACCCGGAGGACCTCGACCCTTTTTGCAACACCCTGGAACTTAGAGTACCCCAGCTTCCCGAGTGGGATCTCATAGCCACCCCGCCCCCACCGCCCACAGTCTGGCAGACGGTCCCTCCACCTAAGCGCTCCAGAGGACCGGAGAGATCCCAGAGGGGCCGGGGATCACACCAGCGAAGATCATGAGCAAGTCACCCCACTACCTCATAGCATGCGTGAAGGACCGTTCCTTCACCCCCTTTTCTTTCTCCTCGTTTTTTCATTTTTGCCCATCCAGGTGGAGCATCCCTGGCATCAGGCTGTTCACTGACCCACCTTTGGCACCCTAGCTATACCCAGATAAACACTATGGGCGAGTCTCGGAAGAGACTTTGGAGAGAGACTGTCCGAGTTACCCCTGCCTCCCCCCCTTTTTTATTTCCTTTTTTGGAATACTGGACTACCAGAGCAAGCGGGTTTACAATGTCTTGCATGTTGGACTTTGGGTTCCCCTGGGGCCCCCTGGCTCACCCTCATGAGGTGGGGGCGGGGGGGCCCACGGGAAGCCTTTTGGACCTGGGCCGGCTGGTCCCCTTAGGTCTGATAATGTTGTTTTTTGTGTTCATACATAGATTTGTTGCACTAACTACTCTTCTCTCTTTCTTAGCTATTCTTAACCCCCTCCCTTCCTTTGTCGTCACCTGGCTCCACCACCGGGACCCCCGGATCTCCTCCAGCGCAAAACCGGCTCCCAGCCATGACGGTCCGGACCATCTCCGCCACCACCAGATGAGTATATACACTCCCCACCCGAACACTCATGGCTAAAATATTATCTTTAAATGTCCACGGCCTGAACTCTAATCGTAAGAGACATCTGGCATTGAGGGAGTTTAGGCAGTCGGGGGCGAGTGTTGTCATGGTACAGGAAACCCACTTTGACAAGGAGGGCACCTTCGCGTTCGCCTCCAGGTATTACCCACAGGTCTATTTATCCTCAGGGCCCCACAAGAGAGCGGGTGTGGCCCTCCTGATTAAACAGGGGTCCCCCTTCAAGTACTCGTCCCACTATAGTGATCCTCAGGGCCATTTCCTTATCCTCCGGGGCCTGTGTCTGGACAGGGAAATCACGTTCTGTGTAGTTTATGTCCCAAATGTCAGGCAGACAGGATTCCTTAATAGAGCACTAGCTCGCCTTTTCCGCTCAGACCATGGACTATTAGTGGTGGGGGGGGACTTTAACCTAACCCATTCGGAGCTGGCGGATCGCCAGGGACTGGGCCCCAGGGCGCCTACTGCTCGAGCACTTAGAGACTCGAGGCTCTTCCGCCAAATAACCAGAAGGTACGCCCTCTTTGACGCCTGGCGGGCCCTCCACCCTGGTGACCGACAGTACACTTTCTATTCTGCCCCACACCGAACGCACTCCCGCATAGACTACGTCTTTGTTAATAATGCCACCCTACGCGTGGCCCGAACCGCACAGATTCTGCCAATCTCGTGGTCGGATCACGCCCCGGTGGTGCTGACCCTAGACATAGGCACCCCGACGCGAGGACCATGCACCTGGCGACTAAACACATTCCTGCTGCAACACCTCCCCTCGAAAATGGAACTGTCCTCCACACTACAACATTATCTGGCAGAAAACAATACGGGGGATGTAACCGCATCCACTCTATGGGAAGCCCACAAGGCGGTGATGAGGGGCAGATGTATGGCCCTCTCCTCTGCCATGAAGCGGGACGCGCAGGCCTTGCAGACCCAGACAGAAAAAGAGCTTAGAACCCTTGAAAAACAACTCCAATCCAACCCCACTCTGACTCTCCTAAAAAAAATGACTTCCCTTAGAGCAACCTTAGGTGACCTGGCCCTGGGCCGAGTTGAGAAAGCCCTAATCAAACTAAAACAGAAGTTTTACGACAAGGGTAACAAAGCCCATACACTGCTAGCTCGGAAGCTCCGTGACAGCACCCAGGCTTCGACCCCACATCAGATCCAAAACGGTTCGGGCACCCTGGTTTCCCACCCCACGGACATAGCACAATCCTTTGCGGAATTCTACGAGGCCCTGTACAACAATCCTGATATTCCCGCAAACCCCCCCAAGCCCGAAACGGCCAAACGTATCCAGCAATACCTGGACTGTAGTGGAATATCGCAACTCCGTTCTACAGATCTGGACTCCCTGAACGCCCCGATAACACATGAGGAAATAGAACAGACAGTCAAATCCCTACCCAATTGTAAAGCCCCAGGCCCAGATGGCTTTCCTTATGAGTACTACAAGGAATTCCTCCCACTCCTGCTCCCCTCCATGGGCAGACTCTTTAATGCTTTCCTACATGACACCCCGATCCCGAGGGATATGCAGAGCTCCTTTATCACAGTGATCCCCAAGCCCGGGAAGGACCCCTCCATCTGCGCTAACTATAGGCCAATTGCCCTGCTTAACTCGGACTTAAAAATATTCACTAAACTCTTGTCTATACGCCTGAACACGGTCTTACCCTCCCTGATCCATAAGGATCAGGTGGGCTTCGTCCCCCTTCGCCAGGCAGGAGACAACACCAGGAAGATCATAGACTTGGTGGAGGTGGCGAACAGGGAACGCACACAAGCCCTGTTGCTGAGTCTAGACGCAGAAAAGGCGTTCGACCGCCTGGGGTGGCCCTTCCTGTTCGCCACACTCCGCCACGTGGGATTTAGGGGACCCTTCTATAGAGCCATACAGCACCTATACTTAGACCCTTCCTCCCAGGTCAGGACCCCCTTCGCCCTGTCAGCTCCGCTACCGGTGCGAAATGGCACCAGACAGGGGTGTCCGCTTTCACCCCTGCTATTTGCACTGTGTGTGGAACCCCTAGCAGCCACAATCCGTAATAACCCGGACATTAAGGGCATAAAGGTACGAGACAGGGAGTTTAAAATCTCCCTGTTCGCAGACGACATTATTCTCTCATTAACCCAACCTAGAACCTCCCTCCCAAATCTCCACGCAGAACTAGATCGATACGGGGCTCTATCGGGTTATAAAATTAATACATCTAAGTCAGAGGCCCTCCCAATCAACACACCGGGGGAGGAGGTAGCACACCTGAAAGCCAACTTCCCCTATAGCTGGAAAACCACCGCCCTAAAGTACCTGGGAATTAATATCACCCCACAATTCGCTACCCTCTACCGGGAGAATTTCCCTCCTCTTTTCCACAATATCAGAACCCTTCTCCAACAATGGAAAAAACATCACATCTCCTTGCTTGGAAGGATCGCGTCTGTGAAAATGACGATCCTCCCAAAATTACTGTACCTCTTCCAGACCCTACCTATCCCTGTTCCCTACGGCCAACTGAAACACTTACAAGCGGACCTACTGCAATTTACATGGAACTACGGGAGGCACAGAATCCCACGTTCAGTATTACAAGCAGCTAGGTCTGACGGGGGCCTGGCCTTCCCTAACCTGGTAAAATACTACCAGGCGGCACAACTGAGAGCGATAACTTCCTGGTTCACACTCCGCTCTTCTAATAAATGGACAGAGATAGAGAAATTATGGTTAGCCCCGATACACCCAAACAGCCTGTTATGGAGCGCGAACGCGGAGGTGGACCCTGCCCGATTGCTAGGCCCGATGGCACAGCTCCGGAGGCTATGGCGTAAACTAACACGACAACACAAACTGTCGTCGGACAGCTCGCTCCTGACCTCCTTTGCCTGTAACCCCGACATGCCAGATAGCTTAACCCACCAAATGTCCTCCCCCTGGACAACGAGAGACCTCTTTCACTTTGGAAACTTGATAGACCCATGCACCCGTAAACTATGCTCTTTTGAGGACTTGCAATCACACTATGACCTCCCTAAACAAGCTTTCTACGGGTATCTCCAAATCCGCCACTATGCCCTAACGTTTGCTCCAAACCTGCATTTCTCCCCACCTACCCCTTTTGAGCGCCTAATTCTGGCAGGCTCAGCTCAGAGAGGCCTGATCTCAGATATATACAAAATACTGAATGAGAGGCCCCTTGATTCAATGGGCAAACACAGATATATGATTAAATGGGAAAAGGCTTTGGGTGAGGAGATACCCGTGGACCAATGGCGGGCCATTTGGACCCAGGCGTCCAAGACATCGCTATGTACACTCTATAAAGAAAATATTTACAAAATAATGTACTTCTGGTACATGACCCCTGATGTTCTCCATGCCATTCACCCGGCCAGCTCAGATCGCTGCTGGCGATGCATGGGGGCGAAGGGGACTCTATATCATATCTACTGGGAGTGCCCACTGATAGCCCCCTTCTGGGCTTCTGTACACCAACTACTAATTCGACTCCTTGAAACGGAGGTCCCCATGACCCCTAAATTTTTCATACTAGGACTGATGTCTCTGAAGGCCCCACGCCCACATAAGAAGCTAGCTAGTCATGTCCTTACGGCAGCCCGCTGCTTAGTGGCACTGAACTGGAAACGCAGCTCCCCTCCTCCGGAGGGAGCGCTGTATGCCAGGATTAGAGATGTAGAAGTAATGGAGAGGATGACCGCAAGAATTCAGGATCGCCTGGACGCGCATAACATGGTTTGGGAGCTCTGGCACCGAAGGGAGGAACGCGGTGACTTGGAGCCAGGTATAACTTGACGACACCCAGGGTGTCCACAAGTGGGTGTCCTCCCAGGAATTAGGCTGCACCTGATGTGAGCTTAGGAATCTCTAATCACCTTAGCATTTTGCTTGTGTGCCCATGCTCTTCATTCTAGGTAACCTAGCACCACTCTTACTCCCATATATGTGTCTTCCCCATTATACCTATTACCTATAATTCCTATCCTGCCTGCTTGTACATGCTCCTGTGTACACACTCCTCATTCTGTCCAGTTTCTTACCTGTTATTCCTTGCTACTCAGCCTGATCCTGCTCTGGCCAATTCATCCTGCTGTCTGTACATAGCTTGGTTAGTTAGTTTAGGTAAGTGTACTCTTATTTCACTTTAGTTGAATTCACTCCCACTCGTTAGGTTTACAGTTTTATAAGGTCACTGGGTTTTTGTATTTTTAACTGTATTTAGGTATTTATATTAATTGTTGTGTTTATGTTTTTTGTCACTTGTGCTGTTTTCTTAATTATTTAACATTTTCACTTAGTTTTGAGGCTAGTGTTCTGTGCAGATCCACATATTTGGTCACACCTGCTTTACAGGATACCAGCACTTAGTATCTTCACAGGTGGATTCAAAGTCTCTCATCACTACATCCCAAATGATTAAGGAAATATTATAATCTATATTTATGTAATCCAGTTTATTAGCATATGCAGTATACTTTTATGATTATAGTGTGTCTTTTTTAGATTTAGAAGAATTAACAAGATTTTTCAGATGTAGAATATGCACCAGTCACATGGGTTTTTCATTGTTTATAATTGTAGTTAAAATAACTTGATACATTGCAGTTTTATGTCTTATTACTTGTTGTACCAAATTTTTGTAGCAGGTTGTAAAGCAGCAGTGAGAGCAATGCATTTCTTTTTCCCTGTGGTTTAAATAGCTGAATTTGTTACTTTGTTCACCTATGAAATTGAGAAAGAATGAGGACTCCCGAAACTATCAGTCGTTCCTGTGTATAGAATTATGATTAATGAAAAGTGAAACAGTATTTGCAGCAATACCTACAGTACATAGCAGTTGGTTTATAGAACACTTTGCAATGCATTGTGCATTTTGTGTATTAGCAGTTAGTTGTTAATATTATACACTTTTACTGATCTTCGCACCATAATATTTAGTGACTATTATTATTCCTGTATAATAGTGATGTATTAATTTTTGCACATAAACAACATACTCAGCATAATGATATTTAGCATGTGCTGTTACTTTAGGACCTTGACCTTAGCTACCTTAACCACTTCAGATCCACGCTATAGCCGAAAGACGGCTGCAGAGCGGACCTGAACTGCCGGGTGGACGTCCCCAGGACGTCCTTGTATTTACATTCTCCCCGCGCTCTCGCGAGCGCGCATCGGGGAAAATCTGTGTTGGCCGTGTCCCTTGGACACAGCCAATCACAGATCGTGCTGAATGGCCAATCACAGAGGCCATTCAGCACTCGATCTCACTGCCCAATGAGAGATGATCTCAAATGTAAACATATGAGATCATCTCTCATTGCCGGCTTTCTCTCCTCACACAGAGACAGCGTGTGAGGAGAGAGAGAGATCTGTGCTGCAGCTTCAGTTATTGTGAGTGAAGAAAAAACACATACACAGTAAAAAACAGTCCCATCTGCCAGTGCCATATCTGCCAGTGCCATCTGCCATCAGTGCCATCTGCCATCAGTGCCACCTGTCATCAGTTCCACGTATCAGTGCCACGTATCAGTGTCATCAGTGCCACGTATAAGTGCCACGTATCAGTGTCATCAGTGCCACGTATCAGTGTCATCAGTGCCATGTATCAGTGTCATCAGTTCCACGTATTAGTGCCACATGTCTTCAGTGCCAACAATGGCTAGAAGATTATTTTCAGCCGAGGAGGCATACAATATTCTTGCGGCTGACAAGAGCAACGGGGAGCTCTCCGATTCGGAGGAGGAGGAGGAGGAGGGCCCGCCAGACGAAGGCATTATGCTGAGGAGGCAGTGCCATCCACCAGCACCACAGTGCCATCCACCAGGCAAGCAAGGCCACGTACCAGTGGGGTGTCATCTCAGTCCCAAAGGGTTAGGTCCCATGCCAGCCTTCCCTATTCCCTTCAGAACCCCTTGTGGCTTCCTTCTAATTCAGGAGAAGCCAACATTCCCCCTTTCACTGCCCAGCCAGGAGTCCAGGTGGACACAGAACATTTTGCCCCGATTGACTTTTTCAATTTAATTTTCACTGACGACATGCTTGCATCAATTGTGGCCCAGTGCAACCTATACGCCCAACAGTTCATAGCAAGCAACCCAATGTCCTATTATGCCCGTCCCTATGAGTGGAGAGCCCTTACAGTGGAGGAGTTTAGAATTTTTTTGGGCCTCACATTCTGCATGGGACTAAACGGAAAAAAATCAATTGCGTTCATATTGGTCAATCCGCCCCATCTACCATATGCCCATCTTTTCCTCAGTAATGCCCAGGTCCAGATATCTAATGATTATGAGATTCCTACACTACAATGACAATACCCAGTGCCCTCCCCGAAATGACCCAAATTTTGATAAGCTTTATAAAATTTGGCCGCTACTAAATTATTTTTCTGAAACCTTCCCCCAGTTGTTTACCCCAGACAAACATATATGCGTGGATGAGTCCCTTATAAAATTTTCTTGCAGGATGGGCATAAAACAATTTATACCCAGCAAAAGGGCCTGCAATGGGGTGAAGCTCTATAAATTGTGTGTCCGAGCCACAGGGTATGTGTATGCCTTCATCGTATACGAAGGGAAGGACACCCAACTGCACCCCCCTAATTGCCTAGTCTATATAGGAACCAGTGGGAAAGTAGTTTGGGAACTCATAAACCCACTTCTGGAGAAAGGCTACCACTTGTATGTGGACAATTTGTATACAAGTTTGCCCCTGTTTCGAAACCTACACAGAATGAACACTCCAGCATGCGGCACCGTACGGACGAACCGAAAGGGCTTTTCTCAAAGCCTGGTCAACAAAAAATTGAGAAGAGGGGAGGCGGCGAGTTTACGCAATGAGGACATTTTTGCTGTGAAGTGGAGGGACAGAAGGGATGTCTATGTGCTTTCTTCCATCCACAATAATGAATTCGTTGAGATCACCAGGAGGAATGGCCGGATCCAAAAACCAAAATGCATCTACGAGTACAATAAGTTCATGGGGGGTGTCGACTTCAACGACCAGATGCTCGAACCCTACCTTTCCACAAGAAGAACATACCAGTGGTATAAGAAAGTTTCCATTTAGTTGTTTAATTTGGCCATGTACAACTCCTATGTCATCTATCGGAAATCCACTATAAGACCCAAACCCTTCCTTTTCTACCAGGAGAAAATCACCACTGCCCTTATATACCCGAACAGCCCACCAGTAAACATTAGATCCGATGTCATTAGCCGACTCTCTGAGCGCCACTTCCCAGATAAAATCCCTCCCAGACCAACAGGCCAAAAACGCCAGAAAAAAATCCGGGTGTGCTCCAAAAGAGGAGAGAGAAGAGACACCATTTATTATTGTGCCCAATGTCCTTCAGAACCAGGCGTCTGCATGATTGATTGTTTCCGCCGTTACCATACCAAACTCAATTATTAGTTCACTTCCTGACATTTATCTTTACACCCCTTATGCATCTGCTTGCTCTGTAACTGACCCTGGCTTGTTATTCGACCACGCTTCTGCCTAACGATTCTGTTTATACCTCCTGCCTGATCTGGAACTGACCCTGGACTGTTATTCGACCACGCTTCTGCCTACCGATTCTGTTTATACCTCTGCCTGATCTGGAACTGACCCTGGACTGTTATTTGACCACGCTTCTGCCTACCGATTCTGTACATACCTCTGCCTGATCTGGAACTGACCCTGGACTGTTATTTGACCACGCTTCTGCCTACCGATTCTGTACATACCTCTGCCTGATCTGGAACTGACCCTGGAATGTTTGACCATGATTTTTGCCTGCCTCTTGGACTGATCTTTTACCCTGCCAGTGGACTAGTGGGATTCATAACACAGGGGTCTCACATATGTGAGGGGCTCCAGAATTGTTTTTTTGGATAAAGAAAACAATTGTTTTTGTTTTCTCATTCCTAGATTAGGGTCTGGAGACTCGGAGGCTTCAAAGAGATTTGGGTGGGAGAAGCCTCTATCCCTGTCCCCATTCAGTCCTGAACGAGGCCCTACTTCTGCCTGCTGCCTGTAGGACCTATGCCATCATGCCTCTGCCTGTTGCATGAACTGACCACACCACATGGACCTGCCTACTACCAGGACCAATATTTTGGCACTGCTGACAATCTCTGCTTGCACTGACCCTGGACTGTATATGGACAGTATCCCTGCCTGCTGCCTGTACTAACTATGGACAGTATTCCTGCCTGTTGCCTGGACAATTGCATTCGCTTTTGCTGACCAAGTCCCTGCCTGCTGCATGGACCAGTGCTATCATCCTGTGGACAACTGCGCTTCTAAAACAACAGGTAATCCTTTGTTTACCCTTTGCTCAGCAGAATATATTTTGGGGTGTAATTCTTGGTATGTGCATGTTATGTGTCCCTAGAACACCTGATGGTGTTCCTTGCATTTTGGGCCTCTGTATGTGGCCAGGCTCAGGAGGACTAGCAGAATGTATTTTGGGGTGTAATTTTTGCTATGTGCTTGCTATGTGTTGGAAATATCTTATAAATGGACAACTTTGCGTAAAAAAAAATGTGTTTTCATTTTTTTTCTACATATTTCAAAAACTTCTGGAAAAAAATGAACCGTTCAAAAGACCCATTATGCCTCATAGACTATACGTTGGGGTGTTAGCTTTCCAAAATGGGGTCACTTTGTGGGCGTTTCCATTGTCCTGGTGCTCCAGGGCCTTCAAAAGTGTTATAGGTGGTTGAGAAATGAGATGTGTAATTTATGCTCCTAGAACGCCTGACGGTGCTACTTCAATGTTGGGCCTCTGTATGTAGCCAGGCTGTGTAAAAGTCTCACATGTGGTATCGTTATACTCAAGAGGAGTAGCAGAATGTATTTTGGGGCGTAATTTTTGCTATGTACATGCTATGTGTTGGAAATATCTTATAAATGGACAACTTTGCGTAAAAAAAAATGCGTTTTCATTTTTTTCCCACATTTTCCCAAAACTTCTGGAAAAAAATGAACCGTTCAAAAGACTCATTATGCCTCATAAATTATACGTTGGGGTGTTAGCTTTCCAAAATGGGGTCATTTTGTGGGCGTTTCCATTGTCCTGGTGCTCCAGGGCCTTCAAAAGTGTAATGGGTAGTCAACAAGTTAGATGTGTAATTTATGGTCCTAGAACACCTAATGGTGCTCCCTGCATGTTGGGCCTCTGTATGTGGCCAGGCAGTGAAAAAGTCCCACACATGTGGTATCGTTATACTCAGGAGGAGTTGCAGAATGTACTTTGGGGTGTCATTTGTGGTATGCACATGCCATGTCAGAGAAATAAGCTATCACAATGACAATTTTGTGAAAAGAAAAGAAAAATCTTAATTTTGCAAAGAATTGTGGGAAAAAAATGACAACTTCAAATAACTCACCATGCCTCTTACTAAATACCTTGGAATGTCAATTTTCCAAAAAGGTGTCATTTGGGGGCATTTGTACTTCCCTGGCTTGTTAGGGTTTCAAGAAATGAGATAGGCCATCAGTACATCAGATGTGATCAATTTGTTATGATTTGCACCACAGCTTGTAGACTCTATAACTTTCACACAGACCACATAATATCCACTAATGTGGGTTATTTTTACCAAAGATATTTAGCAGCATAAATTGTGGCCAAAATTTATGAAGAAAAATTACTAATTTGCAAAATTTTATCACAGAAACGAAGAAAAATTCATTTTTTTTTCAAAATTTTCGGCCTTTTTTCATTTATAGCGCAAAAAATTAAAAACCCAGAGGTGATCGAATACCACCAAAAGAAAGCTCTATTTGTATGAAAAAAAGGACAAAAAAATCATTTGGGTACAGTGTTACATTACTGAGTAATTGTCATTCAAAGTGTGAGAGCACTGAAAGCTGAAAATTGGTCTGGGCAGGAAGGGTGTGTTAGTGCCCAGTAAGCAAGTGGTTAAGAGAAAGAGCTAATTTTCTTATGGGAAAACTGTCATTGTTTTTTAGGGGGGAGGTTGTGGTTTCAGTGGTCTTATTGCAACTTTAGGTTGTGTTTTTTTTTCACAAACATACAAGTGAGTTCCTGGACATTGTAATATGTACCCACCTAATTGCTAATGCTAACACCTTTTGTTAGCAATCATTAGTGGTTATTAATGCCTCCTTTCTTCATATTGCAATTAGTGGTGGGAGCTACTCGAGACATCCCCAGATCTAAGTAGCATAGTTGCACCTTATTTATTTGTGTATGTAAATATTTGTCAGGGAAAACACTCACCACTTCCTGACCATCAGGAATTCCTTAAGAAAAGGGGAACTATTGAAATGTTGGCTAACGTTTACTTATTATTTTTAATTTGTATGTATTATTCTTTTAGCTCTGTCACTCTTCTCTCTTTGTACATGTTTATACCCTGATCTGTACAAGTGCCTAACATGAATACAGTACACTTACACTAAGAATTCCATTAGTGTTGTAGCACAGGAAGTTCCTAACGCCATGCAGTATTTTGCTTGTTTCCATTGTATATACACTTTGTTGCTTGGTTACAGGACCCAGAGATGTATACTGTCTGGACTCTGTTGTTTTTCCAAACAATTCCTTCATGTATAGAATCCATTTGAGGCTTTTGAATACATGCATGTATGCTAATGGTACACATATAATATCACAAGTACAGTATAATGTTGTGTATCCTTGTATTTTTGTATCCACTAGCAGAATGATATTACTTTTAAATAAAAAAATAAATAAAATACAAGCTTCTAAGTGTGTGTGTGTGTGTAGTGGTTTACTGGAATAATCATACTTTTAGCTTTTTCTAAAATTAGGCCTAGTAGGGAGAAACTGTAAAGTTGTAGTTGTAAAACATTGCCTTATTTGGACGGACAGCTGACATACAGTATGTTTATCATCAATCAATCTTAAACAAAATCGTCTATGTACAAAAGCACTTGTAGCAAATCCCATATTTTGGAGAAGTTCTTTCCATACTTGCAGAAGTTTTGTTCTACACGTACAACTTTTTTCAGACAGCATGGTTTCTTGTAATTAGGGAATTGGTTATTTTCTTACCTTTATTACACATCTAAGAAAGTGTGTTGTGTAGATAAAAATATAAAATAAAATTTCAGACATTGGACTTCTTCAGCCTATAAACCTAATTTGTGTATTTTGATGATTGATGGAAGGTAAGTGAGCACCACTAGACTCACAGAAAAAGAAGCTTGAATCTTGGTACTTGCAGTTGATTTATTGAATTCAAAAGACTAGCTAAATGGTGGAAAAAATAACAGATTCTCGGTTTTGTACCTTAAACCCAGATTTGCTTTGCACTATTAAATACTGTGTAGGAATGACTGCATTTACAACATGAGCAGTATCAAATGTTAACATACCTGATGGGACTTTGGCTTTGATTATTATGGTTAACGCAAGAGATTACTCAGACCCCAAACTTGTTATAGATTTGCATTAGTAGTCCCCAAGCAGCAATAGGCCTGTGACCAAATTATCTGTGGGGATATGGGGATTAAAATTCAAGTAGTTCAGCAGGGATCGGATTAATTTTGATTCAAGTATGAACAGGCTGGTTGTCTATCAATTCACTTGTGTACAACGAACCTGTTGGGTTTTTCCCGAATGATCAGTGCCACTGGCTATAATGGCAGCACTAATTAGTGTATTCTGATGGCAGGGAAGTCTCCCCACCATAGCAACATAATATCACAGTGGGAGTGGTTCTCCCATCCACACTGAATGAGGGGATCAGCTCATTTGTTTTCATTCAACCAGCAGGTTAAAAAAAAGTGTGCAGCTAAACCTCACTGCAGAGTGTTCCTGTTCTCTTCCTAATATACTACAGGCAGGCAGTTGATTCAGGTAGCTGCAGTATATTCAGTCAGTAAACTGTATCCTGGGCACAGTGTGCAGCTAAACCTCACTGCAGAGCGTTCCTGTTCTCTTCCTAATATATTACAGGCAGGCAGTTGATTCAGGTAGCTGCAGTATATTCAGTCAGTAAACTGTACCCTGGGCACAGTGTGCAGCTAAACCTCACTGCAGAGCGTTCCTGTTCACTTCCTAATATACTACAGGCAGGCAGTTGATTCAGGTAGCTGCAGTATATTCAGTCAGTAAACTGTATCCTGGGCACAGTGTGCAGCTAAACCTCACTGCAGAGCGTTCCTGTTCTCTTCCTAATATACTTCAGGCAGGCAGTTGATTCAGGTAGCTGCAGTATATTCAGTACTGTATCCTGTGCACAGTGTGCAGCTAAACCTCACTGCAGAGCGTTGATGTTCTCTTCCTAATATACTACAGGCAGGCAATTATTTCAGGTAGCTGCAGTATATTCAGTACTGTATCCTGTACACAGTGTGCAGCTAAACCTCACTGCAGAGCGTTCCTGTTCTCTTCCTAATATACTACAGGCAGGCAATTGATTCAGGTAGCTGCAGTATATTCAGTCAGTAAACTGTATCCTGACACAGTGTGCAGCTAAACCTCACTGCAGAGCGTTCCTGTTCTCTTCCTAATATACTACAGGCAGGCAGTTGAT
This sequence comes from Rana muscosa, assembly GCA_029206835.1. Lineage (NCBI taxonomy): Eukaryota > Metazoa > Chordata > Amphibia > Anura > Ranidae > Rana > Rana muscosa. The sequence goes on from CM055122.1 coordinate 552,029,897, forward strand.
TCAGGTAGCTGCAGTATATTCAGTCAGTAAACTGTATCCTGGGCACAGTGTGCAGCTAAACCTCACTGTAGAGCATTCCTGTTCTCTTCCTAATATACTTCAGGCAGGCAGTTGATTCAGGTAGCTGCAGTATATTCAGTACTGTATCCTGGGCACAGTGTGCAGCTAAACCTCACTGCAGAGCGTTCCTGTTCTCTTCCTAATATACTACAGGCAGGCAATTGATTCAGGTAGCTGCAGTATATTCAGTACTGTATCCTGTGCACAGTGTGCAGCTAAACCTCACTGCAGAGCGTTCCTGTTCTCTTCCTAATATATTACAGGCAGGCAGTTGATTCAGGTAGCTGCAGTATATTCAGTCAGTAAACTGTACCCTGGGCACAGTGTGCAGCTAAACCTCACTGCAGAGCGTTCCTGTTCTCTTCCTAATATACTACAGGCAGGCAGTTGATTCAGGTAGCTGCAGTATATTCAGTCAGTAAACTGTATCCTGGGCACAGTGTGCAGCTAAACCTCACTGCAGAGCGTTCCTGTTCTCTTCCTAATATACTTCAGGCAGGCAGTTGATTCAGGTAGCTGCAGTATATTCAGTACTGTATCCTGTGCACAGTGTGCAGCTAAACCTCACTGCAGAGCGTTGCTGTTCTCTTCCTAATATACTACAGGCAGGCAATTATTTCAGGTAGCTGCAGTATATTCAGTACTGTATCCTGTACACAGTGTGCAGCTAAACCTCACTGCAGAGCGTTCCTGTTCTCTTCCTAATATACTACAGGCAGGCAATTGATTCAGGTAGCTGCAGTATATTCAGTCAGTAAACTGTATCCTGACACAGTGTGCAGCTAAACCTCACTGCAGAGCGTTCCTGTTCTCTTCCTAATATACTACAGGCAGGCAGTTGATTCAGGTAGCTGCAGTATATTCAGTCAGTAAACTGTATCCTGGGCACAGTGTGCAGCTAAACCTCACTGTAGAGCATTCCTGTTCTCTTCCTAATATACTTCAGGCAGGCAGTTGATTCAGGTAGCTGCAGTATATTCAGTACTGTATCCTGGGCACAGTGTGCAGCTAAACCTCACTGCAGAGCGTTCCTGTTCTCTTCCTAATATACTACAGGCAGGCAATTGATTCAGGTAGCTGCAGTATATTCAGTACTGTATCCTGTGCACAGTGTGCAGCTAAACCTCACTGCAGAGCGTTCCTGTTCTCTTCCTAATATACTACAGGCAGGCAATTGATTCAGGTAGCTGCAGTATATTCAGTCAGTAAACTGTATCCTGGGCAAAGTGTGCAGCTAAACCTCACTGCAGAGCGTTCCTGTTCTCTTCTTAATATACTACAGGCAGGCAGATGATTCAGGTAGCTGCAATATATTAAGTCAGTAAACTGTATCCTGGGCACAGTGTGCAGCTAAACCTCACTGCAGAGCGTTCCTGTTCTCTTCCTAATATACTACAGGCAGGCAGTTGATTCAGGTAGCTGCAGTATATTCATTATATTTATATACATCCCAGCTTTGTGCAGCTACATCTAACTGCAGGCCATTCCTGGTGTACCTATTCAAATACAGTATGTCTGGAAGGCCACCAAGGAGAGGCAGAGGCAGACATTCACAGGCCACTAAAAGTGGGCAAGCAGGCTCTTTGTCTAGAGCCAATAGTGCTGGTCGTGGACACGATGCATCCACAGCACGTGGCTGTGGGGCACAATTGTCCTTTTTTCCGGCAGCTGGCCGTGTTGAGCCACAACATGCACAAGAGTTGGTAGAGTGGATGACCAAGCCATCCTCATCCTCCTCATCATCTGTCACCCAGGCTCAGAGTTCCTTGGCTGCCAATGAAGGTGCCAAAGCGGCCTATTCCATTGGCTCGAGGTCATCAGTTACTCCTTCCCTAGCTCCACCATCATGCCCTGAGGAGTCCCCCGAACTGTTCGACCACAGTGTGGGGTACATGCTGCAGGAGGATGCACAGCATTTTGAAGGTTCTGATGATGGTACCCAGGTTGAGGATGAAGGCAGTAACGTGAGCCCAGGGAGAGGGGGTGCCCAAGAAGGACAGCAAACTGGCAGTCATGTTCCCCCAGCTGCAGCATACTGCCAGGTTTGCTCCAGTGACGAGGAGGGAGGGGATGATGAGGTCACTGACTCTACGTGGGTGCCTGATAGGAGAGTGGAGGAGGAGGAGGTACATCTCCAATGAGGCAGGATGCCCTCCAGGGGCCAGCTTAAGGGCAGCCAAACAGACTGCATCACACCGCAGAGCTGCGCATGTGCAGGGCACTGCTGACTCTGTCCGTTTTTTAAAAAGTTCTTTGGTGTGGGACTTTTTTGAGACGTGTGCAGTAGATCGCACTGTTGCTATTTGCAACATATGTCTGAAGCGTATAAAGCGTGGCCAAAACAGCAGCCGCTTGGGCACCACATGCTTGACCAGACATATGTCAAACTGCCATGCAGTCCGTTGGCAAGCGTACTTAAAAGACCCACACCAAAGAAAAAGGCGGACCTCTCCTTGCTCCTCATCAGCTGGGATCTCCAACCCCACTATGCCTTAATTTCTCTCAGAAACCTGCACTGAGGGGAATGAAGGTGTAGAATTCGGTGTGGCAAGTACTTGCGGGCAATCTGCTATTGCTACACCAACGTCCGATTGTAGCAGGCAAATTTCCCTACCCCAGTTGCTAAACCGGCGAAATAAATTTGCTCCCAGCCATCCACGTGCCCAGCGGTTGAATGCTAGCTTGGCTAAATTGCTAGCACTCTGCTGCCTTTTCAGCTGGTAGGCTCTGCCCCCTTCCGTGAGTTTGTGGAATGTGCAGTACCTCAGTGGCAGGTTCCCAAATGCCACTTTTTTTCACGGAAGGCGATTCCGGCTCTCTACCGGCATGTGGAAGGCAATGTCTTGGCCTCGCTGGACAGGGTGGTCAGCGGTAAGGTGCATATTACCGCTGACTCAGGGTCCAGCAGGCATGGACAGGGATGTTACCTATTTTTCACGGCGCACTGGGTGACTCTGCTGGCAGCTGGGGAGGATGCAGGACAGGGTGCAGTCTTGTTGGAGCTTGTTCAGCCACCATGCCTCCAAAATGCTACTAGTGGTGATTCTGCCACACCTCTCTCCTCCACCCCCTCCTCTTCTTCTTCCATGGCCTCTTCCTCTGCTGATTTGTCCTCTGAACCAGCAGTGCTCCGTAGGCGTTCAAGGGGCTAGGCAAGCACTAAGGCAAAGAGATGCCATGCGCTGCTTGAGCTGGTGTACTTAGGGGACAGGAGCCACACTGGGGCAGAGATTCTGTCAGCTCTGCAGGGGCAGGCTCAGAGGTGGTTGAAGCCACGCCATCTTCAGCCAGGAATGGTGGTTTGCGACAATGGCACCAACCTCCTCTATGCCCTCCGACAGGGACACCTGACCCATGTGCCCTGTTTGGCTTACGTCCTTAACTTGGTGGTGCAGCGGTTCTTGTGCAGGTACCCGGGCTTACAGGATCTCCTGAGGCAGGCCAGTAAATTTTGTGTGCATTTCTGCCGGTCATATAATGCCAGTGCTTAGCTGGCTGACCTCCAAAAGGAATATGCAAAAAGGGGAGTTGGTGCTAGAGCGGACCTACAATGTAGGGGTTCCTGCATCTCAGTGGTTAAATGGATGGAAAGGCACCGTTTGTGTGCAGACGTAAAACAATGAGAAACCGACACGTTTCGAAAAAAGTTTTCTTCTTCAGGGAAAGTGATCGTATCAGCAATGATTAGCATGTCATATGTGATTGCTTGAAAGTCATAGTACTGCATCCATCTAAAAAACTTTGGGGTGCCTTTGCTTCAATAACTGCGCCCCATCACGATCCGATGACCAGCATGCGCCCAGGTTGGAAACACCCCCACCAAAGGAAGGACTCCCCAGCAGGGGGCACGAGGCACTGGTGATTGGAAGATGTGTTCAGGGATCGAGGTATAAAATATGATCCCTGTGGGGTAATCTAGGAACAGGCTTGCTGTGGTCCACTGGCCTATCCTGCACCTAGTGAGGTGCAAGTGCTGGAGAGGACAGCCGAGATGAAAAGGGGGTCCTCAGACAGATTCAAAGGGATGGAAATTGATGCCCTGGTGTTCCTACCCTGATGCAGGATCAGGGAGGCAGGCGGTAGACAGCAGCGTTTGTGTTTGAAGGTAAGGTTGAACCTTTTTTTGAAACGCGTTGGTTCTCATTGTTTTATGTCTGCATACAAACGGTGCCTCTGCCAGCTTTGTGTATTGCATGTTATTATGTTTGCATCCTTTCATATCATTTTGATTGTTAAATGTATTGTAGATCTCATCCGTCTACCACCCCGTTTTGACAAATAAATACTCTTCATTCTACTCTATTTTCTACGCATTTACTACCAGAGTAACTTCCATTAAAAGTCCCATGAGAGGAACCCTTTCCATCCATCCAAAAGGAATACAACCTGCCCAAGAACCGCCTAATCTGTGACATGCCCACCAGATGGAACTCAACGTTGACCATGCTGCAGCGGCTGCACACGTAGCAGAGGGTCATCAATGAGTACCTGTGTGACTATGGCACCAGGACAGGGTCAGGGGAGGTTGGCTTTTTTTTGCCATGCCAGTGGCTCATGATCAAGAATGCATGCACTGTCATGTCACCATTTGAGGAGGAGGAAGAGGAGGACTTCCTTACCTCTCAAGGCCCCCTTTATCCAGACAGTGTTCCTGCGGGCCCACCGATCACACAGGAAGAGGAGGAGGATTGTGTCAGCATGGAGGTGGAGCCTAGCACTCAGCATCAGCAGCAGTCTTCAAGGGATCATTTTAATTCCCCAGAAACCCATGGACTTGTACGTGGCTGGGAGGTGGTGGATCATGTCATCCTTAGTGACCCAGAGGACTCTGGACTGCGTGCCTCAGCAAACCTATGCTGCATGGCCTCCCTGACCCTGCAAAGCCTGCGAAAGGACCCTCGGATTCGTGTGATCAAGGAGAGGGATCATTACTGGCTGGCAACCCTTCTTGATCCACGTTACAAGGGTAAGGTTGCAGAACTTATCCTGCCATCGCAAAGGGAGCAGAGAATGAAACATCTTCGGGAGGCCTTGCAGAAAGGTTTGTGCAACACGTTTCCAGAGCCTGGGAGGTTACAATTTCCTGGTCCTGGACAATGTGTTGCTGAGGCTTCGGTCAGTCATAGAAGGAGCGGTGGAGAAGGTGGCCGTCTGACCGATGCGTTCAGACAATTTTTTAGTCCGCAGCCCCAACGTCTGATCAGTTCCAGCAACCATCGCCAGCGTCTGATTTACATGGTGAAGGAATACCTAGGGGCAAGATCAGACTTGGAGACCTTTCCAACCGACAGTCCTCTGGGTTACTGGGTCTTGAGGATGGATCACTGACCAGAGCTTGCACAGTGTGCAATTGAGCTACTGGCCTGTCCTGCATCCAGCGTTCTTTTGGAACGCACATTCAATGCTGCTGGAGGCTTTGTAACTGATCACAGGGTGCGCCTGTCCACCGACTCGGTCGATGGGCTGACCTTCATAAAAATGAATCAGTGTTGGATCACCAGCTACCAAGCATCTGATGCTGATGTAACCGAATAATTTTTTTATGAATGAAATCCCTTCAAGACTGCCTATGCTGAGTGACTATCCTGTTATGCTGAGTGACTATCCTCTTCCTCCTCAATGCTCATGTTGATAGCTTGTAAGAACATTTTTGGTTCTGGGCACCAGCACCAGTGCCTAAGGCCCAATTTTTCTGCCCCTGTTTAACAGGGGCGTGTAATTACAATTTTTGCTGTAATACTTTGCAGCAGGGCTCATTCCTGCGCTCCAACTAGAGTATCTATGAGGGGTTGCAGTGTTGTGGCACCACAGAGGTGTGTAATTACAATTTTTGATCTAATATTTCACAGCAGGGCCCGTTACTGCGCCCACCAAGAGTAACTGTGAGGGCTTACAGTGTTGTGGCAACACCAACACCTAAGGCCCAAATTTCTGCAGAGTATATAGGGCAGGAAAAAAAGGAGAGAAGTGCAGCGCTAAAAAATGATTATAAATGATCATCAAAAATCAAAACTGATAAATTGATGACTAAATTGATAAAACAAAGTGTTTACAAAACACATAAATGGGTGTACATGTGATACGTATTATATAAAAATAATGAAAAAAGAATAATTGAGTTGAAAATGAAAATGGAAATTAATGCAGGGTTCCGAAATATATAAATAAATATAATATTACAAAAACTGCATGTGAGGAAAAAGTGAATAATACCTGGTGAATGGGAGAAAAAAATATATATATGCACTGTCATGGATATGCATTAATGTCTGTCTGCCATCTTACCTTCCTCCTCATGTGTTCATCTAGAGACCAGACCTCCTTCACCTGGCTTCCTTTATAATCTCCTCCCAGCCTGACTCCACCCCAGGCCCTATCACTGAACACTATATTAACCTGTGCACTGCAAGCCTGCTTTGCTGATCAACGTGTTTGTTAGGCATTGTGTGTTTGGGTTCCTGCCTGCCGTGTGCTACGTCTGTCTCTCTGTTACGTTATTGGCTTGTCCCCGACCATCCCTGTCTGCTCGTGACCCTTGACCTTCGGCTCGTTCTTCTTTATCCTTGTCTGCTTGTGGCCCCTGACCTTCGGCTTGTTATTCGGTTCTCTCTATCGTGTGCTGCTGCTTCCCCTTATCCTAAGGGGCGTGAGCTAGGAAACTCCAGGGGCCGCGACCTGGTCCCAGCCTGCAGCGTAACATCCTCACCACTAGAGGCCCTGGAGAAGACCAGCTGGGTCTTAGACTCCGCGCCCTGGGGAATCTTGGCTCTCGCTTCCGTTGGGATCCCGGTTGTGCTCCTCTGGTCCCGCTTTCCACAACCACCCAGTTTCCTATCCACAGAAGCCAGCCATAGGGTTCACTACCTCGCGGTGCACTCCTGTCCCCCTACGGTGTGCATCTGTCACCTGGCCACAGGTGACCCTGACAGTTTGATCAGCCATGAACCCGGCTGACATCCCGCTTCCCGCGGATGATCCATTGCAGGGCATAGTTCGCAGACTTGAGACCCAGGAATCAAATCAGACCCAGGTGATGCGATTCCTCCAGGATCTGGCTTCTCGATTCGAGCAGCTTCAGGTCTCCTTGGGAACCCCGAATCCGCAACCCCAAGTACAACCAGCGGCTGTACCTATCGCACCAGTCGCAGCCTCACACTCACTAAGATTGCCAGCTCCGTTCCGTTTCTCTGGGGACTCCAAGGCCTGCAGGGGGTTTCTCAGCCAATGCACTATTCATTTTGAGCTTCAGCCTCAAAGCTTCCTATCTGACCGGGCTAAGGTAGCCTATATCATTTCCCTCCTCTCCGGAGAAGCTTTGGCCTGGGCTGCCCCCCTGTGGGAGAGGAACGATCCGGTGGTTTCCAGTCTGTCCGAATTCTTGAAGCTCTTTCGTAATATCTTCGAAGAGCCGGCTCGGGCTTCTTCAGCGGCTAGTGCTGTCTTACGTCTTCGCCAAGAATCTAGTTCAGTGGGGCAATATGCTCTTCAGTTCCGTATCCACACAGCTGAATTGAGCTGGAATAATGAGGCCCTGGTCGCTACCTTTTTACATGGCCTCTCTGACCGAGTGAAAGACGAATTAGCGGGAAGAGCCATTCCCGTCGGTCTGGACGATGTAATTTCATTATGCAACCAGATCGACATTCGTTTTCAAGAGAGGTCCTTAGAAAAAAGACGCCAGCACTCTCTGGGTCCTAGCCAGTCTGAGCTCCCCTCCCTTCATTCCGTGGAGCATCCTCTACCTGCTGAAGAACCTATGCAGCTGGGCCGGACCAGACTAACCCCCGAAGAACGTGCTAGGCGCAGAACTCTGGGCTTGTGCCTCTATTGTGGGGGCAAGGGTCATTTTCGTGACTCCTGCTCGCTTCGTCCGGGAAACGCTCGGGTCTAATACATTTGGAAGGTGGAGTATTGGACCCAGAAACATCACCTTCTCGCCTGCTCTTGCCGGTGTCCCTTCATGTAGGCACTTCTCCTCAGTCAACCCTTGCATACCTGGATTCCGGGGCTGCCGGCAATTTCATGGATTGGAGAACTGCTTCTTCTATGAAGCTTACCCTTTCACCTCTCACTACCCCATTGGTAGTCTCGGCAATTGATGGCACTGTTCTCCCAGGGGGCCCTATTCGCTTCCAGACGCTACCCATTAGGATGTCGGTAGGGATTCTCCACCAGGAGTGGATATCCTTTCTTATTCTACCCAAGGCCTCTACCCCAGTTGTATTGGGCCTCCCTTGGCTACAGCTCCACTCTCCACATGTGGACTGGGTCTCTGGGCAGATCCTGGCCTGGGGTTCCTCATGTTTCTCGTCGTGTCTTCTCAAGGTGACCCCCAAGGAGAGTCTTCCGGTTGCTGCCACTTCTGTTTCTTCTGATCTTCCCGCCGCATACAGCGATTACCGGGATGTGTTCTGTAAAAAATCAGCTGAGGTGCTTCCTCCCCACAGGTCTTTTGACTGTGCTATTGATCTTGTCCCCGGAGCAACTCTACCCAGGGGTCGTACCTACCCTCTGTCCATCCCAGAGACCCAGGCCATGTCGGAGTATGTAGCAGAGAATCTGGAGAGAGGGTTCATCCGGAAATCCTCATCGCCTGCAGGGGCAGGGTTCTTTTTTGTTGCCAAAAAGGATGGTACCTTAAGACCCTGCATCGATTATCGGGGTTTAAATGCGGTTACTATTAAAAATCGATACCCCTTACCCTTAATATCTGAGCTATTCGATAGGTTGAAGGGTGCCTCCATTTTCACCAAGTTGGATCTCAGAGGCGCGTACAATCTCATTCGAATACGGGAGGGTGACGAATGGAAGACTGCATTTAACACTAGAGACGGGCATTACGAATATCTGGTGATGCCTTTTGGTCTGTGTAATGCTCCAGCCGTGTTTCAAAACTTTGTCAATGAAATCTTCAGAGATCTGCTGTACCAGTTTGTTGTCATCTATCTGGATGACATTCTGATCTTTTCTGAAAATCTGCTCGTCCACAGAAACCATGTCCGCACTGTACTTCAACGTCTTAGAGAGAACAATCTCTATGCCAAGCTGGAGAAATGTTCCTTTGAATGTTCTGAGGTCCTGTTTTTGGGGTGCTTTGTCTCATGTTCGGGGCTTCGTATGGACCCTGGGAAGGTCTTGGCTATCACCAACTGGCCTCTTCCTGCTAGCCTCAAGGCCACACAGCGCTTTCTTGGCTTCACTAATTATTATAGGCAGTTCATAAGGAATTACTCTTCCATTGCCGCGCCTATTATCGCTTTGACCAAGAAGGGTGTGAATGCCAGAGACTGGCCTCCCGAAGCTGTCTCTGCATTTCACAACCTGAAACAGGCCTTTGTTTCTGGCCCCCTCTTGAGGAGACCAAATCCTGGGAATGCATTTTTTATTGAAGTGGACGCTTCCTCAATGGGGGTGGGAGCTGTGCTTCTTCAAATCTTTGAGAAGAGACGCCAACCATGTGCGTTCTTCTCCAAAAAATTTTCTCAGGCAGAGAGGAATTATGCCATCGGTGATCGGGAACTTCTCGCAATTAAATTGGCGTTAGAGGAGTGGCGTCATCTCTTGGAGGGTTCCCCTCACTCCATAACGATCTTTACCGATCACAAGAATTTACAGTATCTACAGAATGCTAAACGTCTGAATCCTAGACAGGCCAGGTGGAGTCTCTTCTTTGCCCGTTTTAATTTCACGATTACCTACAAACCTGGTTCCTGCAACGGTCGGGCTGATGCGCTCTCTAGGTCATTTGACACTTTGGACGAGGAGTCCGCCCCTGAACCTGAGCCGATCATTCCCACCTCATGCATTGTTGCCCACTCTACCACCCTGAAGTCTAAAATTCCGCCTGGTAAGACCTTTGTCCCCACTGAGCTAAGAGCTAAGATCCTTCGTTGGGGACATGATTCCAAGGTGGCAGGGCATTCTGGATTCCTCCGATCCTTCCTACTCATCAGTCGTCACTACTGGTGGCCTAATCTCCGCTCAGACGTCAAAGACTACGTTAAAGCTTGTCATGTCTGTGCTCAGTCCAAATCCTCCACACAAGCTCCTGCTGGTCTCCTCATGCCCTTGCCTATTCCTAAGGAACCCTGGGCCCATATTGCCATGGATTTTATCACCGATCTCCCACTGTCTGAGAATAATACAGTCATTTGGGTGGTAATCGATCGATTCTCCAAGATGGCTCATTTTGTTCCTCTTCCTGGTCTTCCTTCTGCCCCTGCCTTGGTTCCCATTTTCATTCGAGAAATTCTCCGCCTACATGGGGTCCCTTCTCATATTGTTTCCGACAGGGGAGTCCAATTCACGTCTCGTTTTTGGAGAGCCTTTTGCAAATCCCTCAATATTGTCTTGGATTTTTCTTCTTCTTACCATCCCCAATCCAATGGACAGACTGAGAGGGTTAATCAGGAGTTAGAGGTCTTTCTTCGCACCTTTGTGTCTTCTCACCATGACGATTGGTCCTCTCTACTCCCGTGGGCAGAATTCTCCCATAACAATCATGTGAATACCAGTTCGCAGAAGACACCCTTTTTCACAGTTTATGGAAAACACCCTCAACTTCCTCTTCCTATGATCTGTTCTCCAGACATTCCAGCTTTGGCTTCGGTTCAGGAGTCTCTCAATTCCGTTTGGGGTCACGTTCATGATTCCCTCCGGGCAGCTGCTGAAAAATTCAAAGGCTTTGCCGACCGCCGCAGGCGTAAACCGCCTTCTCTTCAGCCAGGGGACAAAGTCTGGCTCTCTACCAGGAACATCAAGCTCCGAGTTCCTTCTCTGAAGTTTGCTCCACGATTCATCGGTCCATACACGGTAACTGCTAAACTGAATCCGGTTTGTTTCAAACTCCAGATTCCTAAGAGCCTTAAAATCACTAACTCCTTTCATGTTGCTCTTCTAAAGCCTTTAGTCCTCAATAAATTCTCTCGTCCTCTTCCTACCGTGGCGCCTGTCTCTGAGGATAATCAGGAGTACGAGATCAGTCAAATTCTGGACTCCCGACTCTGTAAAGGCGTTCTTCAGTACCTCGTTCATTGGAAAGGGTTTGGTCCTGAGGAGAGGTCTTGGATCACTGCATCTGAGGTCTTTGCACCTCGTCTGTTAAAGGAGTTTCATCTGAAGTTTCCCTCTAAACCTGGGCCCAGGCGGGGAAGGGGGAGGCCTCGTAAGAGGGAGGGTACTGTCATGGATATGCATTAATGTCTGTCTGCCATCTTACCTTCCTCCTCATGTGTTCATCTAGAGACCAGACCTCCTTCACCTGGCTTCCTTTATAATCTCCTCCCAGCCTGACTCCACCCCAGGCCCTATCACTGAACACTATATTAACCTGTGCACTGCAAGCCTGCTTTGCTGATCAACGTGTTTGTTAGGCATTGTGTGTTTGGGTTCCTGCCTGCCGTGTGCTACGTCTGTCTCTCTGTTACGTTATTGGCTTGTCCCCGACCATCCCTGTCTGCTCGTGACCCTTGACCTTCGGCTCGTTCTTCTTTATCCTTGTCTGCTTGTGGCCCCTGACCTTCGGCTTGTTATTCGGTTCTCTCTATCGTGTGCTGCTGCTTCCCCTTATCCTACGGGGCGTGAGCTAGGAAACTCCAGGGGCCGCGACCTGGTCCCAGCCTGCAGCGTAACATCCTCACCACTAGAGGCCCTGGAGAAGACCAGCTGGGTCTTAGACTCCGCGCCCTGGGGAATCTTGGCTCTCGCTTCCGTTGGGATCCCGGTTGTGCTCCTCTGGTCCCGCTTTCCACAACCACCCAGTTTCCTATCCACAGAAGCCAGCCATAGGGTTCACTACCTCGCGGTGCACTCCTGTCCCCCTACGGTGTGCATCTGTCACCTGGCCACAGGTGACCCTGACATGCACCAATTACAAATAAAATTATTCCATAAATAATTGGATACAAATAAGTGCAGAATATGAAACCACAAAAGAGATTGAATACAATTAATCAATTCAAAAAATTAAGTGATAATATGATAAAAAACACAGAAGGAAAAAAAGTCCCAAAAAAATAATTTTCAAAAGAAAAAGTTGATGTGAAGAAAAAGATGATGAACCAATCTTCCCAAGGAGAACATAAAAGCTTCAGGTGTATCACCCTGGTGAAAAGTAATCTGCTTACCAGATTGCCGTGACTGTGATCAACAGTCTCACCCAGCACAGGGAATAGGTCTCCCCAGAACCCTTGTATCTCCACAGTAGCAGTGCGGTAATTGTAGTCTTCGAGAGCTCACATGGAAAGAAATAAATGTATCCTTGGTGTAGTATGTAAAACCAAGTGCTTTAATTGGTAATGTAAACTCACTTACAACAGAGTATATATCATATGGCGGTAGCGATGATTAGAAAATGTGGCGTCTCGGTATTCCTATGTCCGTTCATTTCCTGTGTCGTCCACGGCACCTCCTCTCGTTCAGGTATTGCGTGATGACGTCAGCGGCCCCTACGCGTTTCGTCACTAACAGGACATCAACTGGGGATTGGCCGTATATAGGGCAGGCCCTTACTTTCAAACATCCGACTTACAAACGACTCCTACTTACAAACGGAGGGAGACAACAGAAAGTGAGAGGAAATCTACCCCTAGGAAGGGAAATTCTCTCCTGTAAGAGTTAATATGGGAAAAAGGTGTCTCCTCTCTTCTGATGCTTTATCACCAATCCTTGTTTCCCTAAAAAACCCAAATTTTCAAAATCCAATTGTCATTGGGACAGAAAGTGAGGTGAAATCTTCTTAACAGGGGCAGACAGCAAAACAAATGTTACAGGGGTGATAACCCTTCCCTAGGATATCCAAAAAGCTTAAATAGATTTTTTGGCTAGAGCTACACTTACAAAATGTACCTGTTCCAAATTACAAACAGATTCAACATAAGAAAAAACCTACAGTCCCTGTCTTTCTTGGGACTGCCAGTTTTTTTAACTTTTTTTTTGCATTAATACATGTCCCCTGGGGCAGGACCCGGGTCCCCAAACCCATTTTAGGACAATAACTTGCATATTAGCCTTTAAAATTCGCACTTTGGATTTCTCCCGTTCAAGTCCCATAGACTTTAACGGTGTTGAATTTGAAAGTTTGCGCAAATTTTCGGTCCGTTCGCATGTTCTGGATGCAAACCGAACAGGGGGGTGTTCGGCTCATCCCTATTCCTGATAGGTGATAGCACTTGCATGATGTTGCAGCAGTAGCTACAACCTGGACCCCCAGCTAGGCTAAATACACTAAATTGCCAAAAATTTAGGGATACCTGCCTACAGGCACATGAATTTTAATCTCATCACAGTCTTAGTCCGTAGGGTTCAATATTGAGTTGGCCCAACATTTGCAACTATAACAGCTTCAACTCTTCTGAGAAGGCTGTCCACAAGGTTTAGAAGTGTGTCTATGGGAATGTTTGACCATTCTTCCAGAAGCGCATTTGTGTGTTGATGCACTGATGTTGGACGAGAAGACCTGGCTCGCAGTCTCCGCTCTAATTCATCCCAAGGTGTTTTATCGGGTTGAGGTCAGGACTCTGTGCAGGCAAGACAAGTTTCTCCACCCAAATCTCGCTCATCCATGTCTTTATGGACCTTGCTAACCCTATGTACTAAGACAGGGATGCCATTAAAGTTCATGTGCATGTAAAGGCAGGCATCCCACTACTTTTGACAATATAGTGTACATTTAAAGGATCTATAAACAGCACACCTACAAGAATAACACAAGCATACCCAACTTAACTGCTAAATGCTTGTGAGCCTGAGACTATATATCTCTATTCAGATTAATGCACCAGAAGGGTTAGCATATTTAAACATGGATCAATGATGGTTCTTTACTTTGAGTGTGGAGCCACTGCATCTATGAATAACATTCACTAAAAGTCTAGTAAATAATGCTCCAAATCTTCACATTGATATTATAATGTATGCACATTGCCATATACTGTATAATCCTTAAATATTCAAGTGGAGATTGGGCAGATGGTTGCTTTCTAATTTAACTATTGTATTTATCGGCATATAACACACACCGCACAGGCGTATACCACCACCTTCATTTTAAGAGGGAAGGTTCAGGAAAAAAACTTAAATTTTAAATAAAGAACTTTGAAGCAAAATAAGGGTCAGTGCCCATCAATGCAGCCTGATCAATGCCCATCTGCAGCCTCGCCATTGCCCATCAATGCAGCCTGATCAATGCCCATCTGCAGCCTCGCCATTGCCCATCAATGCAGCCTGATCAATGCCTATCTGCAGCCTCACAATTGCCCATCAATGCAGCTTGATTAATGTCCATTTGCAGCCTCACAATTGCCCATCAATTCAGCTTAATCAATGCCCATCTGCAGCCTCCTAATTGCCCATCATTTCAGCTTGATCAATGCCCATCTTCAGCCTCACCATTGCCATGAATGCAGCCTGATCTATACCCATCTCCCCTCAGATTACTGCTGACGCAGAGGGGACAGGGAGGGGGCAGGATGAGCGCCGTCAGGTTACATACAGCGAGAATCTCCTGTTTACTCGGCGGCCTCTATAATACAGTCCTGCCTCATGGACCGGCTTCTATGATAGACAAAACACTGGTCCAATGCCGGCCCAGGAGATGGGACTTCCTATTACAGAGGCCGCTGTGTAAACAGGAGATTCTCGCTGTATGTAATCTGACGCTGCTCGTCCCGCCCCCTCCCCATTCTCTCAGAGGCAGCCCAAATTGCAGTATCGGCGTATAACACGGACGCACACGCTATTTGCAACCGATTTGCTGGGTGAAAAAGTGAGTGTTATACGCCAATAAATACAGTATGTATGTCCTGGTGTCTTATGTGTATATGGAGGTTGGGCAGCTGGTTGCTTTTAATTTAACTATGTGTGTCCTATTTTTTTATTTTATGTGTATGAATTCATTTATTTTTTCAGGTTTTTATTTTAGAATAATAAATAACAACAGTTACAGTATATTTGATGTTGATACACAAAAGAAAAAAAATACAATGTTGAGATACAGAACAATGCGAATATAGGTATTATAGTATGTTTTCTGCAATATAGAATAGGTTTTGGCTTACGCCATGAAGATAGGAGAGAAGAGAGCTAATAGTACACCATATATTAGTGAGAGATAGTATAACCATAAGAGTCCAATTTATATATAATTAATAGTTGAAAAGTTTGGTTCTTTTAAAGACTTGGGATAACATGGGTCAACTGATTCGAAGATTTAGTCTATCCGGACCAAAACCATCATTTCGATTATATAATTAAAAAAATAATATACTGTAGTGTATAAAAAGAGTGGGTTAAAATAGGTAGGGATTTTGAAAGAACAATAGGATAAAAAATAAATAAAAATTAAATAAAAAAAAAAGCGGAGGGTGGGGACTAATGGGAGGGGAGGGGTGGACCACAGCGCTCCGAAGGTAGATTACATGTATGTTATGTTCCTGATATCCATGAAAAAGCATCAACACCATGACAGGAGAACTTGTGTATTAAAATTATCTGTCGAATAATATATGATCCATGGTTTCCATATGTTGTCAAATTTTTCCAACTTATTTTTATCTAGCGCATCCATTTTAGCATGTAGGAAAGATTGATTCATTCTCTTTTTGGCTTCCGATGGATGCACTACAGGTGATTTCCATGCGCTAGCTATTGTCTGCTTTGTGGCTATCATAAATGAAAGGAATAATTTATATTGATTCTGAGAAAGGGTTACTGGTTCGATATTGAGAAGGGCTGCCATTGGATCTGGTAAAGTAATACAGTCGAACAATTTAGAGGCAATTCAAAAAATCTTTTCCCAGAATTTACACACGAGTGGACCCTGCCACCAGATGTGCATATAGGTTCCTTTATCTGGACAGCCGCGAAAGCAGAGATCTGAACTGTTTGCTGTAAATTTGGCTAACCTGGCGGGAACCAAATACCAACGAGAGATTACTTTATCTGATGTCTGCGTTGCTAATACATTTGTAGAAGAAGAGCTAGTGTTAGACCAAATGTTTGTCCAAGTCTTGTTATCAATTTTACAGTCGAGATCTGATTCTCACTTTGTAACATAAGAGGGTAGGATTGCATTTGATTTAGTGATTAATTGAGAATAAATTATCGAGATGCGACCTTTAGCATGTGGTTCTTTTAGGCATATTCTTTCGAATTATGTAATATTGTGTAGATTATCACTAGAATTGAGGAGAGGCTCATAAAAATTTTTGATTTGTAAATATCTGAAAGTTTCTGATTTGGGGAGACCATAAGTCTCGCATAGTTCTGAAAAAGGTCGTATTGTAGTTCTTGATGTTAAATTATATAGACATGTAATGCCAACCTTAGACCAAGCTTTAAAAGTTCTTGGAAATATCCAAGCTGGATAAAAGGCTGTATTTTTATGAAAGGAGAGAAGTGGGTTATGTGGAGATTGTAGACCATGTGAGCTCTTGTTCCTATCCCATAATGATAAGGAATGTTTAGAGATTGGATTCTTTAATGTTCTACGGTCTGAAGGATGTAGCCATAATATATTATTTGTAGGAAGTGGGTCAAAGCCTATTGCTTCGATAAGTACCCACAAAGGAGTCTCTGTGATCGAATGATATTTTGATAGTTGCGCCATTTGTGCTACTTTGTAGTAAGTTGCAAAGTCTGGAAATCCCAGACCACCCATCAATTTTGGTAGGATTAAGGTTTCTTTGGGCAGCCAAGGTTTTTTCTTACCCCAAGTGAACTGTTACTTTTTGTTGGATCAATCTAAAAAAATAAGCAGGAATATGAATTGGAAGTGTTCTAAATAGATATAAAAACTTGGAGTATAGTCATTTTTTTTATATTAATTTCCCCTAACCAAGAAACCAAGAAATCGGTAGGGTAGACCAGTCAGATCACAATCTTGTAACGGTTTTCAATAAAGGTGGGTAATTGGCAGCAAATAATTCTGAGGGATTGGCTGTAAGTTGAATACCTAAATATGGTAGGCTGCGATCTACCCATTTAAAGGGTAGTGAGTTCTGTATATTCTGTTTTACCGTTTTGCTGAGTGAGATATTTAATGCCAAGGATTTTTGGTTGTAAACTGTGAGGCCTGAAATATGTGAGAACTCGTGTAGTACCAGCATAAGATTTGGGTCCGAAACCTGTGGTGAAGATAAGAATAGAAGTATGTCATCCGCAAATAAACATATTTTGTGATGACATCCACCCAATTCAATACCCGTTTGTTGCTTCCATCCTAATTCTTTGTGCCAAAGGTTCGATAAGTAAAGCGAATAATAATGGCGAGAGAGGACATCCTTGGCGTGTCCTTCTCTATATATCAAACTCTTCTGATTTGTAACCGGCATATTTGATGTAAGCTTTGGGTTTGTGATATAGTGCAGAAATCCATCCCATAAAATGTGGGCCAAAGCCCCATTTTCTGAGTGTGAAATGCATATAAGACCAAGATACTGTATCAAATGCTTTCTTAATGCCAAGATAAAGAAAGCATGAGGAGATTCGACGCATTTTAGCGGCATGTGACAAAAGGTGAAATATTATCGCCAGCTTGTCAAATGGGGATGCAACCAACTTGATTGCGGTGTATTAGTTTGCCTATAATCTTATTTAATCTGCTAGCTAGGACCTTGGCTAGAATTTTAATATCAATATTTAACAAAGAGATTGGGCGATAGTTTGACCAAACTGAGTCATCTGTCTGTGGTTTGGGAAGCATGCAAATAATTGCAGTCAAAGTTTCCTTCCTCAGAGTGATTATCCAAAAGAGAATTGAAGGTATTTGTTAAAACTGGTGATAGGATATCCGCAAAAGTTTTATAATAAAGAGCAGAAAATCCATCAGGACCAGGTCGTTTGTTCACTTTCAAATTTTTAATAGCCTCGGTTACCTCTTCACCAGACACCTGTTCCTCCATCATTTCCAATTGCGTCTTGGGTAATGTTGGAAGAGAAATTTGAGAAAAAACGTTTTTTGCCTTAGATTGATGCAACTGTCAGAAGAGTATAGACTTTTTAACTGTGTTTTGAATTTTTGTAGGATTTTTACTGGGTTAGTAGAGTATACGTCCCTTGATAGTTTAAGGCGGATGGGTTTAGTAGTATTATGGCAGGATCTCAATGTTCGGGCT
This sequence comes from Rana muscosa, assembly GCA_029206835.1. Classification (NCBI taxonomy): domain Eukaryota; kingdom Metazoa; phylum Chordata; class Amphibia; order Anura; family Ranidae; genus Rana; species Rana muscosa. Next base: position 552,048,070 of record CM055122.1, read on the forward strand.
AGAAGCGTCGTTGGTTTATTCACATTCATGTAATAGTTATGTTTTGATCTTTTAAATGTTCTATCTGCTGACTCAGTAAGGAATAGATCGAATTCCAGTTTGGCTTTGTCTAATTTTAATCTGAATGATGGTGAGGGGTTTTGCTGGAATGCCATATGACAGGAATTAAAATTTGTTTCTAGAGTGTGGTACATGGCCTTTCTTTCTCTATTACATAGATTAGCTTGACGTAAACAAATTCCACGGAGAACACGCTTGTGGGCTTCCCATAAAGTAGTAGAAATGTGTGGAATTAAATTTTAAATACTCCTTAAGTTTAATTTTGATATTTTGTTTAAAAATTTGTTTTTTGAGCAGAAAGTCTCTAAGCAACCACGTTGAGTCACGCGATTTTGGTATTGTAGATGCTATGGTATTGAAGATTGCACTATGATCAGACCAGGGGATAGGGATAATTTTGGAATTTAAGATTTCTGGCGTCATACCAATGGACATAAAAATGTGGTCGATTCTTGAGAATGAGAGGCAGGGGTAAGAATAGTGTGTATATTGTCTCTCGGTTGGATTCAATTAGCGCCAGGAGTCTACTAGGTTGTATTTTGCAATTAGTTTTGAAAAAGATTGTTTATCTGACTTTTGGGATTTTGGAATTGGTGATTTATCCAGAAAGGGAAAGATAGTCTGGTTGGAGTCTCCACTTAATATTACAGTACCTATTTTATGGGAATCAATGACTTGTAGCAAATGGGATAGGAAAGAATTAGGTTGCTTATTGGGAGCATAATATGACACGATGGTGATAGCAGAATCTAATAAATGTCCTGTGAGAATCAGATATCGGCCTTCTGGATCCTTGATCTCTTTTTTTATTGAAAATGGGGTACTACGGTGGAATGCAATAAGCACACCACGTTGCTTTGTAGAGGCCGAGGCCGTAAAGACTTGTGGATACGATCTGCTAAAGAATTTGGGAGTGGATAGTGGTGTGAAATGTGTTTCTTGGAGACATATGACGTGCAATTTTTTTCGAATTAAAGGTACGAAAGGCTTTAGTGCGCTTTTGTGGAATATTTAATCCCTGAACATTAAGGGAGAGTATATTTAACGGAGCCATGGTATTAAAAGAACTTTGTTTCTAGTGATGCTCAAACATGGAATAATTAAGGAAGTATTAACCTTCGGATTATAAGGAAAAAATGGGATTGGAGGGGGAAAAAAAAAGAGGACTCCGAGAAAAAATACAGTTTAGGAATATCCTAATGAGAAAGCAAAAAATATACAAGTTCAAGAAGAGGGATTATCAGGAGATGTGGATGATCTTCGGCATGAGTCGGTGATGTCCTTAGTTTTACTCATCAAGCCTATATTCCGTAGAGTGGTTTGCAGGTCATTGGCATTACGACATGTGTATTTATGATTTTGATAGGTGAAACGCACTGAAAAGGGAAAGCCCCACTGGTAGATTATGGTGTTGCGTTGCAATATTTGGAGTAGTGGCTTCAATGCTCGCCTTTTGTTGATGGTTATCTGTGAGAGATCCGCAAATAGTTGATAGTTGTGGCCTTGGAAATGTAGCACATCTTTATGTCTAGCTGCATTCAATAATTATTCCTTGGTTCTGTAGAAATAAAATTTTGTGATAATATTGCGTTGCGGGCCATCTGTTTTTTTGGGAGTAAGGACTCTATATACCCTATCCATCTCAAGGCGTTCTACTGGGATTCCTGGTTGCAATTCCTGGAAAAGAGCTGTCATTGTGGCCAATCTTGATTGTAGGGTCATGTTTTCCTCTTTAAGGTTGTCAATTTCTGTAGAGTCAGCAATTGTATTTTAAGTATTAAGTATTAAGATTAAGTATTTTATGGGACATTATACCAATGAAGTAAAGGAGGGGTAGAGCCCATATCCATGTTTTTTTATTTTTTTTCAGGGTTTGTTTCAATGCCTAGATGTAAGAAAAGTAAAAATCTAAAGTTATCAACTGTGTCAAAAAATTTAAGGGTTGGTCTCTCTTACATTTGCTTTCAGATTTTCTTGGGGGTAAAGAATAGAGGATGGCGACTTAGGCCAATAAATTAGTAAATAGATTAATGACTGATTTAAAGCCATGTGTGAATTTAGGTGGGCGAGTTTCCAATATAGACTTCTTTTATAAAATAAACACTAACTTAGGTCAGCATTGCATTGCATGCTCCTGCTAGCTTTGCTTTTGTCACAAATTAGATTCATGTTTTTTATGGCTCTTTAGTTTTTTTCCCCCTTTTTTTGTTTCTGTTTCTTAAACAGTGCTAGACCAGTTTACCATTGGGGAAATAAAAAAGCCTTGGGGTCTGGATGCACCTCAGGATTATTGACCTGCACCATGGGGTTGCACTTTCTCCAGCCTGCCATTCTCAGATACCTTTAATTTAAAGTAATATTTTCAAATTGTTTTATAATATTTAATTGTTTGTACTCTTTTATTACTTTGTATGTTTCATAATTTTCTACAAAAAATATTTCAAATCACTCAGTTGAGTGTGACTTGATTTTTTTTTTTTAAATAATGCTTTAAGTGATGTTTTATTGATAGAGTGTAGTTTTAAAGATTTATACTTGTTGATCTTTGAAATATTTATTTTTTGTTATTGATTTGACTATTCAAACTACAGGAATAGAACTTGTTCATTGTGCCAAGTGATTTGTACTTAGGTTTGTGAAGTAAGTGAATCTGCTGTCTAAAATCATATAAACATGCTGAATTCCAACTTAAATATTGTAATGCTCTTGTTTGATGCACAGTTTCACTGCAGTCCGTCAACTAATGAAAATAATATATTTGACCAGTAACTGCACTTTACTACTGGAATATATCTCTTGCAAAGCCTCTACTGTTTTAATAAATATTTGGTTTGTGCCTGTACACATGTGTAACTTAACAATAGCAATAGCAGCCTACACACATTTTCAGCTGCTCCTCCCTAGCTACTTCTATCCTTATGCAAATTTACCAATAATGCCCAGATGTGTCAGTGCGTGTTATCTTTACTACCTATTCTTGCTTAAAACTGACATTAATTTAACATGTATGTGAAGGCAATCATTTATTTTGTAGACTGGGATAAAGGGAAGAAACATTCAAACTTCTGTCTGACGTATTTTGCTCTTTTTGTCTACAACTCTACAAGATCCACACTCACTTGGTTTTTGGCTGAGAACATTTTAACAAACAGTAAGTAATCAAAAGTCAGACACAGTAACACAAAGAAACTGAAAACAAACAAACGCACATAGATTTTCTCTTTCCCCTAATAAATTAACTAAAAATAGAAAACTATTATTATTTAATTTTTGGCTTTATTATTTGAGAATTCACGTTATTTTATATTGGTTAAAATATTAAAGTGGTTGTAAACCCACTTATGCAACTTGCACCTACAGGTAAGCCTAGATTAAGGCTTACCTGTAGGTGCAAGAAATATCTCCTAAACCTACACGGTTTAGGAGATCTTTTCAAAAAATGACATGCACCGATGTCTACGGCGTTCACAGGGTTAATCCGGATTTGACAGCTCCCGCACGCATGTGCGGAGTGACGTCTTCGCCACTCCGGCCAATCACAGCGCCGAATCGGTGCTGTGATTGGCTGGAGCGGCGATACCCGGAAGTAACCTTCCGGGTATCTGTGGAGCGATGGCTGCGGCTGGAGGGGGAGACAAGGACGGCTTCGGGGGCCCCGATCTAAGGTAAGTTATGCATAATGAGCAAGTATGCTAGTCATACTAGCTCATTATGACTTTGTCTTGCAGGTGGTTTTTTTTTTTATAAATATATTTTCAGGGTTTACAACCACTTTAACAGCGTTATTGTGACATTTCATAGAGACACACAGAGCAGATAAAAAAATCTGGTGTTATAAGCTTCAACATGGCCATAACATTATTGCAAGTATAAGATGGCCATACACTGTATCAAATTTGACTGACATTCCTTGAAAAGTAAAATGAGTCGGGTGGAGAATTCAATCAGATGCAGCCACTGTTTGAGGCTTTTGACAGCCAACAGGACTGGCTGTCAAAATACAGTAGGCACAATGGGATATTTTTTCATCTGTGCTGTAGAGTGGGGATGGAGGAATCTGTTAGGTAATTTTATTGTTCAGCCTGCAGACTGAAAAAAACTAACAAAAAAAAAACACTTTATAGAGAGAAGCCATAAAACACCACTTTATGTGGACATACATTTTAAGCTTTCAAGTAGCAAGAATTATGGTTAAGAAGTCCCCAAACCACACTCACCATTCTCAATTTTTTCTAATATGACATACATATGTTAGTCAAATATAATGATTGCTCGCAATTTGACTTCCTTTCCAGCCACCTGCAATGAGAATGGTTAAATGACATGAGTGGATAAAGTCCCGGATAACTGGTGATACGAAGGGTACGGTTGATTGGACTTACTCGGCCGGACAGGACAGTTGCGCAGAAAATGGCCCATGGCACCACAGTAAAGGCATAGGATGCCTTGTGTTCGGTGTGCCTTCTCTTCGTGAGTCAGAGTGAGTTGGAGAAGGCAGTGTTTGTACCCTGGGGAATGGGGGCAGGAACAGCTGGACCCACGGACTTTTGGCAATACCCATGTGGGCCAGAAGGCATGAGTGCATTTGGAGTATCGTTCCCGCAGATTCCATGCTTTGTATCGGCACCTATATCACTGCATCCCTAATAATAACCACCAAGCACATAATCCAAATAAAAAAAATACATCAATACATTATAAAACTCACTTACGGGCTAGTTAAAATAAGATGCTTGGGGTGTATGGTTTCCCTTCCACTGGGAGAAGGGGAGTCCCAAACTCCCTCAGGAGACTCCATCAGACAAATAGACAAATTCTAAAAAATCATCAGGAGAGACATAACTCCTATGAGTCAGTCTAATCCATGTTTGTTCTTCCATCAAATTAAATTGTTGCATCTTGAATAGGCATATTGTATTGCATCTGCAAGAATTTTCCCAAGTGCAGAACAAGGCAGGATTCTGCCGAGTATAACTATCCACCCAGGGACCATATTCTAGATGACACATTGGCCGGATTTAATTCCTGAACAAAGGTGGGTGCATCAAATTAATTCAACAATAAACAAAATAAATGCCCATGCTGGTAATAAACAGAGACTTCAAGCAACAGGGAAAGATTTACCGTATGTGAATTCCTTGTAAACAAAACAAAAAACAAAAAGTTGCTGCATTAGGGTAAGACCACAGTTGTACTACGAAGAATAAAACTGCTGCTACATATCTTGAAATTCAACCATAAGGAAAAATACTTTTCCAATTTGACCCCCAAAAAGCAAAGAAGTCAGAAGAGCTTTATAAAAAATATCATCCACCTTTAAAGATCTGGTCATTGAATAAAATTGTGCACTCACCAGATGACAAACTTCATTGTTATAGAGGTTAAAAGCTCTAAGTTAAACAGATAATAAGATTTTCCCATTGACAGACAGCTCTCCTCCGGTGGTTAAATCATATCACTAGAATCATGGAACACTGTGCATCCATAACTGGATAAACCAAACCTTTGGGATGTAGAAATAAAAAAATATATTTAGATGGGAGAACAAACATGGATTAGACAGACTTATAGGAGTTATGTCTCGCCTTGAATTTCTAAAATTCATATATGTCCTGTGGGCATTTGGGACTCCCTTGCTTTTTGTCTCCCATTAGGATCTCCTCTGTGTAATATAGGGGAACCATGCATCTCAAGCATCTCATTTCAACTTGCCTGTAAGTAATATTTCTAATTTAATGATGCATGTTTGTGGATTCATTTGGATTATGTATATGTTGGCTATATTTAAATTTTTTGAAGTGATGCAGATTTGACAGTTCCTGATGATCCGTTGAGTTTGCCCAGACCCAACCTCTGCAATCAGCATGAAAGAACAGAATAATATTGATTTGAAATATATACACTGTAATATTCTGATAGGTGGGGTAACCAGGGTAATACTGTGGAAATGGGATGTTGTAAACCAATATTGAGGTTTTGTAAATGCATTGAGGCCTGAATTAGGTCCTCTGGAAAAATACATCAGTTAGTCCAGACATCAGTATTATACAATAGGTGACAAACCCAACACATTAAAAAAAGAAAGATTGGGGGGTTGAGCATGTACTTGCTCGGGGATTTTTTACGGTGTTCGTTAAAGATAACTCATTCGAGAAAATCGATAAAATATAAAAAACAGTTTATTGATAAATACATATAGAAAACAATAATATGCAAATTTTGAAAAAGGGACCATTCACATTCATGAAAGACAAAAATGGTTACAGCAAATGACAGACTAACGTTCTACGTCACTCTACTAGTTTCGATTTACAACAAGCTTCTTCAGGAGTCTGACAATATACGTAGGTCATGCTGAAAGATAAAATGTTGAAATTTGCATATAATATAAAAATATATATAAAGACATTGATATAAGGACAAATCAGTTACTGCAATGGTGCCCAGAAAAACTGGACATCCATGTACACTCAAATAGTATAATATCAAACTAATATACCAAAGAAAAAATGATGATCGGCATAGGAACCTATGGAAGAAAAAGCGCCCCGGGCGTCCATATGGCCGGAACCACTGAATGGAACCACCATCTCGACATTGATCCCTGAACAAAAAAGGGGAACAGGGACACAGGATTGAGAAATATGATGTATAAATGATGTATAAATAAGGTACTATAATGAGAACATTTTAAATTGAGATAAAACTCAACCTAAACACTAATAAAGCAAAAAGTTATTTCTAAAAGACATTGAATAGTAATGATAAAACTAAATAAAAAATATTTTGAAAATGTTTTGAATACTGATATTGATCAATAGAAGATATGAGTAAAGAAATAGACCCAATCTTATTAAAGATTTACTTTGCAATAAATTATGTTGCGGCTTGGTGAGCTCAGGGAGAGACCCCATACATATTGAGTCAAGATTGCAAACAAGAGATATTTGAAACATACAGTATCAACCTGTAAGTTCAAGTAACAAGAGCAGTGGAGCAAATGATAAACAGAGTGAAAACGAAAACAAAAAAAGTTGAAATAAAGAAAAGGTTTAAAGCTGAAGGCCTCATTTAGACCTGGAGATTTTAAAGCCGATAAATTATGGATCCACTTAGCCTCCCTCTGGAGGAGAACCTTGTCATAATCCCCACCCCTGTCACCAGGGGGGAAATATTCTAAGGCAGTGAAATGCATTTTGGATGCATCGAATGCATGGCAAAGACTACTGTGATGTATCTTTCTTTCCTTGGCGGTTGGTCCTGTTCAAATTGGGGAACCTGAAATTATTCATTGCATCCATATGATCTCCATATATATGTGCGACTTGGTGGTTTCCGGGTGAGTCCTGGTTTGCAGCTTGGGTCTTGCTTGCAATACAATTTATTTACATTAGCATTTTTTCTTTGGTATATTAGTTTGATATTATTCTATTTGAGTGTACATGGATGTCCAGTTTTTCTGGGCACCATTGCAGTAACTGATTTGTCCTTATATCAATGTCTTTATATATATTTTTATATTATATGCAAATTTCAACATTTTATCTTTCAGCATGACCTACGTATATTGTCAGACTCCTGAAGAAGCTTGTTGTAAAGCGAAACTAGTAGAGTGACGTAGAACGTTAGTCTGTCATTTGCTGTAACCATTTTTGTCTTTCATGAATGTGAATGGTCCCTTTTTCAAAATTTGCATATTATTGTTTTCTATATGTATTTATCAATAAACTGTTTTTCATATTTTATCGATTTTCTCGAATGAGTTATCTTCAACGAACACCGTAAAAAATCCCCGAGCAAGTACATGCTCAACCCCCCAATCTTCCTTTTTTTACATTTAAATGGGATAAGGTGTTCAAATATCTGTATGTAGTGTGGCCCTGATTTAATGATAAACCCAACACATTGTTAATGAGAAAATTAATCCCTAGGCCCTGTAATTCAGCCCTGCCGGAATTGCGACTGCAGAATGGAAAGCTGACCCAGAACCCACAGCTCATTGTAAGGGAATTTTTTCACTTTTATTCCAAACTTTATACATCTCCCAAATCATTTTCAGCTGCTCGGGCCGAAAACTTCTTTCATGACCTCCCTCTCCCTCTAATAGCGCCTTCTCATGCATAACTAATGGATGGCGACTTTACTGAGGGTGAGGTCATGACAGCTATCAAAAGCTAAAAACCCATTAAAAGCGCCAGGCCCTGAAGGCTTTTTCGGACATTATTATCATAAATACGGCCTTTGTGCGGCTCTCGTTTTGGGTTGACGTCAAATGACGTCGGCCCATTCAAACAGGGCATGCACGCCATCGGGTGCACGCAGCCCTGCACTGTCGGCGGCGTGTCCCTGAAACACAGCGCGTCACTGACAGGGGTAAACAGCCATTGGGCATGGCTGTTTACCAACTGTTCGGCCGTGATTAAGTCACGGCCGATCACAAATGGTACATCCCACTTGAAGACGGCACATGCATGTGATCGGGAGTGCGCTGCGCGGGCATGACGGTGGCAAAGTTTTTCCAGGAACACTGCTTGTCACCAAGCATGGTAAACAGCCAATGGCTGATGGCTGTTTACCATATGATCAGCTTTGATCTATTCACAGCCGGTCACAAAATGTAAACACAGACCGGTATCTGGCTGTTACCAGTTCTTCCCTCCTCACACACCGTTTCCAGTGTGAGGAGAGAAGATCCAGGAGCAGTGAGTTACCGCTCTGTGTGTGTATTGTATTGCACCAAGCACCACACAGTAAAGAGAACCTTTCACATCGCCCCCCCCATTGCACCTAACACCCAACAGTCACCACATAAGTTCTTAGAGTATAAAAGTGCACCTGTCACCCATCAGTGCCCATAAAGTGCACCTGTCATTGTCAGAGACTGCCATCAGTGGTGCACCCATCAGTGACCATCCCCTGTCACTCATCAGTCACCCGTCAGTGACAGTCATCAGTGACCCTCATTTGTCACCTATCAGTCCCATAAAGTGCACTGGTCACCACTGGTCACCATCAGAGACTGCCATCAGTGACCGTCGCCTGTCACATGTCACCCATCAGTGACCGTCACCTGCCACCTGTCGCACAGCCCATCAGCAAAATATCCAAAAAAGTTTATAAAACTGAGGAGGCATTCCAGATCCTCTCCATGACTGATGAGAGCAGCTGGGAGTTCTCATTAGATTCAAATGCCAATTCCGATTCTGAATCAAATTTAGCATTTGAACCAAATGATAGTAGTGGATCGGCAAAGAAATCAGAGGAAGAATGGGTCCCTCCTAGAAGGGCACAGCACTCTGGAAACCAGGCAGCTGCCAGCAATAGACCCCAGGATCAAATTCCCAGGCCCAGTACCAGAACTACCACCAGCGATAGACCCCAAGAACAGAAGCCCAGTACCAGCACTGCTGCCAGCGAAAGACCCCAGAAACAAAGGCCCAGTACCAGTGCTTCCACCAACGAAAGACCCCAAGATATGCCCAGACCCAGTACCAGCACTGCCGCATCACGCCCAAGTACCAGCACAGGAACTTCAAATACCCCAACTATCAGAACTGGAGTGTCACGTCCCCCAAGAGCCAGGGCCACTACATACCTGCTGAATGGTCTTGCCAACCCAACATGGCTGCCTTCCGACTCTGGGATCAGCAAGAATTCCCCCTTTCACTGCACAGCCAGGTGTGCAGGCCAATATACCAAATTTCACAGAAATTGATTGCTTTGATCTGTTTTTGCCTGACACTTTGCTGCAATTCACCATGGGCCAGACCAATTTATATGCCCAGGAGCATATTGCCAACAACCCACAATCATCATATGCCCGTTCGTTTGAGTAGAGAGGTTTGACTCTGGAGGAGTTGAAATTGTTTATGGGCCTCACCTTGAACATGGTGCTTACAAAAAAAAATAAGGACATGCCTACTGGTCCACCAAACAAATCCACCACATGCCCACTTTTTCTGCCATAATGTCCAGGTCCCAATATGAGATTTTTATGCGCTTCCTTCATTTCAGCGACAACACCCAGTCCCCTTTCTAAAATCCTCCAAATTATGATAAAATTATATAAAATTCAAGCAGATTTGCAGAACTCTATGTCCCCGATCAACATATATGTGTAGATGATTCCCTGGTACCCTTTTCAGGCCGGCTAGAAATAAAACATTATATTCCTAGGAAAAGGGCAAGATACGGAGTGAAATTTTAAAAGCTTTGTGGGAGAGTCACGGGATATCTGTATGGGTTACGCAGATATGAAGGAAGAGATTCCCAGCCCCCTGAGTGCCCGGCCTACATGGGCACAACTGGTAAAATTGTATGGGACCTGGCATACCCACTGCTGAACAAAGGTTACCACATATACCTGGATAACTTTTATACCAGCTTGCCCCTTTTCAAACATATATACATTGCTAAAACCCTGGCCTGCGGAGCCTCCAGAAAGAACAGGAAGGGCTTCCCACAATCCACAGTGAATAAAAATCTGCAAAGGGGGGAAAGAGCAACTTTGAGATGCAACGAAGTGCTGGCCTTGAGGTGGAAGGATAACAGGAATGTGTACATGATGTTCACCATCCATGATGACACTACAGTTGAGGTTCAAAGAAGAAGGGGTCCCATTGAAAAGCCAGCATGTGTCCAAGAATACAATCTCTACATGGGGGGGGGGTCAGATTTAAACTACCAAATGCCCTATTTGTCAATAAGGAGGTTCCATTTCTGGTACAAGAAAGTAGCAATTTATCTAATTTGGCCATTTATAATGCATACATAATTTACACCAAATCCACGGAAAGCCCCTCCCACTTCCTAAAATTCAACGAAGAAGTTGTCACGTCCCTCATCTACCAACAAAGACCCCGTCCAGAAAACCTTCGCTCTGATGCTGTTAGCCGACTTTGTGAGTGCCACTTCCCAGACAACATTCCACCATCTGAAGCAGGCCGAAGACGTCAAAAAAGATGTCGCGTATGCAGCAAAAGAGGATTTTCGAAGAGATACCAGCTAACATTGTCCCCAGTGTCCCTCCCAACCCGGCCTTTGCATTGGTGAATGCTTCCGACTTTTTCACACATCCCTTAAATATTATTCCATATTTTTAACCATTTATCCATTTTTATCATCTATGCTGACCATTTTCCATGCTTCCTCAAATAACCATGCCACTGCATTCAACGTGAACTGACCTTGGCCTGTTTTTTGACTATGCCTCTGCCTACCGTTTGGACTGCTTCCACGTGAACTGACCCTGGCCTGTTTTATCAACTACGCTTCTGCCTATGGCTTGGACTGCTTCCATGTGAACCGAACCTGGCCTGTTTTATCGACTACGCCTCTGCCTACTGCTTGGACTGCTTGCATGTGAACTGACCCTGGCCTGTTTTATTGACTATGCTTTTGCCTGCCGCTTGGACTGATCTGTTGCCCTGCTACTGTAGTACAAAGGGGTCTCACATATGTGAGGAGCTCCAGAATTGCTTCTCCTGATGAAGGAAACATTTTTTTGTTTTCTCCGGGTTTTGTAATTTTCGAATTAGAGTCTGGAGTCCGAAGGCTTCATAGAGATTTGGGTAGGCAAAGCCTCTACCCCTGTGCCCTTGTGCACAGGTCTTACCTGATTGAGGCCCTCAGCCTGCTGCTAACGTTCTGCCATCATGCCTCTGCCTGCTGCATGAACTAATCACACCTCTGCCTGCTATCTGGACTATGGAAATAATTATCTGTAGCAAGAGGCAGTATGTTTATAAAGGGCTGGAGAACAGTACAATAATGAGTGTCTGCAGGTAACAGTGTACCAGGACCAATATTATGGAAAAAAGCAAGGTGCGCCAATCTAAGTGCAGTATTAGAGAATATGTATTATAGCAGCAACACAAACAGCCAAATGGCTACTCACAAGATAATGAAAAAAAAGGGCATGTAAGGTAGGTGGTCCGGTGTCACACAGCAGTCCGTGGTGTGGATGTAAAACCCAGATGGTGAAGCGCTGGAGGATGAGGCAGCGATCAGCAGAGAAATCCTCAGGCATGCAGACACGCTGGCCGTGTGGAATTCGCGACCTCCTGGGAGCCGGGACCAAAAACAGGAAGTGCATCTTGTGAGTAGCCATTTGGCTGTTGTGTTGCTGCTATAATAAATATTCTCTAATACTGCACTACTGCACTTAGATTGGCGCACCTTGCTTTTTTCCATTATATCTTCCAGAGCTTGCTTCTGCTTCCATTGTAGCTGCCGCTAGTACTTTTTTACATTGACTATTGGACCATTTTTTAGACTATGCCAGAAAAATCTTTGCGCCATTTACCTTTTTTCCAGGACCAATATTATGGCTGCGCTGGCTGTCTCTGCCTGGACAATACCTATGGACAAATGTTTTGGCTGTGCTGACAATATCCTTGTGCTAACTATAGACAATATTCCTACCTGCTGCCTGGATAAATTACTATTGTTGTCGCTAAGCACATCCCTGCCTGCTGCCTGGACCAATTCTCTCCTCTGTGGACACTACTAAAACCACAGGTAATACTTTTTTCTTTTTTTACCCTTTCCTCAATAGAATTTTTTTTAGAGTGTAATTCTTGGTATGTATATGCTATGTGTTAGAAATATGAAGGGCCTTCAAAAAATGATAGGTTGCCAGGAAATTAGATTTGTAATTTATGCTCCTAGAATGCCGGAAGGTGCTATTTGAATGTTGGGCCTCGGTATGTGGCCAGGCTGTGTAAAAGTCTCATACATGTGGTATCGCCATACTCAGGAGGAGTAGGAGAATCTATTTTGGGGTGCATTATTTGCTATGTACATGCTATGTGTTAGAAATATTGTATAAATTTAGAACTTTGTGTAAAAAAAAAATGCGTTTTAATTTTCTTTCTACATTTTCCAAAAACCTGTGTAAAAAAATGACATGTTCAAAAGACTCATTATGCCTCATAGATTATATGTTGAAGTGTTTGCTTTGCAAAATGGGGTCATTTTGTGGGCGTTTCCATTGTCCTGGTGCTCCAGGGCCTTTAAAAATGTAATAGGTGGTTAAGAAATGAGATGTGTAATTTATGCTTGTAGAACGCCTGAAGGTGCTACTTGGATGTTTGGCCTCTGTATGTGATCAGAATGTGTAAAATTCTCACACATATGGTATCACCATACTCGGGAGGAGTAGCAGAATGTATTTTGGGGTGTAATTTTTGCTATGTACATGCTATGTCTTAGAAATATCTTATAAATGGAATACTTTGTGTAAAAAAAATGTGTTTTAATTTTTTCACACATTTTCCAAAAACTTCTGGAAAAAATGAACTGTTCAAAAGACTCATTATGCCTCATAGATTATACGTTGGGGTGTTTGCATTCCAAAATTGGGAAAATTTGTGTGCGTTTTCATTGTCCTGGTGCTCCAGGGCCTTCAAATATGTTATAGGTTGTCAGGAAATTATATGTGTCATTTATGCTACTAGAACACCTGACAGTGCTATTTGGATGATGGGCCTCTGTATATGGCCAGGCTGTGTAAAAGTCTCACACATGTTGTATCGCCATACTCAGGAAGAGTAGCAGAATGTGTTTTGAGAGAAATAACCTGTTAATATGACAATTTTGGGGAAAAAAGTCTTCATTTTGCAAATATATTGGGGAAACAACTGCAGAAAACTCACATGGTGACTTACTAAATACCTTGGGATGTCTACTTTCCAAAAGGGGGTTATTTGGGGGGTTATTTGTAATTTCCTGGCTTGTTAGTGTCTCAAGAAAAGAGATAGGCCTTCAGTATATCAGGTGTGATCAGTTTTTAATGATTGTCACCATAGCTTGTAGACTCTATAGCTTTCACAAAGATCAAATAATTTACACTAATCACCGTTATTTTTACTTAAGATATGTAGCCGTATAAATTTTGGCCAAAATGTATGAAAAAAATTACTAATTTGCTAAATTTTATCACAGAAACAAAGAGAGGCATTTTTTTCAATTTTTTTTTTATTTATAGCACAAAAAATAGAAACCCACTAGTGATTAAATACCACCAAAAGAAAGCTCTATTTGTGTGAAAAAAAGGACGCAAATTTCATTTGGGTACAGCGCTGCATGGCTGAGTAATTTACATTCAAAGTATGAGAGCGCTGAAAATTGGCCTGGGCAGGAAGGGGGTGTAAGTGCCCTGTAGGCAAGTGGTTGAAGTCAGAGGGTGGAGCATTTAGCATCATGGTTCGGTGGACTGTACTACCATGTCCTGTGATCAATAGATCTGTCGGGTTGCCGTCATTCCTATACTAAAGAGTGCATTGGAGTAGAGAAAAGCTTGGAATAGAGAGAAAAAGAGAGAGTTTTTATGGTAGGGCTGGATGCCTTTCAGTGGCATACATTTGAACATTCGAGATGTACCAATAATAAACTTATGGATAAGCTGTAAAACCGCTACTACTTGGGGGGGAACCCCCATATCCCGTTGTGAAGTTGCCACTACTTGCGAGCAGGAGGCAAGTTCACCAAAGATGGCATGCGATTCATCATCCAGAAGAAATGATAAGACAAAAAAGGGGGAAGGGGGAAAGGGGGGCATCGGGAGAAAAAACAAAACATAATGTTCGTCGGAAAACTTTAAACATCTAAACCACATCAAATGCATAAGGAGAACCCGAGACATCCAGTCTCAAGAAACAAATGACGGAGCCATCAAATAGAGTCCCAATCAGGTGGTGGGCAAAGGACTCCTCGAGGAGGGTAATTTCTGTTGGGAAAACAGGGGGGAAACCGGACGGTCCGCAGCCTGCGGAGCTTTGGAGTTAAAAGATTCTCTGAAAATCAAGCCTAGATCTTAAAGCACCTCTTCTCCTGACTGAAAATTGGTAAAGGAGTGTGACCTTGTAGGTGAAAGAGACACAGAAAGGAAATGACCAGCGATATTTGATTTGACGTTTATCTAAGTGGGCAGGCAGGGGTTTCAGTGATCGCCGCTTTTGAATCATCAATTGGGAGATCCACAAAGATTTGGACCACGTGACCATGAATAGTAAGGCCACGTCTTGTTCTGGCTTCCTTCATGACCTTCTCTTTGATCCTATAAAAGTGCGGCCTTACAATGATATCTCTGGTCAGTTCATTGGGTCTCGGGCCATCAGGGTCCAGTGAACTCTGTCTATTTCCAGCTGGTGTGGGCAGATGTCAGGTATCAGTTCTTTCATCAGGGATTGCACAACATCCTTCCCACCCACAACAGACTCTGGGAGGCTCCGCACCCTAAAATTATATCTTCTAGATCGATTTTACAGGTCCTTGATTTTAGCCTGTCATTGATCCAATTGATCCTGAAGGGAGGAGATCATGTTTGATTGTTGATTTACTCTCTTTACTGTACCACCTATTTTGGACCCGATGGTGTCCAGCCGTTCACCACTACATTGACTCAGAGATGTCGATGGATGCACAAATAGTATCAGTAGTCAGCGGATCTCACCACCTTCTCCGCCTGCTGCGTAGACTCATCCCCTTCATCCCAAAAGAGGAGATAGCAGTAGTAGTTGGAACAATCATCAATTCCTGACTGGACTACGGAAACTCCCTCTACATAGGACTACCTAAATACCAGATTTCGCACCTACAAGTCGTCCAGAACACGGCAGCCAGACTGGTAACGGGGAAAAAACCCTGGGAATCCCTCACCCCATCCCTGAGGACCCTTCATTGGCTAAACGTAAAGGATCGGGTCACTTTCAAGACCCTCTGCCTCACCCACAAATGCACACAAGGAAACGCTCATCAATACTTATGCGAGAAAATAAAACACTACTCACCCAATCGCTTTCTCCAATCAACTAACCAAAACCTCCTCCACATCCCCAAGTCCCGCTACAAATCGAAGGGAGAACGAAGATTTGCAGTCCAAGGACCACGGCTATGGAACGCTCTACCCACAAACATCCGCATGGAAGAAAACCACCGGGCCTTCAGGAAAAAACTTAAGACCCACCTATTCTGAAGGATCAGGACGACACTGAATGGAAAAAAGCGCCTTGAGGCGATTTAGTTCGCATTTGTAGCGCTATACAAGTTACTCACTCACTCACTCACTCACTACATTGAAAGTCGCCCTTTAAATCAGTAGTAATGATTAAGCATGCTTTGGTCAGTTCCTGCTGTAGGAGAGCTAAAAACCAGGCAGAAGCACTGCGTCCCCTGAATGTGTAGCCAGCTGCACAGGTGGCTGACCCTGTGACATGCTAGACTGGCTTAGTGCTATTTCTGCCATATTCTTGTCTATAGAGGATGCAGGGGACACTGACGGGGCGGAACGAGTACAAATGGTGGCTGCTAACCGCCCTGCACTGACATGGAACCTGTGCTAGTGAGAGATCAATAGGTGTTTCTCCTCTGGCATCCCCTTTTTCTTCCTAGCAAGCCCTGTGGGACCTCTCTTGTTTGTAAGTAAGATTTCTATCTTGCATTATGATCTATGATTTATCTCTGGAGTGAGATTCTGTTACCCTTGGTCACTAGTTGCCTGCTGAGTGCGGGCAAAGAAAGGTATCTGTTTATGGCTGTTTTGTTTTGAACTTTTATCATCAAGTTCCGTGTGCCTTTTGGTGCCTTTCCCTATACTGACCTATGGATGCAGGCCTCTATCTATCTAGGATGAAGTCAAATAAACAAATTTTGTGTAACTCATATACTGAGTACCAGAGTACCAACATATACTTAAAAGAAATATATTATTTCTGATAGGAATACGGCTGACTGGTTTCCCCAGATTATTAGACCTGGCGGTAGATTTGCTGCAGGTATACTCCTGGGGCCCCACCAGGTGCAGCAAATACTCCCTTGCTGCCCTTCCTATGAGTTATTACAATACTATACCCCCCTCCCCCTTCATTTGGGGACGTGAAGATTCTATTGGCTCCATATCATCAATTCAAGTTAAGGTAAACCATAATTTTTCGATTCACTCTTTTAAATTGAATATTAGAGGTTTGTTTGTTCGTGTTTTTTCACCAGGAGTAGTAGAAACAAATCTCCTTTAACTAAACTTATATTAATTTTTATTCTTTGTTTTTTCAGAAATGTATCCTTTATGGTTGCATATATGTCCGTCCCTCTCTCTACCCCAGGCTCTTACCTAGGAATCAGTAATATACTTGTGGTGAATTAAAGCATCTGGTAGGCACACATTCTCAGCTTGTCATATATCTGTAAAATATATACAAATTCTCTGTAAAGTGATATGCAATTAATTTGATATTGTATCATAATTAATTTATAAGTACAAGACTTTTCACAATTGTTGTTTCTTTTGTAGTATATAAAACTTCCTCCAACACTGTCAAAAACACCTAAGGAAGCTCTCTGAGCGAAACATGTAGAGTAAGAAGTGGTTGCACATGATATACAAACAATATGCTTTTTGAACATTTATTGTTGGTTTAAAGAAACTATGTTTATCCCCAAAAAATTGACTTTTTTAACACTTGGTCTTATACTATTTTAGTACCTTTAAAGTCCCACCTGTTCTTTCACGATTGAATCGATATATATATTTCATGTAACATCATTTGTAATGACACGCCTCCCATTTCCCTTTTCCTTTTTTTATAGTCTCAGACCAAGATGATAGTTAGGATACTATACCAATGGGAGAGGGCCCTGGTATTGTAGGGTTGGTTGTTTTTAAAGTTTATTTTTATTTTATTTTTGCTTTGTGTGTAATTATTATGATATGAATTAATAAAAATGTATATCATTTTTTACTTCTGTTAAAGTTGATGATAAGGCAGACGCACTAGTTCGAAGTCCAGTATATATTTTTTTTCTTTTTACTTATATATAACCTATGATTTTATTAAACCATCTAGATTATGTGCTATTTTTTTATTTTTTTTATTTCAGTGGCTAGAATACAAAAGAAGTCTAAATTTTGATATCTTTTCAGACAGACTTGTTTGCTCTCTTATCCCATGTCATTACAGTTGGCTGCTTATTTCTCTCTTATCACCGTTTTCCATATTACCTGTCTTTATATATTTATTGCTGTCCTGCTTTTTTTAAAGCTTTATGGGTACATTGAGTATTACAGTCATTTGGAGCAAGAATTATGTGAGCTCCCTGTGTGCTGCCCTTATCTATTTTTGATGGATTCATTTCACACATGCTTAGGCTAAAAAGGTATTTTTTCCTCTAAGCAAGTCAGAACTAGTCAGTGCTTACACACTGACATGTGGACTTAAATGTAACCAGCATTTAATCTAGTTTATGATATGAAGTAGTAAGGTAAAGAAATTTAACATAAGATATTCAATATAAACTGTACCTCTACGGATCTTGGACATTTGGACAAAAAGGTATGTGCTAAATGTATATTTACATTTATGTTATTAATGTTTTTAACAAACAGTGCAACCTTTAACATGCATTAAAGCACAACTTTATGGTTTTATTCTGTTGTTAGTGGTCATTTACAAAACAGCATAAATAGAAAAAAAAATCCGTATAGCTGCTAGTGCATAAAGGGTAACTATAATTGATTTGGGTACAGTTTCATTTGCATTTTCTAAAGTTTATAAGTGATGTTTTTGCTTCTTTATTAACATCCGAATTTTACAGGTAAACATTTATTATAGGATACATTGACACGTAATTTACAAAGCATCAAAGTTTTTCTTGATCTCTTAGCAGTGGCAGGGTGGTTAAATTTCAACCCTCTTTACATCACAGTACAAGCCAATGAGACTGTGAAGGTCCACTGGGGTGTAGAGGCCGCCTGCCCAGGAACCAGATCATTTACACCAACATTAATACCTTAAAATCGCAATAACAGTAAAATAAACCCACAGGGCCAGTGCTAACGTTCCACTTTCTTCAACCCTCACATCTGGTGTTCCCATAAGAGTGCCCCCTTACATCTGGTGTCCCCATAAGTGTGCCCCTTTATATCTGGTGTCCCCATGAGCGCGCCCCCTTACATCTGGTGTACCCATCAGAGTGCCCACTTACATTTGGTGCCCCTTTACATCTGATGTCCCCATCAGGGTCCCTCCTTACTTCAGGTGCCCCCACCAAAGTCTCCTCTTACATCTGGTGTCCCCATCAGAGTCCCTTCTTACATCAGGTGCCCCCATCAGAGACCCTCTTACATCAGGTGCCCCCATCAGAGACCCTCTTACATCAGGTGCCCCTAGTTGTCTCTCTTTCCCTCTGTTTTTACAGATCATAAACTGCAAAGAAAGCAGCTCCTCCTTCCTTTCTCCAGTCTGTCTTCACTTCCATGCAGTGCTGAGACTCAGGTGAATTCTCTGTGTCAGTGCCAGCTCTCTATCTCACCCTGCAGGCTGGAGGGAGGAGAACGCCCTATACTCTCTTCAGCTATCTTATGGAGCCATGGTCCAGTCTGAATAATGTGTCCGATTTTCAGGTGGAGTGAAAACCGGGCACATGATTCAAAACCTGTAGTGTCCGGGTGAATCCCAGACAGGTGAAAACCCTATGTGTCTCCCTGTTTAAAAGTTTGAATAGGGCCACTCTTAGAAGAACAGGTGGAGGAAGGATGAGTGAGTTACTACTGCCAACTAAATTTCCTTGTCAAAATATTTTATTAAGGCATACAGAGGGTATCATACATACAATCTTGATTATGCTTATTTTAACAAATGTAATAATTCCTTTATTTTCCAAAAACTAGATTTTGTTAATTTAAAGGTAGTTGCTTAACAAACAAAATATGCAATGTATCAATATTTTAAGTTCCTTTAAGAGGTTTGCAAGTAGTATATATTTCCTTAAAACATTCAAATTGTCAATAAATTCATAACGCCTAGAAGATTTAAGTTATGAAAGAGATATGGAATATAAATTCAAACGATATTCTTATGTATACCCGGTGAAATATATAAAAAAAAAAAAAAAAAAAAGGAAAATGAAATGGATAAGTATGTAAGAAAGAAAGAATAGAGGTGAAAAAAAGATAGAAGAAGAGAGTAGATTAGAGTAGAGTAGAAGTCCGTGGGATTAGACCCAGAGCCGCCGCCGCTACTATGGATAATTAAATTAAATCTTTTGTATCAGTTACCATGGAAAGAGTACTTTGGTGTCAAAGGTTGATGGCATAATGTAATTGATCCAGGGTTGCCACAATTTTTCAAATTTGGGGATCGTGTCCATTTCTATCGCAGTCATTTTAGCATATGTCATCGCACTATTCAATGCCAACTAAATTTCAACTTAAACTTGTGTTTCGGCAAAGCAGCTAAAGATAAACTGAAGACATCGGAAAAATCCATAGAGCTGAAAATGAGAATACAAAAATAATAATAATAATATATATTATGTTACATTTACCTGAGTAAAATAAAATGGCAAGAAAAAAATAGTTCTGACGTTACAGAAAAGGAAAATATGTTAAAAAAAAGTGCTATACAGCCATGGCCAAAAGTTTTAAGAATGACACAAATATACATTTTTACAAAGTCTGTTGCCTCAGTTTTTATGATGCCAATTTTCATATACTCCAGAATGTTATTGTCAGGGTCACCTGTGGCCAGGTGACAGATGCACACCGTAGGGGGACAGGAGTGCACCGCGAGGTAGTGAACCCTATGGCTGGCTTCTGTGGATAGGAAACTGGGTGGTTGTGGAAAGCGGGACCAGAGGAGCACAACCGGGATCCCAACGGAAGCGAGAGCCAAGATTCCCCAGGGCGCGGAGTCTAAGACCCAGCTGGTCTTCTCCAGGGCCTCTAGTGGTGAGGATGTTACGCTGCAGGCTGGGACCAGGTCGCGACCCCTGGAGTTTCCTAGCTCACGCCCCGTAGGATAAGGGGAAGCAGCAGCACACGATAGAGAGAACCGAATAACAAGCCGAAGGTCAGGGGCCACAAGCAGACAGGGATAACGAAGAACGAGCCGAAGGTCAAGGGTCACGAGCAGACAGGGATGGTCGGGGACAAGCCAATAACGTAACAGAGAGACAGACGTAGCACACGGCAGGCAGGAACCCAAACACACAATGCCTAACAAACACGTTGATCAGCAAAGCAGGCTTGCAGTGCACAGGTTAATATAGTGTTCAGTGATAGGGCCTGGGGTGGAGTCAGGCTGGGAGGAGATTATAAAGGAAGCCAGGTGAAGGAGGTCTGGTCTCTAGATGAACACATGAGGAGGAAGGTAAGATGGCAGACAAACACTACTGCATATCCATGACAGTACCCTCCCTCTTATGGGCCCTCCCCCGCCTGGACCCAGGCTTAAAGGGAAATCTCTGATGAAACCTTCTCAACAGATGAGGTGCAGCGACATCAGATGCAGCGATCCAAGACGCCTCCTCAGGACCAAAACCTCTCCAATGCACAAGGTACTGAAGAATGCCTCTGCAGAGCCGAGAATCCAGAACTTGTCTAACCTCGTACTTAAGATTATCCTCAGAGACTGAAAACGAGGTAGGGAGATGACAAGAAGATCTATTGAGGACCAAAGGCTCTCTAGGAATAAGCAAGGGCATGAGACGATCAACAGGAATCTGAGGAGGGTCCCCTAGACCCTTAAAGGGGAACTGGTCATCTTGCACAGGACCATCAGACTGGGCAGATGTCAGTGGAACCCTGAAGTCAGGTTGGTTAGAAGGTGACATGTCGCCGGAGTCAAGCTGAATAGCTGAAGGACAAGCAGAATGTCCCGAACAAGAAAAAGTGAGAGGCTCACTGGGCATGGGCTGGACTGGCATAACTAGTACAGAGGCAGAGTGAATAGCTGAGTCAGGTGTAGCGACTACCTGAATCGCATCGCAAGACGTAGCGACTGCAGGACTTGTAGACAAGCTAGCCTGGCTGTGCGTCCAAGGGTGGTTAGGGACAGAGAAATGTAAATGGTTATGCAACCTGGAATGAATGACCGGCTCAGATTCACAGGGGGCAACCTTGGGTAGGCAGGACGAGGAACAGGAGGGACCCCAAGCCAGGATCTGTCCAGTAGTCCAGTCCACATGAGGAGAATGGAGCTGTAACCATGGGAGACCCAAAATTATAGGCGTTGAGGCCTTGGGTAAGATAAGGAAGGATATCCACTCCTGGTGGAGTGTCCCTACCGACATCTTAACAGGGAGGGTCTGGAAGCGGATAGGTCCCCCTGGAAGAACAGTACCATCAATCGCCAAGACCACCAATGGCGTGGTGAGGGGCAAAAGAGTAAGTCTCATGGACGATGCGATTTCCCAGTCCATGAAATTACCAGCGGCTCCGGAATCCAGATATGCTGAGACCGAATGAGAAGAAGCACCAACATGAAGGAACACAGAAAGCAGAAGACGAGAAGGGGAAGGTGATATTTCTGGGTCCAATACTCCACTTTCCAGATGAAGTGGACCCGAACGTTTTTCTGGACAAAGAGAGCAAGTGTCACGAAAATGACCTTTGCCCCCACAGTAAAGACACAGACCAAGAGTTCTGCGCCTAGCACGTTCCTCAGGGGATAGCCTGGTCCGACCCAGCTGCATGGGTTCCTCAGCTGGTAGGAGATGCTCTACGGGTCGAAGAGAGGGGAGCTCAGGCTGACTAAGAACCAAGGAGTGCTGGC
The DNA here is from genome assembly GCA_029206835.1 of Rana muscosa. Lineage (NCBI taxonomy): Eukaryota > Metazoa > Chordata > Amphibia > Anura > Ranidae > Rana > Rana muscosa. The sequence goes on from CM055122.1 coordinate 552,070,680, forward strand.
GTTGCTTTTCTAAGGTCCTCTCCTGAAAGCGAATATCGATCTGGTTACACAAGGAGATAACGCCGGCCAGATCAGTGGGGATGGTTCTTCCAGCTAATTCATCCTTCACTCTATCAGACAGGCCATGCAAAAAGGTTGCGACTAAGGCCTCATTGTTCCAGCTCAACTCAGCCGACAGTATGCGGAAATGAAGGGCATACTGTCCCACAGAAGCAGACTCTTGGCGGAGACGTAAAAGGGCGCTGGCCGCTGAAGAGACACGAGCCGGTTCTTCGAAGATATTCCGAAAAAGTTTCAAGAAGCCAGACAGGCTAGAAACCACTGGATCATTCAGTTCCCACAGAGGGGCTGCCCAGGCTAAAGCTTCACCAGAGAGGAGGGAAATGATATAGGCTACCTTAGCCCGATCAGACAGGAAGTTTTGGGGCTGGAGCTCAAAATGAATCGTGCATTGGCTAAGGAACCCCCTGCAAGCCTTGGAGTCCCCAGAGAAACGGGACGGAGCTGGCAGTTGTAGCGAGTGTGTGGCTGCGACTGGTGCAATAGGTGCAACCGCTGATTGTATTTGAGGTTGCGGATTCAGGGTTCCCAAGGAGGCCTGAAGCTGCTCGAAGCGAGAAGCCAGATCCTGGAGGAATCGCATCACCTGGGTCTGATTTGATTCCTGGGTCTCAAGTCTGCGAACTATGCCCTGCAATGGATCATCCGCGGGAAGCGGGATGTCAGCCGGGTTCATGGCTGATCAAACTGTCAGGGTCACCTGTGGCCAGGTGACAGATGCACACCGTAGGGGGACAGGAGTGCACCGCGAGGTAGTGAACCCTATGGCTGGCTTCTGTGGATAGGAAACTGGGTGGTTGTGGAAAGCGGGACCAGAGGAGCACAACCGGGATCCCAACGGAAGCGAGAGCCAAGATTCCCCAGGGCGCGGAGTCTAAGACCCAGCTGGTCTTCTCCAGGGCCTCTAGTGGTGAGGATGTTACGCTGCAGGCTGGGACCAGGTCGCGACCCCTGGAGTTTCCTAGCTCACGCCCCGTAGGATAAGGGGAAGCAGCAGCACACGATAGAGAGAACCGAATAACAAGCCGAAGGTCAGGGGCCACAAGCAGACAGGGATAACGAAGAACGAGCCGAAGGTCAAGGGTCACGAGCAGACAGGGATGGTCGGGGACAAGCCAATAACGTAACAGAGAGACAGACGTAGCACACGGCAGGCAGGAACCCAAACACACAATGCCTAACAAACACGTTGATCAGCAAAGCAGGCTTGCAGTGCACAGGTTAATATAGTGTTCAGTGATAGGGCCTGGGGTGGAGTCAGGCTGGGAGGAGATTATAAAGGAAGCCAGGTGAAGGAGGTCTGGTCTCTAGATGAACACATGAGGAGGAAGGTAAGATGGCAGACAAACACTACTGCATATCCATGACAGTTATGAAGAGTGATCGGATGAATTTCAGTTAATTTGAAAGTTCCTCTTTGCCATGAAAATGAACTTAATCCCATAAAAAAATCAGTTTTACTGCATTTGTGAAGAAGTCTTCAGGGCGCCCAAGAAAGTCCAGCAAGTGCCAGGACCATCTCCTACAGTTGATTCAGCTGTGGGATCGAGGCACCGCCAGTGCAGAGCTTGCTCAGGAATGGCAGCAGGCAGGTGTGAGTGAGGTAAAGACTTTTGGAGGATGGCCTGGTGTCAAGAAGGGCACCAAAGAAGCTGCTTTTCTCCAGGAAAAACATCATGAACAGACTGAAAAGGTACAGGGATTGGACTGCTAAGGATTAATAGGATAAAGTCATTTTCTCTGATGAATCCCCTTTCTGATTGTTTGGGGCATCAGAAAAAAAACCTTTTCCAGAGTAGAAAATGTGAGCGCTACCATCAGTCTTGTGTCATGCCAACAGTTAAGCATTCTGAGACCATTCATGTGTGGGGTTGCCTCTCAGCCAAGGGAGTGGGCTCACTCACAATTTTGCCTAGGAACACAGCCATGAATAAAGAATGGTACAAAAACATCCTCTGAGAGCAACTTTTCTCAACCATCCAAGAACAGTTAGGTGATGAACAATGCCTTTTACAGCATGATGGAGCACCTTGCCACATGGGCGTCCGCTGAACTTTTTTCAGGGGGGGGGCATCATTTTAAGGTCATCCATGCATCTTTGGGGCAGTGTAGCAGCGCTGTATACACCACTCCTCCACCATTGAAATAAACCACTGCCAAAGCGCCTGCTGCCAAAGCACCACTGCCAAAGCGCCTGCAAAGCGATTCGGCAGCGGCGATACACAGTTGCATTTAACACTGTCTTCGACCGCTAGCTGGGGATAGAAGCACCCCACTAGCAGCCGAATAGCGCCACTAAAACAATGGTAAAGTGCCGCTAAAACTAGCAACGCTTTACCGATAACGCAGCCAGCTGGCAGTGTGAAATAGCTCTTGAGTATAATTCAGCTTCACTCCACCATGTCCATATAAATATAGCCTAGAGCAGTGATGGCTAACCTTGGCACCCCAGATGTTTTGGAACTACATTTCCCATGATGCTCATGCACTCTGCAGTGTAGTTGAGCATCATGGCAAATGTAGTTCCAAAACATCTGGGGTGCCAAGGTTCGCTATCACTGGCCTAGAGAATGTACATCTTTCTATATTGCAATACATCTGTTGTGGCCATATTTTGATCTTTATGAAAACAGCCTATACTGTATAGGTTGTTTTCATCAATATCAAAATATGGCCGCCCACAATAGATGTATTGCAATACAAATATATGTACACAATGGTGTCGTGACAAAGGCACTGCTGTTACCTGTAGTTCTTCAGCGATAGGCCCAGGGCAGGCACTGGCAGTGTATTCTCTCGTCTCGGCCACTGCACGCTACGCACCTGTGGGAGAAGCCGGCGCATACATTTACACAGGCAGAGGCATGCTGTGGCAGCAGCCAATCACGGAACAGCCGGGTCACAGACGGTGATGTTAAGCAGAGGCCCGAGCGGCAGAGCCAATCCGATGCTCGGACCGGGGGTGAGGAGGGAGGGACGGATGTGTAGTCGGAAAAGACAGAGCAGCCCCAGCCCCCAGGCCAACAGCAGACTTAGAAAAGAAAAGTCCACGGCTGCCGCGGAGGCAGCCATTGCAACACAGGGGGCAAGTGTCTTCACTCTGACTTCCGATTTCAGGGGGGCAAATGACCCCCCTTGCCCTATGGACCGGACGCCCATGCCTTGCCATAAGGCAAAAGTGATAACTAAGTGGCTTGGGGAATAAAACATCGAAACATAAGGTCCATGGCCAGGAATCTCCCCAGACCTTAATCCCATCGAGAATTTGAGGTCAATCCTCAAGAGGCATGTGTACAAACCCCCCACAAATTCTGACAAACTCCAAGCATTGATTATGCAAGAATGGGCTGCCATCAGCCAGGATGTGGCCCAGAAGTTGATTGACAGCATGCCAGTGGTGAATTGCAGAGGTCCTAAAAAGAAGGGTCAACACTGCAAATACTGTGCATAAACATAATGTAATTGTCAATAAAAGCTTGTAATTATACTTCAGTATACCATAGTAACATCTGACAAAAAGATCTAAACACAATGAAGAGGCAGACTTTGTGAAAATGAATGTTTGTGTCATTCTCAAAATGTTTGGCTGTGGCTGTACACACCCTTTAACCACTTAACGACCGCGCTATAGCCGAATGACGACTACAGCGCGGCTCGATGACTCTGGGAGCACGTACATTGACGTCCCCCCAGAATCGCGCTCCCGCTCGCCCCCTGGTGCGCGCACACGGGGCATGACGGTAAATGTCAAATGACAGAGCGATCACATGTAAACAAACTGACGTCATGTCCGGTTCCTCTCTCCCTTCTCTGTACCGATCAGTACAGTGCGAGGGGAAAGGGAAGAGATCCTTTGCAGCAGCATTGTGGGCTGGATGTGTAGTGCCCACAGCACTGCTCTGTGCCCTTTGTAGCCCCATCCAGCCATCCATCAATCCATGCACAGCCATCCATACCAAGCCATCCATACTCATCCATACCCAGCCATCAATACTCATCCATACCCAGCCATCCATTCCCAGCCATCCATACTCAGCCATCCATACCTAGCCATCCCTCTATCCATGCTCAGCCATCCCTCTGTCATACTCATCCTTCCATCCATGCTCAACCATCCCTCTGTCATACTCATCCATCCATCCTCAGCCATCCACACTCAGCAATACTCATCCATCCATGCTCAGGCATCCCATCCACCTCCAGCCATACTCGGCCATACCCAGACATACTTGGCCATACCCAGCCATACTCGGCGATACCCAGCCATACTCGGCGATACCCAGCCATACTCGGCCATACCCAGCCATACTCGGCAATACCCAGCCGTACTCGGCGATACCCAGCCGTACTCGGCAATACCCAGCCGTACTCGGCAATACCCAGCCATACTCGGCGATACCCAGCCGTACTCGGCAATACCCAGCCATACTCAGCGATACCCAGCCATACTCGGCGATACCCAGCCGTACCCAGCCATACTCATCGATACCCATCCATACTGGGCGATACCCAGCCATACTTGGCGATACACAGCCGTACCCAGCCATACTCAGCCATACTCGGCTATACCCAACCGTACTCGGCCATACCCAACCGTACTCAGCCATACTCAGCCATCCACATTTATGACTCAACCATGATCAGCCATCCTGATCCACGGCTCACCCATCCCAATTAATGCTCATCCATGCCTCTACAGTACCTCACAAAAGTGTAATAGGTAGTCAAATTAGATTTGAGAAATGTATGCCCCTAAAACACCTGATGGTGCTCCCTACATGTTGGGCCTCTGCTTGTGGTCAGGCTGTAGAAAAGTCTCACACATGTGGTATCGCCATACTCAGGAGTAGGAGAATTTATTTGGGGGTGTAATTTTGGTATGTACATGCTATGTGTTAGAAATATTGTATAAATGGACAACTTTGTGTAAAACAAAATGTGTTTTCATTTTCTTTCCACATTTACCAAAAACTTGTAGAAAAAAAATGACATGTTCAAAAGACTCATTATGTCTCATAGAATATACGTTGGGTTGTTTTCTTTCCAAAATTGGGTCATTTTTGGGGCTTTTCCATTGTCCTGGTGCTCCAGGGCCTTCAAAAGTGCAAGAGGTAGTCAGGAAATTTGATGTGTAATTTATGCTCCTAGAACACCTGATGGTGCTCCCTGCATGTTGGGCCTCTGTATGTGGCCACGCTGTGTAAAAGTCTCATACATGTGGTATCGCCATACTCAGGAGGAGTAACAGAATGTGTTTTGGGTGTAATTTGTGGTATGCATTTGCTATGTGTGAGAAATAACCTGCTAATATGACAATTTTGTGGAAAGAAAAAAAATGAAAAAAAAATCTTGATTTTGCAAAGAATTGTGGGAAAAAATTACAACTTAAAAAAACTCACGATGCCTCTTACTAAATATGGTGGAATGTCTACTTTCCAAAAAGGGGTCATTTGGGGAGTATTTGTGCTGTCCTGGCTTGTTAGGGTCTCAAGAAATGAGATAGGCCGTCAGTAATTCAGGTGTGATCAATTTTCAGAGATTGGCACCATAGCTTGTGGACTCTATAACTTTAAAAAACACCAAATAATATACACCAATTTGGGTTATTTTTATCAGAGATATGTAGCAGTATAAATTTTGGACAAAATTTATGAAGAAAAATAACTAATTTGCTAAATTTTATAACAAAAACTAAGAAAAATGCATTTATTTTTACAGAATTTTCAGTCTTTTTTCTTTTATAGCGCAAAAAAAAAACCCAGCTGTGATTAAATACCGCCAAAAGAAAGCTCTATTTGTGTGAAAAAAAGGACATTGTCATTCAAAATGTGAGAGTGCCGAAAGCTGAAAATTGGTCTGGTTAGGAAGGGGGTTTAAGTTCCTAGTGGTCAGGTGGCTAAATGTGCCAATGCTTCTCAGAATGAAAGATCTGATATGTATTATTGTAGAGAATATTTGGACCACTTACTAGGTTTCAGCTTATTGTAGATAAGAACCTTGGTTTGTGTCAGGGAAATAAACAGCTTCAATCTGTGCAGCATGTCACATGACATCCTGGCTGCCTGTCAGGAAGTAAACAGCCTCAATCTGATTCAGCGTGTCACATGACAGCCTGGCTGCCTATATAAGCTGAGCAAATCTCCAAGCAAATTGCTGTTTTGTCTTTAGCTTCCTGTGTCTCAAGTTCATGTTTCCTGCCTGCCTGATCTACTGCTGTGACCCGGATTGCCTCTTGACTACCCTGATCTCTCCTGACCTAATCCTTGGCTTGCTTATTGGACTTCGCTGCTGTCTCCTGTGTTTGACCCTCTGCTTGTGACCCGGACTTTTCTGCCAGCCTCCTGCACCTGACCATCTTGCCTGTGACCCGGATTACCTCCAGTCTCCAGTACTTGACCCTCTGCTTGCCTTTGGACTTCCCTCCTGTTGGGTGTTTGACCTCCGGCCTGCTCTGGACTTTCTGCACAACTACACCAGCTGAGTTCTGACCACCATCAGTTCCGGTACCTGTCTTCTGTGACCTTCACTTAAGTCCTGCTCAGCTTACTGGTAGCTTGTGCCTCTTTGTGCCATCCACCCTCTGTCCCATCTCCAGGGGGTGGAGTGTGCTTAGTCTCAAGAGTGAGCCTCTCTCTGCATCTCGGCCTTGGTGAATACCCTTTTCTGACAGTTTGAGGACCAAATCTGTTGTAGGATACAAAAGGTTTTCCCCCCCAGAAATACCAATCCAGGTGGAATGGTCTTCAGCTTTTGCTTCTGATAACATAGTTTTCCAAGAAGGATTCATTTGAGAAACGTGTAATTACAGGAATATGGAATATAGTAGATGTGATTACTGAATTATTAATAACCAGAAAACAGGCTCTGGGGTTGTCATTAAGATTCTATGCTTACCTAATTAATCCTAACCTGCGGGATTAGAGTACAGACAATTCAAACTCCTCTAGCTGGATCCTTGGTGCAGGTTAGTGACTAGTCAGGTAGGAAAGTCAGGATTAGAATAACATCATTGAAAATTAACAGCTAACGTATGCTTGCTAATCAGCATAATTTTAAATAGGGATGAGCCGAAACCCCCCCGTTCGGTTCGCACCAGAACCTGCGAACAGACCTAAAGTTTGCGCAAACTTTAGATCCCTATTAAATACAATGGACTCGAACGTTCGAAATCAAAAGTGCTAATTATCAAGGCTAATATGCAAGTTATTGTCCTAAAAAGGGTTTGGGGACCCGGGTCCTGCCCCTGGGGACATGTATCAATGCAAAAAAAAGTTTTAAAAACTGCATTTTTTTCGGGAGCAGTGATTTTAATAATGCTTAAAGTCAAACAATAAACGTGAAATATTCCTTTAAATTTTGTACCGGGGGGGGGATGTATAGTATGCCTGTAAAGCAGCGATTGTTTCCCGTGCTTAGAACTGTCCCTGCACAAAGTCATTTAAAAGCACTCGCGGCTATAATGAATTGTCGGCTCCTGGCAATGCAGAGAAAAGTAACTGATAAAAAAAAAATGAGTGGGGGTCCCCCCAAATTCCATTACCAGCCCCTTCAGGTCTGGTATGGATATTAAGGGGAACCCTGCATCAATTAAAAAAAATGATGTGGAGTTCCCCCCAAATATCCATACCAGACCCTTCAGGTCTGGTATGGATTTTAAGGGGAACTCCATGCCAAATTTAACAAGAAAAAAGGCGTGGAGTTCACCCCAAAAATCCATACCAGACCCTTTATCTGTATTGCTGGGAGCCGACAATTCATTTTAAATGCCTTTTTTTCCTTCAGAAATGACACATTGTGCAGGGACAGTTCTAAGCAAGGGAAACAAGCGCTGCTTTACAGGCATACTATACACCCCCCCCCCCCCAGGTACGAAATTTAAAGGAATATTTCACTTTTATTGTTTCACTTTAAGCATTATTAAAATCACTGCTCCCGAAAAAACGTCCGTTATTAAAACTTTTTTTTGCATTGATACATGTCCCCTGGGGCTGGACCCAGGTCCCCAAACACTTTTTATGACAATAACTTGCATATTAGCCTTTAAAATTAGCACTTTAGATTTCTCCCATAGACTTTTACAGGGTGTTCCGCGGCTTTTCGAATTTGCCGCAAATACCCCAAATTGTTCGCTGTTCGGCGAACGTGCGAACAGGCAATGTTCAAGTCGAACATGAGTTCGACTCGAACTCGGAGCTCATCCCTAGTTTTAAAGCACCACCTGCAATAAACTCAAAGGACATTCCTATCTGTTATGTCTCCCTAAGCTTACCATACAAAACACTGTTTTCACCTTAATATACTGATTGCACATAAGGGCCTTCTAGATTTCAGCAATTTAAATTATGACCAAAGTGCATTTTAGGTTCTCTCTGAATACAAAATGTATGTCTAAAATGTAATATGTGATTTGTTTTCTGAAAATGGAATGTTTTACAGAGCAGTTACTTAAACTTAAAGCGGAAGTAAACCCATCCATAAAACAGTTGAATTTCTGGCACATGCCGGAAATGTAACACTCCCATTGGTTGTGCTCTCAACCAAACTGTCAAACCATCCAATGGCTGGTGTCTAAACTGATCACATGTGCAGCATCATGACAATTTCATATTAAACAGAGGCAAAGATGGCAGCTTCCTTGGCTGAAAACTATAGGAGGGTTTACTTACACTTTAACTTAAATGTAGTGTGTATGGATTAAAGTAACTTTGGGGTCTTAAAATGCAAAACCTATAGGTTTCCTCAAAAGTTTTATTCCAGATAATTAATATTACAAATATCTAAAAGGGCATCATCTGCCTTCAGGACCATTGAGTTTTTGGATACCCTTTCTGAATGGCAAGTGACTTCCACAAGATATTTCCATTACATGGAAATGTTCATTAATATTAGATATATGTAATGTAATATGCATTGTTTTAGGGTTTTATTCTAAACCACAGAGATGCCTGTTGTGGATCCTGACATTTAATAAGGCAACTAGACATTTCAGCTGCAGTGGATGAAAACATTAATACTAATTACTAATACTAACTAACTAACAAACAAAAAAAATCCAATTTAGCAAGATGAGGTTTTGCAAAAGTATTTGGTAGAGTGGGAAAGGGAATGAACATCTGAAAATGTCTATGCTTTACTCCCCCAATTACAACCACTACCCCAACTTCTTGTACAGGCAATGCACAGAGACGAGGCGGTACCTGGTCACGTTGCCCTACGCCGTTTCCAGTCCTGTGGTTGTTCCTTGCGAGTGGTGGAACGCACTCTGTTCACGGAGGTGAACACGAGACATATCCAGCTGACCCATTCGAGCCAAACCAGCAGCCCCAGTGCCGGGTTAAGGCCATTTGGCTTTTTCCCTTTTATATGTAGCACTACCCCCAGTTAAGAGAGCTGCTGGTTTTGTTTTGGGTCTGCACTCTGGCTATCAACCCCAGGAATCTGTCTCAAACCCTCCCTTGGCACAACTGGTCTGCAAGAGATTGTGGAACCTACTGGTAATTGGGAAACACAATAATTTTACACAGTAATAAAATTGTAAATAAAGAGGTTACCTTGTGATGGCCACTTGTCCAAAAGGGTAACAGATAAACTCCACACAGAATTCTGCTCAACCAATAGTCAAATTTACTTTGTAAGAAAAGTAACAGAATTAAACAAAGATACAGTTGACTCTTACAGGGCCCTGCAAGAGTCAATGGTATAGCAGAATATTTTAGTCAAACAGTCAAAACAAAGAACCACAGTTCTGGTGTACACTTTCTATATATTTAGACCGTATGCTCGCGAGCTCCCCCTAATTGGCAATACTGCACACATGTCCCGGTACTATTTGTTATAGACAGGCCTGACTAAGTCCAGTACAAAGTTCCTTCCAGCTGTAAGAGTCTTCGCTCGCATTTGTTGGTGCACATCAAACATTTGTAATACATATGGTTATGAAAAAGGCAAAGAACGAACATCCACAATGTTTATGAATATGTAACTTGCTGACGGTGCAAACGCCAATCCTTAAAACACGTGGCCACTGCGAGATGCACTTTGTCCTTGTATGTGGCACACTACTCTAATAATAATAATGGAAAGTCTTTACGAGTCACAGTCCTATGCAACAGTTAGTCAATATTGGGCAGGTGCCCCCTCAGCAAACCAGGCTTCGTCCCTCTGGTAAGTTCCGTTGTCGGTGTTCCGGTTCACGGTCTCTCCGCAACTTGCAGTCTCTGGTCCCTCACACAGGCGATGTCCAGAGAGAGAGTGCTGGGGCCTTACTAGTCTGTTATATAACATCCCCCAGCAGGCTGTGCGGTGGCGCACTGCATCCTGGTAGCACATGTGCAGTGTGGGTTAGTAGTTCTCCCTGTGTACCAGTCTATGGGGCCATTTGGTGTGAGAACTTCATGTCCCAGCATCCATTGCTGCTCTCCTCAGTTCTGTACAATCTCCTCCATTGGCTGTTGTAACTCTGCTCTTAATTGGTTTTCCTATCCAGCCATAAGAACACAACAGAGGTCACTCAATCCAGAGCTGTGTGTGTCAGCTCATATTACACTCCCTCAAGTCTGTGAAAACAAGAAGGAGGAGGGGTGGAAATAAACCCAGACGTGGCAGGAAACTTCTCCCTAACTTAAGCTGGAAAGCCTGTATACATTGTTCTGGCAAACTTGGCAGGATCTGCGGGTTATATTATGAGACACCCGCTACACACTCCCCCCACCAAAGAACCTTTGGTCCCCAAAGGAAATAAAAAGTCTGTAATCTGTTACATGTTTTTTATATACACGCGGAAAGAAAAACAAGTTAATGTACACAGGAAAACAAACAATTCACATTTGCATAAGAACCTGGCAGAGGAACCTCCCACCAATAAGCATAGGAAGGGAGGTTGTCCTGCCTACAGGCCACCTTGATTGGAATGGCCCAGCCAGATGTGCCAGGGGGTAAGTTAAGGTTGCCTTTCACCAAATCCGTGGTGAGAAGGTCAGGCTTTCTTGGCAACCCTTGAGGGGTGAGGATATCTTCTTCGGTGCTCTCACGCAGCACTTCACAAGTCGGTCTCTTGAGGATGTTTAACTCTTCACTTTCTCTGTTCCACTGGCTCAGACATGGTAAGCTCACTAGCCTCTTCTTCCAGTTTGATTCCTTCTGCCTCCTGCAGATTGGTTTCTTCCACTTCTGCTATGGATCCTTCTTCATCCATTGTGGAAAAGGGAGACACTTCCAACCCTTCTTCTGGCAGTGAAGGTAAAGAGTCACATCTGGGGACAACAGGGGTCAACAACAACTTCTTGAGAGCCCTGGCAGCCAGGGACAGACAATGGCCAGTGTCTCAAAGTTCTGGGGCTTTTCAGCCCTCAATGGATCACACGACAACTTGATCCGCAGACATCCATCACAAGAGTACTCTTCTGCTGGAATACCCTGAATCTTGGTGTCTCCCAACTCTTTCAGGGGCAGGTATGACAGGTACTTCTTGTAAAAGTCATCAGGGTAACCTGGGCACCTGTATCAGGGATGGCTCTGGTGTATATCCCTTCGATCAGAACAGGCACTACAGGCAGAGGGCCTACTAACTGGGTAGCAGTCTTTTAGAAACACCTGTAACAACAGACTGGCATACTTGGACTTGTGCTCTCTTCAGCTTCCAGCGCTGGACACACCGCTTCCATCGTCGGTTTAGAGACTGATAGGCATTTTTCACTGAAACAGTATATATGGCAGGTGTCTTCCATTGTTCCCTTGCGGATTCAGGGAAAGTTATTTTTGAAGGCCCGGATCTTCTCTTCATCCTTGGGTCACTTCTCTGAGGTCTCCGCCAGTCTTCTGTCTCCATTCATGGACTTGGACATACTTGCTGGTAGTGACCTACACCTCTGCAGTTTTGACAGATGTCTTGCTTCCTGGGCTTCTGGGTGGACAACCCAGTACATTCTGCCATCAATTTGTTCATCATCTCCGCCATCTGGGACACTTGCACCTTCAGTGTGTCTATCTCAGACATGAGATCCAATGTCTCGGGCAACATCTCCATCACTTGTGTCATTTGAGACTTTAAAATAGCTACTTCAGAGTCCCGTTCCATGGTCATTGCAGATCTGACCCCGGCTGAAGGGGTAGAAATTGGTTGAATAGTCGCTTGTTGATCACTCAACAGTGCTTCTTCATCTCTCACCACTCTAATAAGGTCAGGGTAGCTTAGTGACGTGACACCCACAGAGGTTTTCAAATGGAGCCAAACTGGATCAGAGCGCAGAGCCCCTCTTAAGATTTGCTGCATCCTAGCTTGGTCTAAAGCAGAGGGTGCCATTCCTTTCTTTAAAACTATCTGGCATAACATCTTGTTCAGTCGTCTGATGTATTCAGAAAGGCGCTCTCCTGGCTGTTGGAGAGTGTGTTCAAACTGATAGATTAAATCAACGGCCTTCTCCAGTTGCCCGAACTCCTCTTGTAACATGACCAAATAGTCGTAGGCTGTACAAGCGGCATTACTGAACCTTAAGTTCCTGACAGCTTCCGCAGTGGCTCCTCTTAAGCTCTCATTTACACGCTGTTTCTTTTGGACCTCTGACAGTTCCCATCCTTCTCGAGCTTGCATGGCTTGCTCTATCCAGGCATCAAATTCTTCTTCCCCAGCCGGTACAGGCTGTCTTCCTGAGAAGATCCTCAGTTTCCTGTATCCAGCTTTCACACATACTGTGTTGTTCTTCTGCCACTTTGACACAAAGTCTTCCAAAGCGTTAAGGAGTTCTGGACCAATCGTGGTCAGGGGTGCTGAGGAGGTTGCTGTTCCTCTAGCTGGCTCTTCCTGACTAGTACCGGGGGACTCCCCACTTAGAGCTCTTGGGTGTACTATGTAAAACTTTGTCTTGTTCCCCAATTGCACGCTCTTTCCTCTGAAACTCTCAGGTACTCCCTCTCTCCACTTCAACAGTGCATGGGTGCGAGAGGTCCCTTGATAGCAGATTGACGTCCGGGAAGTGGTTGTGTTATCCTGACTGGGCGTCATATGACGTCCAGCAGAATAACAGCTGTTGCGCACCTAATGGGGGCACGCATTGTGGCGATCGGTGGTGCGGTGTGTCAGTCTGACACACCGCTACACTGATCTCGGTAAAGAGCCTCCGTCGGAGGCTCTTTACCACGTGATCAGCCGTGTCCAATCATGGCTGATCATGATGTAAACAGGAAGAGCCGTTGATCGGCTTTTCCTCACTCACGTCTGATAGACGCAAGTAGAGGAGAGCCGATCAGCGTCTCTCCTGACAGGGGGGATTTGCGCTGATTGTTTATCAGCGCAGCCCCCCTGTGGATGCCCACACTGGACCACCAGGGAAGCCGTTAGGACCACCAGAGAAGGGGGTAACATGTGGATAGCCAGGTATGTACCCCATGGCCATCCACATATTAAAAAATAAGCACAATAGATGGCAATCAGTGCCCACAAATGGGCACTGACTGGCAACATTATGGACAAAAAAAGATGTGATGCCCAGCAATGCCGCCCATCAGTATCATCAGTGCCACCCATCAGTGCCCATCCATGCCCATCAGTGAACATCTGTGCCACCTATCAGTGCCACCCATAATTACCCATAAGTGCCACCAATGAGTGCCCATAAGTGCCGCCTATGAGTGCCCATCAGTGCCGCATACCAGTGCCCATCAGTGCCACCTATCAATGCCCATCAGTGCCGCCTATTAGTGACCATCATCAGTACCCATCAGTGCCACCTCATCGGTGCCACCTCATCGGTACCCATCGGTGCCGCCTTATCAGTGCCCATCATTAAAGAAGAAAACGTACTTATTTACAAAAAAATTAACAGAAACAAAGAAAAACGTTATTTCTTTCAAAATTTTCGGTCTTTTTTTATTTGTTGCACAAAAAATAAAAATCGCAGAGGTTATCAAATACCACCAAAAGAAAGCTCTATTTGTGGGAACAAAATGATAAAAAAAACTGTTTGGGTACAGTCGTCGCATGACCGCGCAATTGTCATTCAAATTGCGACAGCGCTGAAAGCTGAAAATTGGCTTGGGCAGGAAGGTGTGTAATTGCCTGGTATTGAAGTGGTTAAAGAAGTCAAATACATGTGGTAAGAAGAATATATTATCCGTCACTTTGGGTGTCGTTAATATTGGTGAAGGATCTTTTCACTGTTCAGTGTAAAACTTAGATCACCTTGCAACAATTGTCGTGTGATTGGACTATGATGCAAACTTATTAATACTGCTTGTTGGGACTATATATTTTTTTATTGTTTTCTAGCATATTTTTTATGCTCACATCTTTTCTTTAGATTTTTTCTAGTTTATAAATATGGACTTATATTGTAGGCTTATTGCACGGTTTAAATATTCATCATAATATCACTATTGTATGTGTTATGCAGGTGTGCCATATATTATTAGCGCCTCCTATCATACCCAATTTATCATCAGGAGTGTTCATCACTTTTTAAGGGGAGCAGCTTAGTAAATTTAGGTTGGCGCGGTGTTCACTTTCACAAATGCACAGAGAGAAAATAAAGGAAAATATCTGCCTTGGGTTCACAGACAAAACACCTGACAGAAATATCAACTTTTTACCACACCAAAACAAATACAAAAGCAATAATAATTAATAATAATAATAATATGGCTTTAAAGACACAGTGCTTCCAATATATATAAACATTCATCTTTGATTGATTGAATAATTTCACATAAAGTGTGGCCATGAGAATGCACACTTTGTAGGTAGTGTTTATGGTTGCCTTTAGTCAAAATACAATTTGGCTAATATTACATATTAAGGATAGCTAAAGTGTCAAATGTATTGTGAAAAAGAAAGATACCTTATTGCCCATTCATTTTCAAATTATTAATTTTGAAATGTTAAAATGTATTTTTTTTACCCTAGCTTGTGTTTACTTCCAATTCCCAGTCAGGCAGAGACATTTTTTTTTATTTGTAGAGAATGTGATTTGTTATTTGATATGAACAAAGGCTGAAAATGTGCTCTTTTAGTAAATTAAATCCCGAGTCTAAGCTAAGAAGTTTTCTCTCTTCATTTAATGTTAATTCAAAAAGGAACTCTACATATCAAATGAATATGAATATATGCCTGGAGTTTGAAGTTCTTACAAAAAGTCTTTAGAATGAGCTGTTGATTTCATCATCTTTTGTAATCAAGCTTAGTCACTATTGCTAAACTTTTTAGTTGCTTTTTGTTGCAGGATTTTAACAACATTTTTGCTCTTCATCAATTCATACATAATATAAAATATTTTTTTGATGTTGCCTTACACCTTGCATAACCTAAACTGATAGTAATTTGATGAGCCATTCTATTACTGTACATGAACTAAATGCAATTTGTGCTTCATTGAAGAGTAAAGAAACAAAAATTGACATTTGAAAGTCACATTTACTTTTCAAGACCTGCAGTTTCTACACTTGTGATTCCTTATTTCATGTTTTCTACTTTTGTTATTGCCTTCATATTTATGCTTCCAAAATAGCAGCTCAGCATGATAACTTGTCAGTTTGAAAATTAATTGTCACACCCACAGATTCTAATTTTCTTTTCCTTCCTGCATTGCACCTGTAATTCATTGACTTTACAATTCTGAATAATCTGACATAATTGCTCCTTTGCTGATTTAATCAGACTTTTGTACAATGTATGAAGCATTGCACAATGAAAGTGTTATCAAATCTTAAAAGCTATAGCTTAATGAAAATGGAAGGAAGCGTGTACCCAAAGATTGGCACATACTGTTGTCATTAGGCACAATGAAACAAGGACAAATAGATTAGTATTTGGTAATTTGAAAGATATAAAAATAAAAAATACAATACAAGAAGCAAACATTTAAAAAATGTGAATCTTCTAAAAAAGAACAGGATTTATTATTCTCTTCTAGCAGTATAGTATCTCCTGTTTCCCCTACAGAAGAATTAGAAAGCTGAAAAAAGTAAAAAGAAATTGGTTTGATACCCAATGTAGGCTGATAAATAAAATAAAGCATTTGAATATTTCCTATTTGCTATGAATGAGCTTCTGGTTGGGATCAACCATAAGTAAAAGAAAGAGCCTAATCAATGTGACCATTTATGTCTATAACAACCAGTTGCCAAGCATGTACTTCCTGGCCTCTAAATTATGATCAGGTGGCTTAGATGGGCCAATCATAGGGGTTTTCTTAGTGCTATCCCCTTCCTATAAAAGTCGTGGTTTCCAGCTGCCTTTGTTCAATGTGTGCTAGTGTATGAAATCTACCCACTGCTGCTGCTGATTCCTGAAAATTATTTTATTTACATTGAGTCACAGACATGCTCACAGTGTGTTGGACAGTCCTGTAGCAAATTAGGGAGAGTTAGCTGTTGCTGCTGATTGCTGAAAATGTTTATATTTATATTGAATTCATACAGTGAAATTAGTGAGGTGCAACACTCTTATCTCCAACCACATTAAAAGTCACGGTGAACCATAATATGTGATAATAATTCACTAATATAAAAGATGTATATGACTAGCAAAAGTCCAATCATAAAGTTAAGTGTCCACAAAGTGTTCAAAAACACTCCAGTGTTTTCTCAATTACTTCACACTCCTGTGCTTATCCATCACCAGGTGAAAAACCTGCTCACCTCAAGGGAATAGGAGACACGCATATATCATATAATCCCCACTGCTGAAATCCTCATGAACTGGCTTCTTATTCCTTTACAGTCTGAACAGGCGGCCACCTCCTCAACTTTCTCCAATCTATTTACACTCCAACACACAGGTCATAAAAGATAAAATGTTCCAACATAGCGCAGTCTGCTTTAAAACCTTTATTTCCTCACATGGTATCACACTTACATGAAATCCAGAATCGCAGCGCAAAACAATTCAAGTCAAACGCTGACTAACCACCTCGGCAGACAGGCGCATGATGTCACAGGCTTGAGTCCTCCCTACTAGATGCGTTTCGCCCCATTAATGGGCTACTTCAGTAGGTGGGGAGCCAGTCCTGATGAGCCCTTAAATACCATTAACTACTGTTACCATAGTAACAGATTACTTGCTCGGGAGCCAGAGGCACCTACAGAATGTGTAAAAAACATCTCTCCTCTATCCTGCCTATTACCAATTCAATCTGTGAAGGCACAAGCCAGCAATCACTGCTAACCTGTGCCAAATCGACAAACCAAGCAATTTTGCTAACTGTAAAAAATGTATTAATCACATATGCTCAAACACCTACAGTACATACTAATATATCATTATTATACAAAAACACATACAATCTTCCCTAAAAATAAAAAGATATATAAAATAGATAAAAACTTGATAATCAATTGTATTATCATATTTTACAGTTCAACAAGTAGCCAAACATTCCCTAATAACATAGTTCTGTTTAATTGTTCCTTATAAAACAGTTTAAGTAAAATTCAACGTTTAAACCTTCAAGGGTCAGAACTTTAGCTTCATATATCCAAAAGGATCAACGCTGACTTAGAAACCTAATAAAGTTCCCCCCTCCAGTGTTTATTGACCCTCTCTATCCCCCAAAAACTTTTGTCCTCTTGGGTCCTTATTGTGGGCGTCTCCTAAAATGCTTGGACATGCTGTGGTCCAATTTTCCTTGTTTAATATTATTTATGTGTTCCTGTACCCTTACTCGAATATTTCTAGCGGTATGGCCCACATATTGTTTGGAGAATGGGCAGTTCAACATATATACAACCCCTTCAGTTGTACAGGAAATAAAATTCTTAATATTGTATTTAATACCCGTTACCCCAGCAATAAATATTTTTTTCTTTTTTTCATTTACCCTTAAAGTCCTACATGCAAGGCCTTCAGGGGAATAACAACAGTAAAATCAGGGGAATAACTCCTTTATTTGCCCTAACTAGTGGATCCAATACCCCAGGTGCCAGTTTATATCTCAGATTAGGGGCTTTTCTATATACAAACTTAGGGACCAATGTTAATACCTTGCCCAGAATCTTATTTTTTAAGAGGATACTCCGGCACTTGCCCAGAATCTTATTTTTTAAGAGGATACTCCGGTACCCCCTAAATATATTCTCCACCTTCTTACTTTGCACATTATAATCCATAAAAATTCCATACTCACCTCCCTCTTTAGGTATCTCTAATGCAATATCCTCATAATCTCTAACGAGCAGGGCCCTCTGATCCCTCCTGTATTGAATTGTATTGTGACTGTACTGTACTGTCTTCCCTGATGTAAAGCGCTGCGCAAACTGTTGGCGCTATATAAATCCTGTATAATAATAATAATAATCAACTCATTCCTATCTAAATTTTTCACCTCCTTTATCTCTTTTAAAATGTAACCACTATGGGGTGAAAGCACCCTTTAAGTGTTTAAGTGTTATAGCTAGCAACACATATTATTTGTATTTTATTTTATTTTTATATTTTATTCGGATTGTTACTGGCACTAATTGCGTTGGTTTAATTCCTAATTGTGCTGATTGATTTAACCTCTTTTTTTACATTATCTATATTGAGCCACAGACATACTGGGCAAACAGGCTGTGTAGTTCACAAGGGACTTTTCACTTAGTGAACATGTTAAAAATGTGTAAAGAATAACAAATTACATGCATGGAAAATAATAAAAAGTGATTTTGCTTGTACATGATTGGAAGTAAGCAGAGCTTCACCTCATTCACTAAAAAAAGAGGAAATCCCCTTGTAATGTAAATTTTACCTTGCAAAGTGAAAAACCTATTTTCTTGTGTAAACAAACCCCATGGTGTGTTGGACCTTGCTGTAAGGCTGGATACACATGGGCAAAATATTTGCTTGTTCAACAGAAACTGGCTGACATTTAGCCAGTGTGTACAGCAGCCTGTCTGACAGAAACCAATCTAATGATCGACTTCTGTCAAATGGGCATGCTGGAGAACCAGCATCCCAACAGCTGATCAATGTGTTCTGACAGGGTGGCAGTAAAAAAAAAATATATATATATAATATATAAATAGTAATAAAGGGAGGCCAGTCTTTTCTTTGTTCTGGTGAAAACTTCAATAAAAATCTATTTAAAAAAAATAAAAAAAATAAATAAATAAAGGGAGGCCAGAACATATTGGCCCGATTAGGGTTGTTGAAGGGAATCTGGTTGCAAAAGAGGGAGAGATAGCAAAGATTTTGAATATATTCTTCTCCTCAGTCTTTACAAAAGAAATGGGGGGATACAGTAACCAAGACGGTAATGTTAATTTTCATAGCATGTCAGAGGAAGCACCCTCATGACTAACAGAAGACAGAATTAGAAATAGACTTGAAAAACTTAACATAAATAAGTCACCGGGACCAGATGGCTTGCACCCGAGGGTCCTTCAGGAACTCAGTAAGGTGATAGCCAGACCATTTGTTCCTAATTTTTATGGACAGTTTACCAGCTGATTGGAGAAAAGCCAAGGGACTATGTACAAGATCTCAGTAATGAAAAAGGTATCATTATCAGTAATCGGCATGGATTCATGAAGAAGTTCTTGCCAGTCCAATCTATTAACCTTCTATGAAGAAGTGAGCTGCCATCTAGATAAAGTGGTGTATCTGGATTTTGCAAAGGCATCGATACAGTTCCTCACAAATGTTTTCTGTACAAACTAAGGTCATGGACCATGAGTAAGTACCTTGACTGAAAACTGGCTACAGGGGCGAGTCCAAAGAATGGTGATAAATGGGGAGTACTCGGGTTGTTCTGGCATGGAAAGTGAGGTCCCCCAAGGATCTGTCCTGGGACTAATCCTGTTTAATTTATTCATAAACGATCTTGGGTGCCAAAAATATGAATGCAAGTTACTCTCTAGGGGGAGAACCTCTGGGGGAAATCTAGGATGGAAAAGGACCTGGGGGTCCTAGTGGATGACAAGCTCAGCAATGGCATGCTATGACAGGCTGCTGCAAGCAAAGCCAACAGAATATTGGCATGCATTAAAAAGGGGATTCACTCCAGACATAAAACAATAATCCTCCCACTCTACAAGACTGTGGTCCGGCCGCATCTTAAGCATGCCATGCAGTTCTGGGCTCCAGTCCTCAGGAGGGATGTGCTGGAGCTGGAGGGAGTCCAGAGAAGGGCAACAAAGCTAATAAAGGGACTAGAGGATCTCAGTTTTGGGAAAGACTACAAGCATTGAACTTATTCTCTCTGCAGAAGAGACGCTTGAGAGGGGATATGATAGTGATGTACAAATACCGTACTGGTGACCCTAGCATAAGGAAACAACTTTTTAGTGAAAGGTAATTTGAAAAGACGTGCGGCCATTCACTAAAAATAGAAGAGAAGCAGTTTAACCTTAAACTGCGTAGAGGGTTCTTTACTGTCAGAGCAGTAAGGATGTGGAATTCTCTTCCAAAAGCAGTGGTATCAGCAGGGTGCAGGGATAATTTAAAACAACTATTAGATGGACCCCTAACAACCACAACATACAGGGATATACAATGTACTATTGACATAAACGCACACACACACACAGATTGAACTGGATAGACTTGTGTCTTTTTTCAACCTCACCAACTATGTACCTATGTAACTGTGTACTCACCCAAGCAGCTGCTATGTTCATTTAGAGGCAGGTGGTCAGGGAGCAGTTCTGTTTAGTCAGCCTCTTTTAGGCCACTTACACTATTGGAAGCAATCTGGTCACGCTCTCTTTGGCATGCATAACAGAACTTGTCTTTCAACTGTATCCCAGCAAGGTGGCTGATGTTGACTTTTTAAATGTAAACCAGGCCAATTACCTGTTCTGGGTATCGTCAATGTTTACAGATTGTTTTTATACTGTTTAAATATCAATTGTTTAAGTTTCTAATCAGAGTTCTGTAATTTTTTCAGGTTGTCAGTACATTTTCTATGTTCTGTCAGTAAAAATAGTAGGAGTAGGAGGTTGGCAACCCTGATACATAGGCACCCCCAACACTTTGTTTACGTTCCTATGTGCATGTACGTTAGGGTGGAGTGGACTCCAAATGTTTTTGGAGGGATTTTTTTACACTTTTTTTCACTAAAACTTTATTTCTATCACATCGATGACTAAGTCATACATTAATTGCAGTGAAAGGGTTGAGGATGTCTGCTCTGGGTTCTATTCAAAATTTGGTCTAGTCAAGTGTTAACGACTTCCTGTCGGTTGCACGTACATATACATCCATTTCTGGAAGCAATGATACTGGGATTATGGCTGCAGCTGTAGCCATGACCTTTCAGTCAGTGATGACCTTGCAGTCAGTGATGGGCTTTCATGTAAAAGTGATCCGCGTGGCTTTACAGCTGCACAATCACTTCTACTGGGCGTGGAAGGGGCCCCCATTCCTGCCACCACCCACCTAATGTTCTCAGGCCCTCCTGTGTTATCTGGGAGTCTAGGAGCACTGTGACCTATTACCTTGGCTGCAGACACAGGAATGGCAGGTATATCCATACCTGCCCCTCTGTGACATCAGAACCTGGAAGTGATGAGGATTTAGTCACTTCCTGTTTTGGTTTGTTGTTTACAAGCTGTTATGAGCTTGTAAAGCAAATAATAAAACCAATCTCAATTTGATCAGATGCTTTTGTGTGAAGAGGAGAGATGTCGAAACTGATAGACCCCAGACCTCTCAGTAAAGAATACCTGTCACTGACACCTGTCACTGAATTTGTTTATCTCTTGTGATAGCAATAAAGTTTATCCCAAAAATGTAAAAGGACAGTATAAATTTTTTAACAAAAATAAATAAATACACAAATAATGCCTGTCATGTTGTCTCTCTGTGAAACTTAACTTATTAATGTTGCTGCATCGAGTGTGCAATATTTCTGAATTTTTAACTGTGAAATAACACACAATTATAAACAAGTCTGGTTTCTCTCTCTCTTTAAAAGTGCTTGCATGCTGTTCATCAAGTTTGTATGATATTTCTAGCCGTAATCCCTGAAATAATACACTATACTTTGTGTTTATAGCTTGTAATTTATTTAATTTAGTCTATATAATATTGTGTAAATTTTTTACATATAGTTTAAATAACTTTATTGATAACTTTTAGTTTTGTGCTAGTTAGACCGCCAAGAAGTTTGACTGGACTTTCGCTACTCAATACTGTTACATATGCTGACTCACGAATGAAGTGAAGTGTGAAGTGTCTAACACTATATTCATGTGAGCACCACTATTAAACATCAAAGGTTTCTGTAATGTAGACTTTTCAGATCAAATTAAATGTGACCCAAAGTTCATAAAAGTAATGCAGACTTTCTCTTCCTGATAACTACCGCCCCTTGTCCTGGTAGACACTACAGTGCCTTGAAAAAGTATTCACACCCCTAACATTTTCCACATTTTGTCATGTTACAACCAAAAAACGTATATGTACTGTAAATCTCCCACAAAAGAGAGAAACAAAATCTAATGCTAAACTCAAACACTATGTGGTTCATTTACTAAAGCCTGGTTAGTGCAAGATCTGGTGCAGCTCTGCATAGAAACCAATCAGCTTCAAACTTCAGCTTGTTCAATTAAGCTTTGACCAAAAAAACTGGAAGCTGATTGGTTTCTATGCACTCACCAGGCTTTAGTAAATCAACCTTTATGTTTTTATGATGTTTCCATCTAAAAAGAAAGAATACCCAGACATTTTAATCTCCTATCTTCTGGCTAATCTTTTCCTGGTATGTCATGATTGAAACCAAAATAAACTGATTCCAACTCTGTTCTCTGTAAGCTACAGTATGCATCCAGTCAGTGTGATGCAGGGCAGGACAGGAATGTGGCTTGTGCTTATGATCTTTTTAGCTGCCTGCTTCCAGGTTTAGGATGGATGTAGAGGCATGCTCAGTATAAAGGTTTGTTACACTCAAGGTTAATTTTAGGAACTTTATTGAAGTTTACAGGTAATAAGTAAATATTGACTATATAGAACAGAACATGAATTACCTTTGCTATCGTAGCCCCTATCAGGGGAAGGACATCCGTCCAAGACAGTTACCAGAGGCCTCTCCGTCACCAGCAATGCTGCGCTGGACTCTCCGGTGAAGTTCCGCTCACCGGCCTCCTCGTCTCAGACACGGGCACCCAAGGAGTTAGGGCCCCCTCGGATTCCTCCACCCTTGCGGAACTCAGTCAAAGGTACTGAGCTCCAGGCTTCCGCCATAGTACCTCACCCCAGGCTAAAGGTGCCTGAGATGGACTCCATATCTCGCTCCGGCCAGGTCAAGGGCACCTGGGCCCGGAACTCCGGAACGCCAGCACCCAAGCTGAAGGTGCCTGGGTGCGGCTGCGTCCTCCGACTCTGAACCCAAAGTCAGGGCGTCCGCCCCTTTTATCTCCTCTCCCTTTCCGTCACAGCGGGTTCCCCGCCCCGCCGTACCAGCGCCAGGAGAGGACAAAAAAGGAAGCAGTCTTGCGGTGAGTGTTCAAACCCAGCCAGGGTGACAGCGCCACCCACAGGCCGCAGGGAACCCCACACCACCAGAGTCCTCCAAGAACCACAAAAGGGTCTCAGATTCCCTGACAATCAATGCATCTGGGTTACACTACCACCCAGATGCTTCCCCTAAAATCAAACAGCCGCTACACACCAGTCCGGTGCTACCATATACACACATGTAATTCCAGGTTTCTGCATTAATTTTCCTTTCTTTGCAAGAAAAGTACATATAAGTGCTGCATTTTTCTATCACTGAAATCACAGTATATTGGAGTTAGTTTACTGAGCAAAGGATTTTTATTTCTGTCCATCCTATCCTGAGATTTACACAGACATGACAGATGGCACATGTTTGGTGACCTGACTCCTCTAATGCAGTTAACCACTTTCCGACCGTGTCATGAGGATATACGTCGGCAGAATGGCACGGCTGCGCAAAGTGACGTATATAGGTCACTTTAAATTTCACGCAGTGCGGGCGTGCACGCGCCCCTGCCGCAAGCTCCGTGACCGTGCAGCGGGACTCGTGGACTCGTTGTCCGCCGGTGTCCCACGATCGGGTCACAGAGCTGAAAAACGGGGAGAGGCCAGTGTGAACAAGGCTTGTTTCCTGCGATTTTCTTTTACTAAAATTATGTAGAAGAATACGTATCGGCCTAGACTGAGAAAAAATGTGCTTTTTTTAAAAAAATATGGGGATATTTATTATAGCAAAAAGTACAAAATATTGCTTTTTTTTTCAAAATTGTCGCTCTATTTTTGTTTATAGCGCAAAAAAAAAATGCAGAGGTGATAAAATACCACCAAAATAAAGCTCTATTTGTGGGAAAAAAGGACGTCAATTTTGTTTGGGAGCCACATCGCATGACCGCGCAATTGTCAGTTAAAGCGATGCAGTGCCTAATCGCAAAAAGTGGCCCGGTCATTTGGCAGCCAAATGGTCCGGG
This sequence comes from Rana muscosa, assembly GCA_029206835.1. Lineage (NCBI taxonomy): Eukaryota > Metazoa > Chordata > Amphibia > Anura > Ranidae > Rana > Rana muscosa. Next base: position 552,095,115 of record CM055122.1, read on the forward strand.
GCTGAAGTGGTTAAAAACACAACTATGTAATTTTGTTGTCTGCAGATTGAGACTGGACTGTAAAGGAACAGCAACCAATTGATAGACTCAACCCTCTACTCTCTACTCCTGATAATATCCTTGTCAGTGTCTTTGCATACATCTGTTTGGTTCCTAGTACTATCCCTCTCCCAGATTAAGACATTTATTATATTTTTAAATGAATTCACAACTGCATTAATGTTGCTTTTACATGTGCCTGGAGTTCAGTTTTATATTCATACCCTATTTTAACCATGTTATTAGACAGTATTTGCTTAGTATTAAGCCGAGTACACACAGGCCAAAAGTCATTTGGCATGGGTTGGTTCAGTAGAAACCAACCGGCATTCGGCCCATGTGTACTGCATCCGATCTGACAGAAGCCGGCCATTTGACCAGCTTCTGTTGAAGGGGCATGACCGAAAAAGGTCTGTCGATCAGCTCCCGATCAGCGTTTTCAGTCAATGGCTGAGAGCACTGACTGGAGTGTTCTTGTGGGGGGCCGTCACCCTGTCAGAACACATTAGAATAACAGTGAAGATAACTGTACTAACATTGCATAGTTAGTACTGCAGCTCCGAACTGAGCTGTACGTTTTTTTCCGCTCAGCCTGCTGGGTTGAACAAAAAAAAAAAACAAGTAGTGTGTACGAGGCTTTACTTCATAGTGGATAACATTGACTATTGCTAGTGTTAATTTGGGGCTACTGCTATCAAAACAGCATAAATTAAATTAAAAACAGGATAATGATTATATAATAACACTGTTTAGTAAAAAAGGTTTGTAACTTCAGTTGAATTTTAGTGTATATCAATTTAAAGGTTGCCTGGTGCATCAGAATTTCAGGAAACACTACAGAGCACTTTAAAAATATTACATTTTAAGAACCTCATTCTGAGAAGGTAACCAAGTATGCAATAGAGAGGGACAGCCAGTGCAGAAATGGACCCAGGAAAAGCATTGTAAGAAGGAGTGGGAAGAAGCAGTGAACAGATGGTATGTGTGGTTTTAAAAGATTCTGTATGACGTGTAAGATAGGTTGGGGGAAAAGCTGTAGGGATTTACTGCAAATGAAAATAAATGATAAACTTGACTTTAAATTATACAAAACTTCACTCAGTTCAATTTAAGTCATTTGATTACTTTGCTTAATCATTTTTTATTATTTTTTTTAAATTCTCTTTATTCGTTTTTTCATACAAAAATATACATTTCACAACTTACATTTGTCTGCTCTCTCTGGAGCTTCCATAATATTCCACTAAGATTAATTTCATCAAACACAAATACATTTATACATTCATTTCTCCCCCTTTATTCTACGGTGTGATTTACCCTACCTTCATACCCTCTTTATTCTGAAGCCGTCATGGGATTCTCTATCCAAATTGCCCACACTCTTTCATATTTCTCCCCATATCCTCTATTGCAATATGTCTCTCTATACCATGGCAGATTGCTATTCACTAGATTGCTTAATCATCTTTACTGATAATATACAATGCTGTGAAAAAGTATTTGCCTCCTTTCTGATTTTTTATTTTTTTTGCATATTTTGTCACACTTAAATGACTCAGATTAAACACATGTTATTACACAAAGATAACCTGAGTAAATACAAAATGCAGTTTTTAAATTATGGTTTAATTTATTAGGTCAAAAAAGCTGTCCAAACCTTCCTGGCTTTGTGTGAAAAAGTAATTGCCCCCTAAACCTAATAACTGGTTGTGCCACCCTTGGCGGCAACATCTGCAATCAAGCATTTGCGATAACTGGCAATGAGTCTTTCACATTGCTGTGGAGCAATTTTGGGCCACTCTTCTTTTCAGAATTATTTTAATTCAGCCACATTGGAGGGTTTTCCAGCATGAACGGCCTGTGTAAGGTCAGGATACAGCATCTCAATTGGATTTAAGTCCGGGCTTTGACTAGGACACTCCAAAACCTAAACTTTGCTTTGTTTGAACCATTTGGAGGTAGACTTGCTGTTGTGTTTCGGATCATTGTCCTGCTGCATAACCCAAGTGCACTTGAGCTTGAGGTCACAAACTGATGGCTGGACATTCTCCTTTAGGATTTTCTGGGAGCGGTCAGAATTCATGGTTCCATCAATTATGGTAAGTCGTCCAGGTCCCGAAGCTGCAAAGCAGTCCCAGACCATCACGCTACCTCCACCATGTCTGACTGTTGGTAAGACGTTCTTGTTATGAAATGCTGTTTTAGTTTTATGCCAGATGTAATGGGATGCACACCTTCCAAAAAGAATATTTGCTTAAAAGTCTTGGGGATAATCAAGATGTTTTTTGGTAAATGTGAGATGAGCCTTTGTGTTCTTTTTGGTCAGCAGTGGCTTTGGTTTTGGAACTCTCCCATGGATGCTATTTTTGCCCAGTCTCTTTCTTATTGTTGAATCATGAACACTGATCTTACCTGAGGCAAGTGAGGCCTGCAGTTGTTCTGGGTTCTTTTATGACCTCCTGGAGTAATTACTCTTGGAGTAATTTTTGTAGGCTGGCCACTCCTGGGAAGGTTCACCACTGTTCCAAGTTATCTCCATTTGTGGATAATGGCTCTCCCCGTGGTTCACTGGAGTTCCAAAGAAATGGCATTGAAACCCTTCCTAGCTGATACATGTTTGTTTCTAATCTGTTCTTGAATTTTGTTAGATTGTTGCATGATGTGTGGCTTTTTGTGATCTGTTAGACCCCATACACACTGTAATGGGTGGGCCCGTGGAACCCAGAAGTTCTTAGAAAGTATGAGCCAGAAAATAATGGACATTGAGAATATGTCTTGGATTGCTTTAAAATGGGTCAGTAATAGTAATCCACAAGATTTCCCAGGATATCTGTAAAGGACTAATTACTGGTTGTTTGATTCTGAACTCAACAGGTTAATTGAGAGATGCTGATGTGTTCAACTTCAATCACCTTTCTGCCTGTGTAATGTAGATTAAGTTCAGGCTAGCTTCTCATTGTGGTTTGTGATAATTAACTCTGTAATTGTGTGTATTGTAAATTAGCAGACAGACAGTCTGGGGAACATAAAGGTCATGCATAGTCATTTAAGCTGTAAAGGGATTAGCTAATTAACTCACCTGTTGTCTGCTAAAAGATGTCAGAATAATGTGTATTGGGGCTCATTATGTCACCATTGTGTGATGTTGTGGGTGGAGTTGGACTACAGTATTATTTTAGTGTATATAAGAGCCTGTTTTTCTCAATAAAGTGTCAGACCAGTTGGAAACCTAACTACAGAGCGTTTGTCTCGTACCTGGGGGAGAATTCCTCCTATGGGTCTCGGTCGCCTGACTGTGGAGTGTCGGTAGCTGATGTGTGTTCGGAAAGGGAAGATCCTAAACGGCGTTAACCCCTTTCATACTTGGGGTGCCTTTACACACACTATTAGATTTTCTGCAGATTTTTGTCTTCAGATTTACCAAAACCATGTAGTTCAAGGGCCTGCCTGATTGCATACAAATTTAAACTCTTAAGCTTTGACCTATTATATGGTTTTGGTAAATCTGAAGACAAAAATCTGCAGAAAATCCAATAGTGTGTATGGGGTCTTAGCGTGCTTCACTTTGTCAGACAGCTTCTATTTATGTGATTTCTTGATTCAACAGGTCTGGCAGTAATCAGGCCGGGGTGTGGCAAGTGAAATGTAACTCAGCTTTCCAAAAAATTGTGGTTAATCACAGTTCATTCATGATTCAGCATGGGAGGGGGCAAATTACTTTTTCACATAGGGCCAAGCAGGTTTGAACAGCTGTTTTCCCTTAATAAATTAAATAATAATTTAAAAGCTGCATCTTGGATTTACTTGGGTTATCTTTGTGTAATATTAAAATTTGTCTGATGATCTGAATCATTTAAGTGTGAGAAATATGCAAAAAACTAAAAATCAGGAAGGGGCAAATATTTTTCACAGTACTGTATCTAAAAATACAGTTATATATAGTATGTAGTAATACATACTAATGTGAATAGGTGTTAACATTCTGAGTTTTAATATATTTGATATTAATTGGAAAAGGTTCAATACATAGTGACATTTTCACTTTTCTTTTCTTTAACATGAAGCAAAGTACACTTTCTTACATCAAATATTTACTTTTGATTTCACTCATATATAATCCTTCTTAGATAGAGTTCTTTGAAGTTACATAATCTAAGGGAATTATCAATGACAAGCATATGAATCAGAGTCCTTTTTTTTCCAAATAAGGGCACCTAACTTACAACCAGCTGATAATATTCTCATCATGTTGGTATTTTAATGACCTAATATGCCTTCTCTCTCCACTCATTACCAATGAAATGAAAATGAATTTAATAGAAAAACATAAACAATTTAAAAAAAAGCACAAAATGTGCAAAATGCAGTACCTATAGCAGCCAATCAGAATCCATTTGGTAATGGCCTGATTTCACTACAAACTACATACTTACACTAGTATAAGAGGACTTCTGCTTGTCAGAATGGGTTGCTGTACATTACACTACACCTATGTTCCTTTTACTTTTTATTAAAAAAGCCAGTAGCAGACTAAATTAATAAGGCAAGTGTATAGTGCACACACCCATAGCAACTAATCTGGACATGCATGTTTTTTGAGTAAAAATAGAGTTTTCCATTGACGCCTTCTTTCTGCAAATGCTAGTTGCCTGGCTCTTATGCTGATATACTGGTCTTCACATGCTCTGTTTCACTGACCAGGGACAGTAAACAAAACGTCAGTGTAAGGAATTTGTATGTGCATACTTGTTCTAAATTAGCAATCTGTACTACTGAGCCAAAAGCCAGTATAACTGTCAGGAAACTAGCATTTTTTCTCTTTTCAGAAAGAGAAGTTAGTAAAGGAAATCGTCACGTTTCTCTAAAAAAGTTTCCTTTAGGCTACGTTTCCACTATTGCGACCCCAAAGTCACGAGTTTTAGAGTGCGACTTTGATGCAACTTTGGTCCACCTTTACAGTCTCTGGCTCAAAGTTGCATCAAAAGTCGCATCAAAGTAGTGCAGGAACCTTTTCAAAGTCGCTGCAACTTTAAGTCGCAGAGATGGAAACGGGTGCTATTGAAATCAATGGGCTGTGTCTTTTCATGCGACTTTGTGTGTCCAAACAGAACAGAATATTACAGCGCACACATACAACAAAGACATTTAAATCCTGCTTCTCAACCATGGGAGAAATACGCTCCTCTTTATGGGAGAACTAAGAGGACTCCTCCTATAACACAGGTGGACACTAATTATAAGAGTGTGCCTCTACAAGTCTTTGTTTGTCTATTGCATGGATATGCAATTAGCGGACCTCCAGCTGTTGCAAAACTACAAGTCCCATCATGCCTCTGCCTCTGGGTGTCATGCTTGCTGCTGTCAGAGTCTCGCTATGCCTCATGGGACTTGTAGTTTAGCAACAGCTGGAGGTCCGCTAATTGCATATCCCTGGTCTATTGTATGGGTCCTGACCAGATCCCTTGGGCTGGAGCACCCCATCCCCCCACCATTATCTCTAATTAGTGTCCACCTGTGTTATAGGAGGAGTCCTCTTAGTTCTCCCATAAAGAGGAGTGTATTTCTCCCATGATTGAGAAGCAGGATTTTCATTCTATGAATAGTGTAGAACTCACTGATAACGGGGTACTCTGACGCAGTAGTGGGCTTAAGTACCATATGGCGTGACCAAATCTCCATATTTTTGCTTATTTGCTGAATATGTTCAGGTGTTTTAAATAGCCCTGCAGGATTTAAATGTCATTTGTGTATGTGTGCGCTGTAATCTTCTGTTCTGTTTGTATGGTCTTATAGCTACACCATCTTTAATGTAATGCATTTTTAGGGTGTGCCCCCCAAGTCTTTTTTTATGTGTCCCAAGTCGCAGTAGTGTAAACGGAGCCTTAAGAAAGTAAAAGCTGATTGGTTGCTTAAGGTAATTGATTTTGCATGTTGGCTTTACAGTGCTGTTTTGAATATGCCTATAAATATTTGTACTATTACTCTTAAAATCTTTGAAGAAAAAAATGTAAAAAAGTAAATGCTTTTGAAACAAATTGCATTCATTTCATAATTGCAAACGTTTTCCTTGAATACCACTTTAGAACACCGTATATTGAGCACAGTGCTCTGAAGTGCTATTCTAGGAAATGCTTGCAATGTGCTATCCCCTAAGTCAGAGTAGGAATAGTACAAACATAATTGTGGTGGAAAATCACACAGCAGATCACTGGATACATCCTCTGTATTGAATAATTTGATATGTTATTTATAATTGGTGTTGTCTTTGTGGAGGTGAATCTGATGTTTATTATTGGTATAGGAAAGTAAGCAATGCATATAACCTTGAGATTGTGGGCAACATATAACGTGCAGTTGACCTTTAATGGTTCAGAAGTATGTAACCTTTTTAATGTGTGGGCAATTGTTTGTTACATGTCTGTGCATATTTGTGCTAATAAATATACGATTGCTTTATATTTAACTAGTAACTTGAATTATAACTCTTTTTTTAGGTTTTATTTTTTTAAGTACTCATGCACATGACAATACAGTTCTCTGCATACAGGTCCATAATTTATACGTATCTGAACACAGAAGTGTTGTATTACATGGGTCCATGCAAGCTGGTTCTCTGTGGCCTGAAGCGTTTAGTTAAACCAAAACTAGAAATATCTGGGTTCTAGGTCCTGTGTATGGACCATATTTTATGCTGTGTGCATGTAACATTTGTACTACTTTTATATGTGCACACAGTACAGCATACATGGACACTATTGTCTGCTTCAGTCAATCAAGGCTAGCAGCACTGTGGCCACTGATTATGCACGATTATTGTTACAGGTTGGCCCTAAATGAGACTTTTATGTGTTGCTGTTGAACACACAGATGGACATCAGCCTTCAATCCTTCAGAAGCAGTCTAGGTCACTCTGCACATGTACCACCGCATGAAGGAATCACTCAGAGCCAACGTGTATTGTATTAGGGATGAGCCGAACACCCCCCGGTTCGGTTCGCACAAGAACTTGCAAACGGACCAAAAGTTCGCGCGAACTTTAGAACCCTATTAAATACAATGGATGCGAACGTTCGAAATCAAAAGTGCTAATTATAACGGCTAATATGCAAGTCATTGTCCTAAAAAGGGTTTGGGGACCCGGGTTCTGCCCCAGGGGACATGTATCAATGCAAAAAGAAGTTTTAAAAACTGCCATTTTTTCGGGAGCAGTCATTTTAATGATGCATAAAGTGAAAAAAAAAATTAAATATTCCTTTAAATATCGTACCTGGAGGGTGTCTAAAGTATGCCTGTGAAGTACCACGTGTTTCCCGTGTTTAGAACTGTCCCTGCACAAAATGAAATTTCTAAAGGAAAAAAAAGGTCATTTAAAACTGCTTGCGGCTTTAATGTCTGGTCCCGGAAATATGGATGAAAATCATTGAGAAAAATGGCATGGCTACCCCATCACCCCCCCCCCCCCTCAGCCCATTACCTGCCCCTTTTGGGTCTTGTATTGATATTAAGGGGAACCCCGTAACCAAAAAAGAAAAAAAGCCCTATATACTCTGAACAGCAGTATACAGGCGGTGCAAACAAGACAGGGACTGTAGGTTTGTTCTTAAGTAGAATCTGTTTCTAATTTGGAACAGGTAAATTTCTTAAGTGTAGCTCTAGCCAAAAAATCTATTTTTAAGCTTTTTGGAGAACATAGGGAAGGGTTATCACCCCTGTAAAATTTGTTTTGCTGTCTGTGCACCTGTTCAGAACATTTCACCTCACTTTCCGTCCCAATGACAAATGTTTTTGGAAAAGTGGGGTTTTTATTGAAACCAGGATTGGTGATAAAGCATCAGTAGAGAGGAGACACCTTTTTCCCATATTAACTTTTACAGGAGAGAATTTCCCTTCCTAGGGGTAGATTTCCTCTCACTTCCTGTTTTCTCCTTCCGTTTGCAAGTAGGAGTCGTTTGTAAGTTGGATGTTTGAAAGTAGGGGCCTGCCGTATATACTCTGCAGAAATTTGCCCCTTAGGTGTTGGTGTTGCCACAACACTGTAAGCCCTCACAGTTACTCTTGGTGGGTGCTGGAACGCCCTGCTGTGAACTATTAGATCAGGAATTGTAATCACATGCCATTGTTGAACAATGGTAGGAAAAATTGGGCCTTTGGTGGTGGTGCTGGTGCCACAACACTGTAAGCCCTCACAGTTACTCTTGGTGGGCGCATGAATGGGCCCTGCTGTGAATTATTAAATCAAGAATTGTAATTGCATGCCCCTGTTGAACTGGGGCTGAAAAATTGGGCCTTTGGTGGTGGTGGTGGTGCTGGTGCCACAAGACTAAGTCCTCACAGTTACTCTTGGTGGGCGCAGGAATGGGCCCATCTGTGAAATATTAGATCAAGAATTGTTATTACATGCCCCTGTTGAACAGGGGCAGAAAAATTGGGCCTTAGGCACTGGTGCTGGTGCCACAACACTGCAACTCATCACAGATACTGTATTTGGAGCGCAGCAATGAGCCCTATTGCAAAGCGTTGCATCAAAAATTGTAATTACACGTCCCTGTTAAACAGGGGCTGAAAAATTGGGCCTTAGCCACTGGTGCCACAACACTTCAACCCATCACAGATACTGTATTTGGAGCGCAGCAATGAGCCCTGTTGCAAAGTATTGCATCAAAAATTGTAATTATACGCCCCTGTTAAACAGGGGCTGAAAAATTGGGCCTTAGCCACTGGTGGCGGCACCCAGAACCACAAATGTTCTTCCAAGCTATCGGCAGGATCATTGAGGAGGAAGAGGATAGTCAGTCAACATAACAGGACAGTCACTCAGCATCAGCATAGGCAGTCTTGAAGGGATGTGACATTTCAAAAAAAAATATTCGGTTACGTCAGCTTCAGGTGCTCGATAGCTGGTGGTGATCCAAGACTGGTTTATCTTTATGAAGGTCAGTCGATCAACCGAGTCAGTGGACAGGCGCACCCTGTGATCGGTTACAAAGCCACCAGCAGCACTGAATGTGCATTCCGAAAGAACGCTGGATGCAGGACAGGCCAGTAGCTCAATTGCATACTGTGCAAGCTCTGGCCAGTGATCCATCCTCAAGACCCAGTAACCCAGAGGATTTTCAGTGGGAAAGGTGTCCAAGTCTGACCTTGCCCCTAGGTATTCCTGGACCATGTAAATCAGACGCTGGCAATGGTTGCTGGAACCGATCATACCTTGGGGCTGCGTACTAAAAAATTGTCTGAACGCATAGGTCAGACGGCCACCTTCCCCACCGCTCCTTCTTTGACTGACCGAAGCCTCAGCAACTCGTTGTCCAGGACCAGGAGTTTGTAACCTTCCAGTCTCTGGGAACGCATTGCACAGACCTTTCTGCAAGGCCTCCTGGAGATGTCTCATCCTGTGCTCCCTCAGCGACGGCAAGATAAGGTCCGCAACCTTACCCTTGTACCGTGGATCAAGGAGAGTGGCCAGCCAGTAATGGTCCCTCTCCTTGATCCGAAGAATACGAGGATCCTTCCGCAGGCTTTGCAGGATAAGGGAGGCCATGCAGCGTAGGTTAGCTGAGGCATTCAGTCCGGAGTCCTCTGGGTCACTAAGGATGACATGATCCGCAGCCACCTCCTCCCAGCCACATACAAGTCCACGGGTTTCTTGGGACTGTAAATCATCCCTAAAAGACTGCTGCTGTTGATGCTAAGTGCCAGGTTCTACCTCCATGCTGACACAATCCTCCTCCTCCTCCTCTTCCTGTGTGATGGGTGGGACAGAAGGAACACTGTCTGGGTAAAGGGGGCCTTGAGAGGCAAGGAAGTCCTCCTCTTCCTGCCTCTGTTCTGCCTCAAGTACCCTGTCCATTATTCCATGCAGCGTATGCTCCAACAGGTGGACAAGAGGTACAGTGTCACTGATGCATGCACTGTCACTGCTCACCATCCTCATGGCCTCCTCAAATGATGCCAGGACAGTGCATGCATCCCTGACCATGCCCCACTGGCGTGGTGAAAAAACCTGTGCTCCCCTGACCATGTCCTGGTGCCGTAGTCGCACAGGTACTCATTGATGGCCCTCTGCTGTGTGTGCAGCCGCTGCAGCATGGCCAACGTTGAGTTCCACCTGGTGGGCATGTCACATATAAGGCGGTTCTTGGGCAGGTTCAACTCCTTTTGCAGCTCAGCCAGCCGAGCACTGTCAATATATGATCTGCGGAAATGCACACAGACTTTCCTGGCCTGCCTCAGGACATCCTGTAAGCCTGGGTACCTGCCCAAGAACCGCTGCACCACCAGGTTAAGGACGTGAGCCACACAGGGCACATGGGTCAGTTGTCCCTGTCAGAGGGCGGAGAGGAGGTTGGTGCCATTGTCACAAACCACCATTCCTGGCTTAAGCTGGCGTGGCGTCAACCACCTCTCGGCCTGCCCCTGCAGAGCTGACAGAACCTCTGCCCCAGTGTGGCTCCTGTCCCCGAAACACACCAGCGCAAGCACGGCATGGCATCTTTCTGCCTGCGTACTTGCGTAGCCCCTTGAACGCCTACAGAGCACCGCTGGTTCCGAGGACAAAGCACAGGAAGAGGCCATGGAGGAAGACGAAGAGGAGGGGGTGGAGGAGAGAGGTGTGTCACAACCAGTAGTAGCATTTTGGAGGTGTGGCGGCGGAACAACCTCCAACACTACTGCACCTTGTCCTGCATCCTTCCCAGCTGCCAAAAGAGTGACCCACTGGGCCGTGAAAGAAAGGTAACGTCCCTGTCCATGCTTGCTGGACCATGAGTCAGCAATAATATGCACCTTACCGCTGACCGCCCTGTCCAGGGAGGCATGGACATTGCCTTCCACATGCCGGTAGAGAGCCGGAATCGCCTTCAGTGAGAAAAAGTGGCGTTTGGGAACCTGCCACTGAGGAACCGCACATTGCACAAGCTCACGGAAGGGGGCCGAGTCTACCAACTGAAAAGGCAGCAGTTGAAGTGCTAGCAATTTAGCCAAGCTAGCATTCAACCGCTGGGCATGTGGATGGCTGGGAGTGAACTTCTTTCGACGGTCCAGCAGCTGGGGCAGGGAAATTTGCCTGCTACAATTGGACGTCGGTGTACTGCTAGCAGAGTGCCCGCAAGTACTTGGCTGTGACACACCTAATTCTACACCTTCATTCCTCTCAGTGCAGGTTTCAGAGAGGACTGAAGGTATAGTGGGGTTGGAGATCCCAGCTGATGAGGAGCAAGGAGAGGTCCGCTTTGTTCTTTGGTGTGGGTCTTTAAGGTACACTTGCCAATGAGCTGCATGGCAGGTCAACATATGTCTGGTCAAGCATGTGGTGCCCAAGCGGCTGATGTTTTGGCCACGCGAGATACGCTTGAGACATATGTTGCAAATAGCAGCGGTGCGATCTGATGCACTTAACTCAAAAAAGGCCCACACCAAAGAACTTTTGGAATAACGGGCAGAGGCAGCGCCCTGCACAGGCGGAGCTCTGCGGTGTGATTCAGTCGGTGTGCTGCCCTTACGCTGGCCCCCGGAGGGCATCCTGCCTCGTTGGAGATGTGCCTCCTCCTCATCCTCCTCCTCCTCCTCTCTCCTATCAGGCACCCACGTGGAGTCGGTGACCTCATCATCCCCTCCCTCTTGATCACTGGAGCAAACCTGGCAGTATGCTGCAGCCACTGGAACATGACTGCCAGATTGCTGTCCTTCTTGAGCATCCCCTCTCTCTGCGCTCACGCTACTGCCTTCCTCTAGCTGTGTATCATCATCAGACCCTTCAAAACGCTGAGCATCCTCCTGGAGCATGTTCCCAACACTGTGTTCAAACAGTTCGGGGGACTCCTCATTAGGACATGGTTTGTCTAGGGAAGGAGTGACTGATGACATTGATACGAGGGAAGAGGCCGCGTTGGCAGCTGCTTTGCCAGTACCCTGAGCCTGGGTGAGAGAGGATGAGCAGGATGAGGAGGGCTTGGTCATCCACTCTACCAAGTCTTCGGCATGATGCGGCTCAACACGTCCAGCTGCTGAAAATAAGGACAAGCGTGTCCCATGGCCATGTGCTGATGACAATGCACCGCGTCCACTACCAGCACTTTTGCCCCCAGACACAGAGCCTGCTTGCCCTCTTATTGGCTTGTGACTGTCTGCCTCTCCTTGTTGGCCTTCCAGACATTCTAATGGCCTGCAGGGAGATGGGAAGACCAGCAATAAGGGGTAGCTTCAGGTGTATACTGTGCAGGAGGCACACTACGCCCACTGTAACTGCTGCAGATGCCTGCCTGTGTTACACAACAGGAAAACACAGCAATAAGGGGGTAGCTTCAGGTGTGTACTGTGCTGGAGGCACACTACGCCCACTGTAACTGCTGCAGATGCCTGTTAGTGTAACACAAAAGAAAAAAACCACAAGCAATAAGGGGTAGCTTCAGGTGTATACTGTGCAGGAGGCACACTACACCCACTGTAACTGCTGCAGATGCCTGCCTGTGTTACACAATAGGAAAAAACAGCAATAATAGGTAGATTCAGGTGTATACTGTGCAGGAGGCACACTACGCCCACTGTAACTGCTGCAGATGCCTGTTAGTGTAACACAAAAGAAAAAAACCACAAGCAATAAGGGGTAGCTTCAGGTGTATACTGTGCAGGAGGCACACTACACCCACTGTAACTGCTGCAAATGCCTGCCTGTGTTACACAACAGGAAAACACAGCATTAAGGGGTAGCTTCAGGTGTATACTGTGCAGGAGGTTTAGCAAAAATGACACTGACACTGTCCCCTGCCTATCCTTCTCTGTCCCTGTATACCAACACACTGTAAATGCACAAGGTTAATGAAAGAATATCACTGACACTGTCCCCTGCCTATCCTTCTCTGTCCCTGTATACCAACACACTGTAAATGCACAAGGTTAATGAAAGAATATCACTGATACTGTCCCTGCCTATTCTTCTCTGTCCCTGTATACCAACACACTGTAAATGCACAAGGTTAATGAAAGAATATCACTGACACTGTCCCTGCCTATTCTTCTCTGTCCCTGTATACCAACACACTGTAAATGCACAAGGTTAATGAAAAAATATCAAAGACACTTTCCCTGCCTATCCTTCTCTGTCCCTGCACGCCAACACACTACACAAGGCCGCCGCGCTGGCGGCCTTTTATAGTGTGGGGCGTGTACCAAGCCCCCCTGAGCTATAATTGGCCACAGGCATCCTGCCTGTGGCCAATTATGGCTCTTCTCGCTGCCAGTGCTGTGATTGGCCAAGCATGCGGGGTCACAGTGCATGCTTGGCCAATCTCAGCGCCGGCAATGCACTGCAATGGCGCAGTGTATTGTGGGGCATTGGCGTCCTGCGAATTTGGCGCGAATGGCCCACAAAGCTTTGTTTTCACCGAACAGGCGAATAGCCGATGTTCGAGTCGAACATGTGTTCGACTCGAACACCGAGCTCATCCCTATATTGTATAATCAGAGACTATGGGACTACTGACTACACATTGTTGATATTTACACATCAGCCCTGAGCAGTGGCATTTTCTCCGCACACATATAGACATTAGCACAAACATAACATGCACACAGCGCACAGATATCATTTTACACAGGATCTTCCTGCCACCAATATTCTATGTAAATTAATTTGTGTTCTTCATATCTTCTTAGAGTGCACCTTTTAACCATTTCCCTACCGCCCATAGTCATATGACGTCCACAGATGGGATCTCCCATCCTGGGTGGACGTCATATGACGTCCTCAGCTTTGAGGGGGGATATCTGAATGATGCCTGCAGTTAGAGGCATCATTCAGATATCCTTTTCTTGTGCCGGCGATTCTGCGCACCATAAGAATGATCATAGCGGCGGTTCCACCGCTTGATCATTCTTATAGGTGGCGGGAGGGGACATCCCCCCTCCCGCCGCCATCCGGTGCTTCTCCGGGCTCTCCCGTGCCATCGGGGACCCGGAGAGAATCGTCCGGCGCCGGTGGTGGGTCACGTGACGAGCATAGAGATGACTGGTGACCAGATGGTCACCAGTCATCTCTATGATCGTCGGAGGCCCGGGCGGGATGTGATGACGTCACGCCTGGGTCCTCAGATGTAAACAAAGCCGCCATTGCGGCTAGTAAGTATGAGATCAGTGAAGAAAAAATCACTGATCTCATGCTTTCCAGCCTGGAGGAGAGATGTGGGGTCTTATTGACCCCGTATCTCTCAATAAAGAGGATCTGTCACACACATTCCTATTACAAGGGATGTTTACATTCCTTGTAATAGGAAAAAAGTGATAAAAAAAAGTAAAATAAGTGTTAAAAAAAATAAAAAATAAATAAAAAAAAAATTAAAACGCCCCTGTCCCCGGTAGCTCGCGATCAGAAGCGAATGCACACGTAAGTCCCGCCCACATATGTAAACGCAGTTCAAACCACATATGTGAGGTATCACTGCGTGTGTTAGAGCGCGTGCAACAATTCTAGCACTAGACCTCCTCTGTAACTCTAACCTGGTAACCTGAAAAAAAAATTAAAGCGTCGCCTATGGAGATTTTTAAGTACCGAAGTTTGGCGCCATTCCATGAGTGTGCACAATTTTAAAGCGTGACATGTTAGGTATCTATTTACTCAGTGTAACATAATCTTTCATATTTTCCCCAAAAATTGGGCTAACTTTACTGTTTTGTTATTTTTTAATTCATGAAACCATTTTTTTTCCAAAAAACAGGCGTTTGAAAAATTATTGCGCAAATACTGTGCAAGAAAAAAAGTTGCAATTACCGGCATGTTATTTCCTAGGGTGTCTGATAAAAAAAAATATATAATGTTTGGGGGTTCTGGGTAATTTTCTAGCAAAAGAATGATGATTTGTACATGTAGGAGAGAGGTGCCAGAATAGGCCCGGTATTGATGTGGTAAAAAAAGCCTGGTGTTGAAATGGTTAATATCTAGATGTGACTTTAGTTTGCCCGGTTTGCTGAGTGGAATTGGTTTTAAGAAAAAAGATTTTTGCAGATGATACAAAGTTAAGCAGGCAATAACTTTATCGCAGGATGCGGAAACCTCACAGGAAGACCTAAATAAAATAATGGGGTGGGCAACTACATGGCAAATGAGGTTTAATGTTGAAAAATGTAAAGTCATGCATTTGGGTGCTAAAAATATGAATGCAAGTTACTCGCTAGGGGGAGAACCTCTTGGGGAATCTAGAATAGAAAAAGACCTGGGGGGGGGGGGGCCTGGTAGATGACAGGCTCAGCAATGGCATGCAATATAAAATTATGTTACAACAAGTGTAACATTAACAGCACTTATATGAAATATAAAATATTGCACCTTGGTAATAAATATATACCGCAGAATAGTGATGAGCCGAACACCCCCGGGTTCGGTTCGCACCAGAACCCGCGAACGGACCGAACGTTCGTATGAACATTAGAACCCTATTAAATACAATGGATGCGAACGTTCGAATTCTAAAGTGCTAATTATAACGACTATTATGCATGTTATTGTCCTAAAAAGGGTTTGGGAACCCGGGTTCTGCACCAGGGGACATGTATCAATGCAAAAAGAAGTTTTAAAAACGGTCGTTTTTCGGGAGCAGTCATTTTAATGATGCATAAAGTGAAAAAAAAAAAGTCAAATATTCCTTTAAATATCGTACCTGGGGGGTGTCTAAAGTATGCCTGTGAAGTGCCACGTGTTTCCCGTGTTTAGAACTGTCCCTGCACAAAATGACACTTCTAAAGGAAAAAAAAAACATTTAAAACTGCTTGCGGCTTTAATGTAATGTCTGGTCCCGGTAATATGGATGAAAATCTTTAAGAAAAATGGCATAGCTACCCCATGACCCCCCCCCCCCCTACCCCAGCCCATTACCAGCCCCTTTGGGTCTTGTATGGATATTAAGGGGAACACCGCACATAAAATAAAAAAGGCCCTATATACTCTGAACAGCCGTATACAGGCGGTGCATACAAGACAGGGACTGTAGGTTTGTTCTTATGTAGAATGTGTTTGTAATTTTGAACAGGTACATTGTTTAAGTGTAGCTCCAGCCCAAAAATCTATTTTTAAACTTTTTGGAAAACATAGGTAAGGGTTATCACCCCTGTAACATTTGTTTTGCTGTCTGTGCCCCTGTTCAGAACATTTCACCTCACTTTCCATCCCAATGACAACTGTTTTTGAAATGTGGTGTTTTTCTTGAAACAAGGATTGGTGATAAAGCATCAGTACAGAGGAGACACCTTTCTCCCATATTAATTCTTACAGGAGAGAATTTTCCTTCCTAGGGGTAGATTTCCTCTCACTTCCTGTTGTCTTCTTGCGTTTGCAAGTAGGAGTCGTTTGTAAGTTGGATGTTTGAAAGTAGGGACCTGCCGTATATACTCTGCAGAAATAGGCCCCTTAGTTGTTGGTGTTGGCACAACACTGTAAGCACTCACAGTTACTCTTGGTTGGTGCTGGAACGCCCTGCTGTCAACTATTATATCAGGAATTGTAATTACATATAATTGTTGAACAGTGGTAGTAAAAATTGGGCCTTTGATGGTGGTGCTGGTGCCACAACACTGTAAGCCCTGACAGTTACTCTTGGTGGGTGCAGCAATGGGCCCTGCTGTGAATTATTAGATCAAGAATTGTAATTGCATGCCCCTGTTGAACAGGGGCTGAAAAATTGGGCCTTTCGTGGTGGTGGTGGTGTTGCCACAACACTGTAAGCCCTCAGAGTTACTCTTGGTGGGTGCAGGAATGGGCCCTGCTGTGAATTATTAGATCAAGAATTGTAATTACATGCCCCTTTTGAACAGGGGCTGAAAAATTGGGCTTTTCGTGGTGGTGGTGGTGGTGGCGTTGCCACAACACTGTAAGCCCTCAGAGTTACTCTTGGTGGGTGCAGCAATGGGCCCTGCTGTGAATTATTAGATCAAGAATTGTAATTACATGCCCCTGTTGAACAGGGGCTGAAAAATTGGGCCTTAGGCACTGGTGGCACAACACTGCAACCCCTCACAGATACTGTACTTGGAGCACAGCAATGAGCCCTGTTGCAAAGTATTGCTTCAAAAATTGTAATAACACGCCCCTGTTAAACAGGGGCTGAAAAATTGGGCCTTAGGCACTGGTGGCACAACACTCCAACCCCTCACAGATACTGTACTTGGAGCACAGCAATGAGCCCTGTTGCAAAGTATTGCTTCAAAAATTGTAATTACATGCCCCTGTTAAACAGGGGCTGAAAAATTGGGCCTTAGCCACTGGTGGCGGCACCCATAAACAAAAATGATCTTCCAAGCTATCATCATCAATCGTATCATTGAGGACTCGGAGGAGGAGGATAGCCAGTCAACATAACAGCACAGGCACTCAGCATCAGCATCAGTCTTGAAGGGATGTGACATGTTAAAATCAATTAGTCTGTTATATCAGCATCAGGTGTGTGGTAGCTGGTGGT
The DNA here is from genome assembly GCA_029206835.1 of Rana muscosa. Classification (NCBI taxonomy): domain Eukaryota; kingdom Metazoa; phylum Chordata; class Amphibia; order Anura; family Ranidae; genus Rana; species Rana muscosa. The sequence goes on from CM055122.1 coordinate 552,112,598, forward strand.
GATCCAAGACTGGTTCATCTTGATGAAAGTCAGTCGATCAATCGAGTCGGTGGACAGGCGCACCCTGTGATCCGTGACAAATCCTCCAGCAGCACTGAATGTGCGTTCCGAAAGAACGCTGGATGCAGGACAGGCCAGTAGCTCAATTGCATACTGTGCAAGCTCTGGCCAGTGATCCATCCTCAAGACCCAGTAAGCCAGAGGATTTTCGGTGGGGAAGGTGTCCAAGTCTGACCTTGCCCCTAGATATTCCTGCACCATGTTTATCAGACGCTGGCGATGGTTGCTGGAACCGATCATACTTTGGGGCTGCGGACTAAAGAATTGTCTGAACGCATCGGTCAGATGGCCACCTTCCCCACCGCTCCTTCTTTGACTGGCCGAAGCCTCAGCAACTCGTTGTCCAGGACCAGGAGTTTGTAACCTCCCAGTCTCTGGGAACGCGTTGCACAGACCTTTCTGCAAGGCCTCCCAGAGTTGTCTCATCCTCTGCTCCCTCTGCGACGGTAACATAAGGTCCGCAACCTTACCCTTGTACCGTGGATCAAGGAGAGTGGCCAGCCAGTAATGGTCCCTCTCCTTGATCTGAAGAATACGAGGATCCTTCCGCAGACTTTGCAGGATCAGGGAGGCCATGCAGCGTAGGTTAGCTGAGGCATTCGGTCCGGAGTCCTCTGGGTCACTAAGGACGACATGATCCGCAGCCACCTCCTCCCAGCCACGTACAAGTCCACTGGTTTCTTGGGACTGTAAATCATCCCTAAAAGACTGCTGCTGATGATGCTGAGTGCCAGCCTCCACCTCCATGCTGACACAATCCTCCTCCTCCTCCTCCTCCTCTTCCTGTGCGATGGGTGGGACAGAAGGAACACTGTCCTTGGTAAAGGGGGCCTTGAGAGGCAAGGAAGTCCTCCTCTTCCTGCCTCTGTTCTGCCTCAAGTGCCCTGTCCATTATTCCACGCAGCGTGTGCTCCAACAGGTGGACAAGAGGTACAGTGTCACTGATGCATGCACTGTCACTGCTCACCATCCTCGTGGCCTCCTCAAATGGTGCCAGGACAGTGCATGCATCCCTGATCATGCCCCACTGGCGTGGAGAAAAAAAACCAAGCTCCCCTGACCCTGTCCTGGTGCCGTAGTCGCACAGGTACTCATTGATGGCCCTCTGCTGTGTGTGCAGCCGCTGCAGCATGGCCAACGTTGAGTTCCACCTGGTGGGCATGTCACATATAAGGCGGTTCTTGGGCAGGTTCAACTCCTTTTGCAGCTCAGCCAGGCGAGCACTGGCATTATAAGATCTGCGGAAATGCACACAGACTTTCCTGGCCTGCCTCAGGACATCCTGTAAGCCCGGGTACCTGCCCAAGAACCGCTGCACCACCAGGTTAAGGACGTGAGCCACACAGGGCACATGGGTCAGTTGTCCCTGTCGGAGGGCGGAGAGGAGGTTGGTGCCATTGTCGCAAACCACCATTCCTGGCTTAAGCTGGCGTGGCGTCAACCACCTCTCGGCCTGGCCCTGCAGAGCAGACAGGACCTCTGCCCCAGTGTGGCTTCTGTCCCCCAAACACACCAGCGCAAGCACGGCATGGCATCTTTTTGCCTGCGTACTTGCGTAGCCCCTTAAACGGCTACGGAGCACCGCTGGTTCAGAGGACAAAGCACAGGAAGAGGCCATGGAGGAAGAAGAAGAGGAGGGGGTGGAGGAGAGAGGTGTGTCACAACCAGTAGTAGCATTTTGGAGGCGTGGCGGTGGAACAACCTCCAACACTACTGCACCTTGTCCTGCATCCTTCTCAGCTGCCAAAAGAGTGACCCAATGGGCCGTGAAAGAAAGGTAACGTCCCTGTCCATGCCTGCTGGACCATGAGTCAGCGGTAATATGCACCTTACCGCTGACCGCCCTGTCCAGCGAGGCCAAGACATTGCCTTCCACATGCCGGTAGAGAGCCGGAATAGCCTTCCGTGAGAAAAAGTGGCGTTTGGAAACTGCCACTGAGGAACCGCACATTGCACAAACTCACGGAAGGGGGCCGAGTCTACCAACTGAAAAGGCAGCAGTTGAAGCGCTAGCAATTTAGCCAAGCTAGCATTCAACCGCTGGGCATGTGGATGGCTGGGAGTGAACTTCTTTCGACGGTCCAGCAGCTGGGGCAGGTAAACTTGCCTGCTAGAATCGGACGTCGGTGTACTGCTAGCAGAGTGGCCGCAAGTACTTGGCTGTGACACACCTAATTCTACACCTTCATTCCTCTCAGTGCATGTTTCAGAGAGGACTGAAGTTATAGTGGGGTTGGAGATCCCAGCTGATGCGGTGCAAGGAGAGGTCCGCTTTGTTCTTTGGTGTGGGTCTTTGAGGTAGGCTTGCCAACGAGCTGCATGGCAGGTCAACATATGTCTGGTCAGGCATGTGGTACCCAAGCGGCTGATGTTTTGGCCACGCGATATACGCTTGAGACATATGTTGCAAACAGCAGCTGTGCGATCTGATGCACTAGCCTCAAAAAAGGCCCACACCAAAGAACTTTTTGAATGACGGGCAGAGGCAGCGCCCTGCACAGGCGGAGCTCTGCGGTGTGATTCCGTCGGTGTACTGCCCTTACGCTGGCCACCAAAGGGCATCCTGCCTCGTTGGAGATGTGCCTCCTCCTCATCCTCCTCCTCCTCCTCTCTCCTATTAGGCACCCACGTGGAGTCAGTGACCTCATCATCCCCTCCCTCCTGATCACTGGAGCCAATCTGGCAGTATGCTGCAGCTGCTGGAACATGACTGCCAGATTGGTGTCCTTCTTGAGCATCCCCTCTGTCTGCTCTCACGCTACTGCCTTCCTGTATCTGGGTTTCATCATCAGACCCTTCGAAACGCTGGGCATCCTCCTGGAGCATGTACCCAACACTGTGCTCAAACAGTTCGGGGGACTCCTCAGGAGGAGGACATGGTGGGTCTAGGGAAGGAGTGACTGATGATGAGTCTGACATTGATACCAGGGAAGACGACGCTTTGGCAGCTGCTTTGCCAGTACCCTGAGCCTGGGTGAGAGAGGATGAGGAGGAGGAGGAGGGCTTGGTCATCCACTCTACCAAGTCTTCGGCATGATGTGGCTCAACATGTCCAGCTGCCGAAAAGAAGGACAAGCGTGTCCCATGGCCATGTGCTGATGACAATGCACCGCGTCCACGACCAGCACTGTTGCCCCCAGACACAGAGTCTGCTTGCCCTCTTTTATTGCCTCCTGACTGTCTGCCTCTCCTTGTTTGCCTTCCAGACATTCTAATGGATTGCCTGCAGGGAGATGGGAAAAAGCAATAAGGGCTACCTTCAGGTGTCCTTCTCTGTCCCTTTACTTAAGGATTTCTAAATATGGTTGAGGATGATTGCTTTCGCACAGAATAGCACAACGACAATTTCCCTGACTGTCCAAAAAATAAGGATTTCAAAGATGGTTGATGAGGAATGCTTTAGCACACTATAGCACAAGGAGAATTTCCCTCACTGTCCTTCCCTGTCCCTACAAACAAGGATTAGCACAGTAAAACACACTGACACTCTCCCTACCTATAGTTTTCTGTCCCTATAAAAAATGTTTTTTTAAAGATGGTTGATGATCAATGCTTTAGCACACTATAGCACAAGGAGAATTTCCCTCACTGTCCTTCCCTGTCCCTACAAACAAGGATTAGCACAGTAAAACACACTGACACTCTCCCTACCTATAGTTTTCTGTCCCTATAAAAAATGTTTTTTTAAAGATGGTTGATGAGGAATGCTTTAGCACAGTATAGCACAAGGAGAATTTCCCTCACTGTCCTTCCCTGTCCCTACAAACAAGGATTAGCACAGTAAAACACACTGACACTCTCCCTACCTATAGTTTTCTGTCCCTATAAAAAATGTTTTTTTAAAGATGGTTGATGATCAATGCTTTAGCACAGTATAGCACAAGGAGAATTTCCCTCACTGTCCTTCCCTGTCCCTACAAACAAGGATTAGCACAGTAAAACACACTGACACTCTCCCTACCTATAGTTTTCTGTCCCTATAAAAAATGTTTTTTTAAAGATGGTTGATGATCAATGCTTTAGCACACTATAGCACAAGGAGAATTTCCCTCACTGTCCTTCCCTGTCCCTACAAACAAGGATTAGCACAGTAAAACACACTGACACTCTCCCTACCTATAGTTTTCTGTCCCTATAAAAAATGTTTTTTTAAAGATGGTTGATGATCAATGCTTTAGCACACTATAGCACAAGGAGAATTTCCCTCACTGTCCTTCCCTGTCCCTACAAACAAGGATTAGCACAGTAAAACACACTGACACTCTCCCTACCTATAGTTTTCTGTCCCTATAAAAAATTTTTTTTAAAGATGGTTGATGATCAATGCTTTAGCACAGTATAGCACAAGGAGAATTTCCCTCACTGTCCTTCCCTGTCCCTACAAACAAGGATTAGCACAGTAAAACACACTGACACTCTCCCTACCTATAGTTTTCTGTCCCTATAAAAAATGTTTTTTTAAAGATGGTTGATGATCAATGCTTTAGCACACTATAGCACAAGGAGAATTTCCCTCACTGTCCTTCCCTGTCCCTACAAACAAGGATTAGCACAGTAAAACACACTGACACTCTCCCTACCTATAGTTTTCTGTCCCTATAAAAAAAATTTTTTTAAAGATGGTTGATGATCAATGCTTTAGCACACTATAGCACAAGGAGAATTTCCCTCACTGTCCTTCCCTGTCCCTACAAACAAGGATTAGCACAGTAAAACACACTGACACTCTCCCTACCTATAGTTTTCTGTCCCTATAAAAAATGTTTTTTTTAAAGATGGTTGATGATCAATGCTTTAGCACACTATAGCACAAGGAGAATTTCCCTCACTGTCCTTCCCTGTCCCTACAAACAAGGATTAGCACAGTAAAACACACTGACACTCTCCCTACCTATAGTTTTCTGTCCCTATAATTTTTTTTTTTTAAAGATGGTTGATGATCAATGCTTTAGCACAGTATAGCACAAGGAGAATTTCCCTCACTGTCCTTCCCTGTCCCTACAAACAAGGATTAGCACAGTAAAACACACTGACACTCTCCCTACCTATAGTTTTCTGTCCCTATAAAAAATGTTTTTTTAAAGATGGTTGATGATCAATGCTTTAGCACACTATAGCACAAGGAGAATTTCCCTCACTGTCCTTCCCTGTCCCTACAAACAAGGATTAGCACAGTAAAACACACTGACACTCTCCCTACCTATAGTTTTCTGTCCCTATAAAAAATGTTTTTTTAAAGATGGTTGATGATCAATGCTTTAGCACACTATAGCACAAGGAGAATTTCCCTCACTGTCCTTCCCTGTCCCTACAAACAAGGATTAGCACAGTAAAACACACTGACACTCTCCCTACCTATAGTTTTCTGTCCCTATAAAAAATGTTTTTTTAAAGATGGTTGATGATCAATGCTTTAGCACACTATAGCACAAGGAGAATTTCCCTCACTGTCCTTCCCTGTCCCTACAAACAAGGATTAGCACAGTAAAACACACTGACACTCTCCCTACCTATAGTTTTCTGTCCCTATAAAAAATGTTTTTTTAAAGATGGTTGATGATCAATGCTTTAGCACAGTATAGCACAAGGAGAATTTCCCTCACTGTCCTTCCCTGTCCCTACAAACAAGGATTAGCACAGTAAAACACACTGACACTCTCCCTACCTATCCTTCTCTTTCCCTAAACTAAAGGAATCCAGGTTAAGCAAGAAAAAAAATGTCACTGTCCCTGCCTATGCTTCTCTTTCCCTGCTCCGGAACACACTACACTAGGCCGCCGTGCTGGCGGCCTTTTATAGTGTGGGGCGTGTACTAAACACCCTCAGCAATAATTGGCCACAGGCATCCTGCCTGTGGCCAACATTGCTCTCCTCGCTGCCGGCGCTGTGATTGGCCAAGCATGCGGGGTCACAGTGCATGCTTGGCCAATCACAGCGCCTGGATGACACTGCGATGGCGTAGTGCATTGTGGGCCGTTCGCGTCACTCGAATTAGGCGCGAACGGCCCAAATCGTTAGATCTTCGTCGAACGATCGAACAGCCGATGTTCGAGTCGAACGTATGTTCGACTCGAACACCGAGCTCATCCCTACCGCAGAATATCAGCAACAAATAAGTATCAGCATAACCATGTAAAAAATAACAGCACGATCCTACAGGATTAAAGGATTCCTCACAAACTGCAAAGTCCACTCACTGTTGAATGTCACTAATAGTGAAGTGACAGAACTTCCCTATGAGTTCAAACACCAGTTACAACAGAGGGAACTGAAATGTAGATCCAATAGCCGTTAAGTCTTTCATATGAGAGATACTCTCTGATAATTCAATCACTGTGGTTCTTCAATTAAACAGATCATGTTGCAATTTGTACTTCCATCATTGTCTAAGCAATTCCACTCCCCTAAGGTAATGTGCTTACCAGACTCCAGATGGTTAACCGCCTGCCAGCTCCTCTTTAAATCTCCAGTCAGCTTCCTTCAAGAGATCTCCAGGCTCTCAGGCAATAAGCTTAAGTGCGTGCAGCAATGCGGGCATGTAAAACAAATTGAGCTTCACATAGCATAAAATCCTTTAATAAAAAATCCAAAATGCCCCCCCGTATACAAACATGCTTACAAGAAAGTAAATAACATAAAGCATATCACCGGGGATGATCCGTCTGCTCAGTGAGGTTAGTGAACGCTCACACAATTCAAAAATACTCCTGAGTCCCGGGAAGACGGACGTTCCCCTGACGTGATTGGTCGCGTGGTCACGTTCTGACGCGTTTCGTGATTTGCTCACGTCTTCAGAGGGCGTGGCCACACATCGCGACTGCTCTTATTTATATTCGAGCCAGCCCTGACGTATCCGCATACGTCAGACGGCTCAACATTGTCTGAAGGAGATCCGGCGCAGCTCTGAATACTCATACGCTGGCCGGATATATGTTGTGGTCTCCATTCAGAAAAATTCCACCTGTCACTCACCAGCACATTCGGACCTCCTACCAGAGGGGTCCGAGTGTACCGGATCATTGGCAATAAGCAAATAAAATATAATAAAATATAATATAAAATATGCTTGACATCCTATGTAATTCTGTATAGGGATCTGTTTTATAGGCACAGTGACTCCTATTAATCAGAATCCATTAGGACTGGTATGTTATAATCCTCACCATTTAATTAGTGAAGACTCGCAATTAGGCCCGTACAACATGCATGTCATCACTATCATTTGCATTCACAGTGACCACTGAGCATGTTTGCATCAAACCTAAGTGCCCTCAAGGCAGTAAGGGGATTCACTCTGAACCCGCTGACCACCAAGTTATGCACATACATGTAAATGAGTTCTCAAAAAAACATGTCATTGCATATTATATCATGTGAGTGTCAGAAAGCAAACCATGATGTACATTAAAAAAATAGAATAAAATTACAGAGTGACTGTCTACATTCTGGACTAATCTACTGTACCCAAATTGAATTTTCCTCACAATTAGCTATGTTTCACCGCTTATTGTCCCAAAAACTACATTTCTTAAACAGCCTCATACTAAACATTCAACATGTTCTCTCACTAACTTGAGGGCATTCATCTACCCTAATTGGCCCTATAATAGTGGCCTAAAGTTAATAGTTGCTAATGAAGCAATTGAGATCTAAGTCTAAATTCAAGCCATTAGGACTGAGTGTATTGGTGAGAAATAACCATTGAGTTTCTAATTTGGAAATTTCTCGCACCATATTAGCCCCTCTCCATCTGGGATGGATCTTATCAATACCCCAGAACTTGAGTCCAATTGGGTTCCTATGATGTTTTTCCCTGAAGTGGAGGGACACGCTGTGTTCTTTATAACCGATGGAAATATTATAGATGTGTTCCGACACCCTTTTAGAGAGTGTTCTTTTAGTGCGGCCTATATACATTAGACCGCACGGACATTCCAGGGCGTATACTACATGTGTGGATGCACATGTTATACATTCCTTAATTTGGAATTCCTTCCCATTAGCCGTGGACACAAAACTTGTGAGTCCTCGTAAATGTGTCGATACTTGTTGGCACGCCTTACATCTTCTGCAAGCATAGAGACCCGTTCTATCCCAGAACATTTTAATCTGCTTGGGAGGGTCAAGGACTTTTTTAACTAACTGGTCACCAAAAGATGTCGTTTTTCTATATATGAAAGGTGGTACTGGTGGTAAAACCGTTCTCAAAGCTTTATCCATTGCTAGGATATTCCAATGTTTTTTAAAAATACTTTCTATCTCCCGATATTGTTCATGGAATCCGGATATGAAGCCCCATTCATGTTTACTATCCCTCACTCTAGTTTTAGGGAGCAACATGAGTTCTTGCGATTGGGTACCCACTTGTTCCATCAAGTTAGACAGATGTTGTTCATTATACCCTTTTTCCATGAAACATTGCTTAATAATTGATGCTTGAGACAGGAAGTCAATATCTTGAGTACAGTTACGTCGTATACGAGTGAATTGGCCCTTGGGAATATTTCGGAGCCATTGTGGATGGTGTCCACTCTGTACTGGGATATAGCTGTTACGGTCTGTTTCTTTAAAATATGCTTTGGTATGAAATTGTATGTCCCCTTTCATAACCGTGACATCCAGGAAGTGTATTTGATGTCTGTCCCAATTAAACTCAAGCTTAATGTTATTACTATTACTATTAAGGTAATGGGCAAATTCCTGGAGTGACCTTTCACTACCCTGCCAGATCATGAACAGGTCATCTATATACCTCTGATAAAATAATAGTTCTTGCTTCCTGTTATTGAAGACCCACTTGTCCTCCCACTCGCTCATAAACAGGTTAGCTAGACTGGGTGCAAACTTTGCACCCATCGCTACACCTGTCTTTTTGCTGTAAAACTCTCCCCCATACCAAAAATAATTATGCGTTAGACAATACTCTAACGCCATTCTAATTAATTTTTTTTGGATATATGGGAGGTCATCCCTCTTGCTGAGTGCCCAATTTAGGGCCAGAAGGGCATCGTCGTGCTGTATATTGGTATACAACGATGCCACATCTGCTGTCACCAAGAATATTTCAGTGTCATCCGGAATAGTAATGCTCCTGAGTTTCTGCAGGAAGCTAGTCGTGTCTTTTAGATAAGCTTTGGTGTTGAGGACACTAGTTTGCATAAAGTGGTCCAGATATTGTCCAATCCTGGAGGTGACCGAGTCTATGCCATTTACTATTGGCCTTCCAGGTGGTTTGACAGGGTCCTTATGAATTTTAGGTACTGTGTAAATAGTTGGAATTCTGCTGAAGCTTGGGCATAGGTATAACTTTTCTTTCTTAGTAATGGCTCGCATATAATATCCAAAATCCACTAGATTGAATAAATCTTCCCTGTATCTTTTGGTGGGATCACCTTTAAGATGTTGATATGGCGCCTCATCTTGTAGCATTTTCTGGAGTTGTGAGTGGTAGAAGGTTTTGTCCAAAACCACCACTCCCCCTCCTTTATCCGCTGGGCGGACAATGATATCCTTCCTATTTTCTAAAGCCTTAATCCCCTCCTTAATGTGTGTTGGGTTTAGACTTTTCTTTAGTGTGACTGTCTCTAGATCTTTCAAAACCAATTGCTTGAACACTTCAACTTGGTGGTTAGCTGGTTGAGGTGGATTGAAAAGTGATCTATTTTTAAGTCCACTGTCTATCCCTATCACATCATTAGTTCTATTACTCCTCAAATTGAAGTTGTTTGACAGGAAATATTTTTTAATATTGATTTTCCTAATATACTTGTGTATATCAATATACACATTAAATTTATTCAACGGCTTGGTTGTTGTACATTTTAGGCCCGCATTGAGTATATTATTTTCCTTCTGTGTGAGAGTCACAGATGAAAGATTGTATATACCACTTAATCTGCCTGCCTTGGTCTTTTTTTGCTGAACTCGTTGCCCTGCTCGGCATCCTCTGCGTGTAGTGGCCTGGCATTCCTGATTGGGCTGTATGGTCCTGCATGCATGGGCTGCATGCAAAGCCAACAGAATATTGGCATGCAATAAAAAATGGATTCACTCCAGAGATAAAACTATAATTATCCCACTCTACAAGACTCTTGTCTGGCTGCATCTTGTGTTTGCTGTACAGTTCTGGGCACCAGTCCTCAGGAAGGATGTGCTGGAACTGGAGAGAGTCCAGAGAAGGGAAACAAAATTAATAAAGGGACTAGAGGATCTCAGTTATGGGGAAAGACTGCAAGCATTGAACTTATTCTCTCTGGAGAGGAGATGCTTGAGAGAGGATATGATAGTGATGTACAAATACCGTACTGGTGACCCTAGCATAAGGAAAACATTTTTTAGTGAAAGGGAATTTAAAAAAACACGCGGCCATTCACTGGAATTGGAAGAGAAGTGGTTTAACCTTAAACTGCGTAGAGGGTTCTTTACTGTCAGAGATGGGCACCTTAAGGATCACAACATACAGGGATATAAAATGTACTATTGACATAAACACATACACCCACACACACACACCACAGGTTGAACTGGGTGGACTGGTGTCTTTTTTGAACCTTACCAACTTTGTAACCTGGAATTAGCAGGTACAATTGTTTCAAAGAAAACAATAAGTAATGCACTCAACCGCCTTGGCCTGTATGCACGCTCACCAGGCAAGACTCCATTACTGAAGAAAAAGCATGTTGAAGCTTGTGTAGCAGTGTCTTTAAATCTAGGGGAATATTTGAGTGGTAGTTGTACTCAGACACACTATTTGATAGGGTTCTGTTAAACCATTTTGTACTGCAGGTGGGATACTGGTGTGTGATTCCCTGTGGCCTGTTAATGGCGCTGTCATCGGAGGCTAGGGTTGAACAGCTGGTACAGCGCTGTGCTTTGGATGTCCCCTCTCGGCGGTGGTGTGGTGGGCGTGTCGGCCTGCTGTGCATGCTGGGAGAGGATATAAAAGGGGCAGACACTGCCTGTGAGTGTGTGAATTCCCGGGGGTCCGACCCCGGGGAGTGTGTTGTTTTGTTCGTGGGCCACCCAAGGCACCTTTAGCCCTGGGGTGGGGTTCCTGGCCCGGTACACTAGCAGGTCAGTCCCAGGCACCTTTAGCCCTGGGGCTGCAACTGAAGGCCTTGGGTCCAGCACCTTCGACTGGAGCCAACGGAGGGAAGAAGAATCCCAGGGTGCTGCCTTGCGAGGAGACCCGTATCTGGAAGAGGAGGCCGGGGGAGGACTGTTCCGAGGGACTGGTGAGAGATCACAGTGAAGGAAGGGGCCCGGTAACTCTCTGGAGGGATGTCATCTCCCTGAAAGAGGCCTAATACCAGAACCAACGTTCACCAGGTCTGTGGCAGAGACCTAAAGTTCACCAGGTCTGTGGCAGAGTTTGTGCAGAGACTGTGTGTGTTATCTAATTCGAGCATCACTCCGGCTGCTAGGATCCACTCTAATGGCAGACTATCCGGGTGAGCTGAGACTACTTGAAGATACAGGTAGTGAATATGTCCTGCGACAAGGGCCTCTTCCCGACAACCCTGGCCGTTGGTTGTCGGGGTCTGCGGGCAGGGGGGCTTATCGGAATCTGGGAGCCCCCTTTAATAAAGGGGCCCTCAGATCCCGGCCTCCCACCCTATGTGAATGAGTATGGGGTACATCGTACCCCTACCCATTCACCTGGGGGGAAAAAGTGTCAATAAAAAAAAAAATACACTAGACAGGTTTTTAAAGTAATTTTATTAGGCAGCTCCGGGGGTTTTCTTCCGACTTCGGGGGTCTTCTTCCGACTTCGGGGGTCTCTTCTGTCTTTTCCGCTCTCTCCAGCCTCTTCTCCGCGCTCTCCGGTGCCTTCTCCGCGCTCTCCAGTTCTTCTCCTGCTCTCCAGTGCCTACTGAATTCTGCCGGGCTCCTCCGCCATCTTCTTCCAGCTCTTTTACTAGCGTTTGCCTGGTCTTCTCCGCCGTCTTATTCCCTCTTCTCTTGTCCCGATGTTGACTCATTGCTCTCTCCCGCTATAATGCCGTGTAACGACTTATATAGGCATGGGGCGTGGGCACCGGATGATGTCACCTGGTGACCCCGCCCCCTTGTGACGGCACAAGGGGGCTGGAGAAGAACCGGAGAAGGCACCGGAGAGCGCGGAGAAGAGGCCAGAGAGAGAGCGGAGAAGACGGAAGAAGACTCCCGAAGTCAGAAGAAGACCCCCAAAGTCGGAAGAAGACCCCTAGAGCTGCCTAATAAATTAATTTAAAAACCTGTCTATTTCGTTTTTTTTATTGACACTTTTTTTCCCTCAGGTGAATGGGTATGGGGTACGATGTACCCCATACTCATTCACATAGGGTGGGGGGCCGGGATCTGGGGCCCCCTTATTAAAGGGGGCTCCCTGATTTCGGTAAGCCCCCCGCCCGCAGACCCCGACAACCAACAGCCGAGGTTGTCGGGAAGAGGCCCTTGTCCTCATCACCTTGGGGACAAGGTGCTTTGGGGTGGGGGGGCCGCAGGGTGCCCCCTGCTCCAAAGCACCCACCCCCCCATGTTGGGGGCATGCGGCTTGGTACGGTTCAGGAGGGGGGGCGCTCGCTCGTCCCCACCCCCTTTCCTGACCGGCCGGGCTGCGTGCTCGAATAAGGGATTTTTTTGGCGTAGGGGGTTCCCCTTAAACTCCATACCAGACCGAAGGACCTGTTATGCTCTTGGAGGGGGAACCCATGCCGTTTTTTTTCATAATTCTTTATTTATTTTTCTTCCATATTTGTCAACAACAACAAAGAAAACAAATAAATTTACAACAATTTCCATATCCAATATGTATATATATTGACAAAAATTATTATTTCAAAAAACCCTTTACCCACCCTATCCCTCCCACCCCCCATTCCCAACCCTCCATAATCTACACCCCCTCCCACCCCCCACCGGTAAAAAAAAAAAAAGGGGAGGGGGGGCACTAACATATCCTTCAGCCATTCCACATGAGACCCACTTCTCTTACCGCTAAGCTCTATATTTCTCATTGAATATTTCTTTCAAATAGTTTCTTTCCCTTTTCTGAGTTTCTGAATATATTCCAACTTGACCATGTTAAATCATATTGTCCTTTCTTATTTTTGGCAGAGAGTACTAGGTCCTCCATGGCTTCTATTTCTCTAATCCGGTTTAGCCATTCTAAAATTGATGGGGGTCTTATATCCCTCCAATGTAAGGGAATCCCAACTTTAGCTGCATTGATCATGTGGCATATTACTGATCTTTTATAGGACTGAACCGGAATCTGTGAGCAATGAAGGAGGAATAGTGCGGGGTCATCTGGTATTTGTCATTCCGTAATTTCCTGAATAATGTTTTGAATCTCCAACCAATATTGCCGTATTTTCTTACAGGACCAAAATATGTGTAGTATTGACCCGCTGTCTTCCTCACATCTCCAGCACCTATCCGAATTCTCCCTTGAAAATTTATGAAGTTGTACCGGAGTATAGTACCACTTTGTCAAAAGTTTATAATTGGCTTCCTGGGTTCGAGTGCAGACTGAAGAATTAAAAGTCAAGTAAATGATTTGTTTACGTTGTAGTGGGGAAAAAGTCCTGTTTAGGTCTCTTTCCCACTTACTAATGCCAGGCATCACATAATCAACCGGTGGTTTATTTAATAGTCTATACATCTTAGAAATTCCTTGTAAGAATGGTTCTTTCTTATTGCAATATGATTCAAAGGTCGTTAGTTGCCGTTGGAAATTTGTAGGTGGTCCTAAAGATCTCAAGAAATGATTAATTTGATAAGCTTGCCACAGATTAATTTCAAAAGGGCCCCCTACTTGGGTCAATATTTTGACAGTTGGCCACGTCTCTGATTTGAGGAAATGTGATGCTTGATATAACCCCTTATCTTTAAGATTTCTTTTTTTTTTTTTTTTATTCTTTTTATTAGATTTTCTTACAGTACAGTACAGTACAGTACAGTACAACATTAAAACACATACTCAAGTAGGCAACATACCTTCTCGACCGCGGCCATGCAAGGCCCACTCTACCAGAACTAACATAGTTCATCTATAACTATAACCCCCCTTCCCCCCCCATCCCGACCAAGGCCACCATTATATATATAACACATAAGACATTCTTGCATCAATCCTAACATCACAGTCTGTCCTCCTATTATTATATCCACTATCCTCCTAAAGAGCCTATATTCACCAGGAAAACCATGTGGAACACATGTCAGCTATACAGTAGTAAGTTTATAATCATGTTATCTTTGACTGACCGTCAATTCCATTGATCAGATCAGCCTACTGTTGCAGAAGAGTCCAGCCATGCCTGCCAGACCTTGTCAAACTTTTTCCCACATCCACGTGCCCTGTACGTAACCTTATATAGATGTATAACTGAGTTAACCAGACCTTTCCAGAATGAATCTTTAAGATGTCTAAATGCGCCAGTTTCCATACCTGGGAGAAAACCTGGGTTCCCCAGGATAGGAAACAAAGGTGATTGTCTTGATGAGAAATTTATATTTTTACAAATCCTTGCTGTAATTCATAGCGTTGTTCCAATTAAGGGGTGTTTTTTAATAAGACTTGGCAATACTGTATAACACCAAGGTGCTCTACATAAAGGGACAGGACTCTTCTGTTGTTCCATATTAACCCATCTCTTTAGGTCCGTATGTCTACACCAGTCTACTACTCTCAGTAAATGTACTGCATAATAATACTTTTTTATGTCCGGTACTGCAATCCCCCCAAAATCTTTTGGTAATGTCAACAGATCTCGTCTAATCCTTGGTCACTTTCCTGCCCAAATAAATTTCGTAAAGAGTGTGCGTACTTGCTGCAGAAAGACATTGGGGATCCTAATTGGCAGTGCTTGAAGTAAATATAGGATTTTCGGGAGGATAGTCATTTTAATTATATTAGTACGGCCAAACCACGAGTGTAGGCCATGTTGTAATTTATCAAAAAGAGATCTAATTGAGTTATATAGTGGTGGAAAATTTATCTTAAAAGTATCTTTTATTTTTGCAGGTATATTTGTACCCAGATACTTTAGAGACTTACTCCATTTAAAGCCAAAATTTGAGTGTATAATATTTCGGAGTGAAGGTGTTATCGCTACGCTCATGGCTTCTGATTTACTGTGATTTATTTTCAAGTTGGATACACTACCATATTTCTCAATCTCCCCTACTAAGTTGGGGAGAGAGATATGTGGATATGCCATTTTTTTTATTCAAAATTTGGCGTGGAGTTCCCCCTCAAGATTCATACCAAACACAGTGTCCGGAATTGGCAGGGATCCAAGTCGGATCCCCATTCATTGAAAGTCGGACATATGTCGGCTTCAAGTCGCAGGGCAAAGTCGGATCCAAAGTAGGACGGCTGTCGTGTCGCACCAGTGTGAACCCAGCCTTAATGTATTCACATTTTGTTGCTTTGCAGCCTAAAATTAAGACATGCACAGTTTTTGTTTTATCCAGCTTTATTTACTCAGTGCAACGTATAACATCCAAGTCAAAGATATAACACCAACATATGAGAGGAAAAAAAAAACGGAATCACTGAGTTGGAAAAAGGATCATCCCTCTGTGTCAGTATTTTGTTGGACCACCATTTGCTTTAATTACAGCCTTTAGTATGTTGGGATATGTCCCTATAACTTTGCACGTCTAGAGTTTGCAATATTTGCCCACTATTCTTTGCAGAACTGCTCAAGTTCAGCTAAATTTGATGCTGACCATTTTTGGACTGCAGTCTTCAAGTCATTCCACAGATTTTCAAGGGGTTTAAAGTGATTGTAAAGTCTCGTTTTTTTTTTTTTTAATAACAAACATGTTATACTTACCTGCTCTGTTGCAGTTGTTTTGCACAGAGCAGCCCGGATCCTCCTCTCTCTACCCTCTCCATATTTTTTCCTATTTTTTTTTTTTTTACACTAACCCCTTTCTTAACATTTACTTGTTATTCAGGAATCCCTGGCTGACAGCTGAAAGTTCCAGATTGGGATGAATCATTGGTTGTTGGGATGCCAGTGGGTGCCGACTCCCTAACAACCAGGGGAAACTGTGACATTAGGCAGTGGTGATAATATCATCTGGAGGTTTGCTCAGCCAAACACTCATTCGCCCAGCTGTTCACACAAGATTCTCTATAGACTGCACACAGTGCAAAAGTCTCCCTCATGTTATGTCTCCTGCTGGTTAAATGTTGTAAGCCTACAAACTACCATGGTTGAGTGCTCTTAGCAATTTTTCTCTAATGCCATGTACACACGATCGAGTTTCACGGCGGTGAAAACACCGCTGTGAAACCCGACGGGAAAAACAAGGATCGGCTTGGTCCCCTGCACACGGTCGTTTTTCACAACATATTTTCTCTTGGTCGAGAAAACGGCCGTGTGAAGGCTCCCTAGCAGTGTTTCCCTATGGGAAAACTGCCGAGGAAACAAATGCCGTGATTCGTGACGAGAAAAATTAGAGCATGTTCTAATTTTTCTCGTCGTGATTCTCACCGTTTTTCTTGTCGGGAAAAATGCTGGAGAGCCTACACACGGCCATTTTTCTCGTCCAAGAGAAAAAATGAAATTTTTCCCGACGCGAAAAGTGATCGTGTGTACGCGGCATTAGGATCGAATGTTACATTCACCTGGAGAAAGGCAACAAGGAAACTATTACACACATATCACAAACATTAAAATATTAATTTGTTATGCTTGCACAAATGCTGAGAAATTCACAAAGCTAGTTTTTTTTTATATACACTGCTCAAAAAAATTTAAGGAACACTTTGAAAACACATCAGATCTCAACGGGCAACAATCTCATGCTGGATATCTATACTGATATCTGGGTAATGTGTTAGGAATGAAAGGATGGCACATCATTTGATGGAAATAAAATTATCCACCTACTGAGGGCCGAATTCAAAGACACCCCAAAAATCTAATCGAAAAAATTATGCAGCAAGCTAGTCCATTTTGCTGAAATTTCATTGCAACAACTCAAAATGGTCCTCAGTAGTTTGTATGGCCCCCAAGTGCTTGTATGCATGCCTGACAACATCAGGGCATGCTCCTAATGAGACAACGGATGGTGTCCTGGGGTATTTCCTCCCAGATCTGGACCAGAGCATCACTGAGCTCCAGAACAGACTGAGGTGCAACCTGGCGGCACCGGACGGACCGAAACATAATGTCCCAGAGGTGTTCTTTTGGATTTTGGTCAGATGAGCGTGGGGGCCATTCAATGGTATCAATTTCTTCATCCTCCAGGAACTGGCTGCATGCTCTCGCCACATGAGGCAGGGCATTGTCGTGCACCAGGAGGAACCCAGGACCCACTGCACCAGCGTAGGGTCTGACAGTGGGTCCAAGGATTTTATCCCGAAACCTAATGGCAGTCAGGGTGCCATTGTGTAGCCTGTAGAGGTCTGTGCGCCCCTCCATGGATATGCCTCCTCAGACCATCACTGACCCACCACCAAACCGGTCATGCTGAATGATGTTACAGGCAGCATAAAGTTCTCCGCGGCTTCTCCAGACCCTTTCACATCTGTCACATATGCTCAGGGTGAACCTGCTCTCATCTGTGAAAATCATGGGGCACCAGTGGTGGACCTGCCAATTCTGGTGTTCAATGGAAAATGCCAATCAAGCTCCACAGTGTCTGGCAGTGAGCACAGAGCACACTAGAGGACGTCAGGCCCTCAGGCCACCCTCATGAAGTCTCTTTCTGATTATTTGGTCAGAGACATTCACACCAGTGGCCTGCTGGAGGTCATTTTGTAGGGCTCTGGCAGTGCTCATCCTGTTCCTCCTTGCACAAAGGAGCAGATCCAGGAGGCCCCTACTATGCCGGTCTTCCGCGGGTTACTGAAGACTTGGCTTTTCACGCAAGCCTTCCCTGCATAGCCTCTCTCTTCCACCCTTTCTGCCACTCTGTGCTGCTTCTGGTTCCTGGGTCCTCTTTTCCCAGAAACTCTGCTATGCGCGTCGGGACCCTTCGGGGTAAGACCGCGCTATATTAAGACACCTCTCAACTCAACTCAACTCAGATACCGGTCCTGCTGATGGGTCAAGGACCTTCTACGGCCATTTCCAGCTCTCCTAGAGTACTGAGTACAGTACCATTTTAAATTGCTGCAATGAAATTTAAGCAAAATTGACTAGCCTGCTGCATCATTTTTTCACCTTGATTTTTGGGGTGTCTTTGAATTCAGCCCTCTGTAGGTTGATCATTTTCATTTCCATCAAAGGATGTGGCATCCTTTTGTTCCTAACACATTACTCAGTCAATATCACTATAGATATCCAGCATGAGATTTTTGCCCGTTGAGATCTGATGTGTTTTCAAAGTGTTCCTTTAATTTTTTTGAGCAGTGCATATTGGCCCCTTAGTTAACTTAAGTAATGGCAAAATGATTGCCCAATATACAGACCCACAGCAGAAATTTTAAACTTGCTCTGGGGGTGAACAGGTATGATAACTGGAGCAATTAAAATCAAACTATATTTGTGTAATAAGAAATATTAACATTTCAACTGATACCTAATCAAAACAAAATGGGCTACTCTTCCATTAAACTTTCAGTCATGAAGATACTATGTTTTGTTGTGAACAATGATGTTATCATTATCTTTCAACATGACTAAATATACAATTATTCCAACAGCAGATTTACATTTTTTTTAACTGCCGCCTACTCATTTGTAATGAGAATACTGTTACTGCCTATAATTATCATGAACATTACCACCTATTGCATTTCTAAAATGCTAGGGGTGCTAAAAAAACTGTTAATATCAGGGAACACTTGATGTATTAGTACAATAGTGAGATACAACCATCAGTGTCAAATATCACTCAACCTGAACCAAACATTATTTTAGCATTTGCAAAGATTATGTCAATTCAATTCTTCCGGGACTTTCATGACAATAAATATAATATATATAATGAAGGGTATAGACGTCTGCACTGACTAAACAAGGGATTGATGGGAACAGAACAGTCAGTATTTATAAACCTGACATTTCACTTGTATCTTGAAACTCTGCCAGAGAGATTACTTCTGCACCCAAATACCCAACTGTCCTCGTGGCTTAGACAATGCAAGATAAAGAAATGATATAAAGCTAAAAAATTTGGCTTTTTTTTAATAAAGCTAAAAACACCTGTAAACATTAAAGAAGCATTTTTTGCTGCAAAACTCACATTTCATCCAGTGCTGTCCCCACACAGTAATTACATTTCTTTCTGCCACTAGATGTCATCATTCTTCCATGTCAAAATTACAGCAAGCAGCCAAGTTATCACAGCATTATACAGCAATTACAGCATTTTTAAACCTACTTCACTGGAGCCCAATAACATTATTATTTGCCAGGCATTTAGGCTTCTTAACTTCTCCAATGAGTATGCAACAATAAAAGAGAGGGAGAGAGAGCACCACTGTCTAACCCTACATTCCCACGCATGCTTATATTTTTTGTGCATTTTTAGTTTTGCAGAAACACACAACAGTTCATTTAAAATGGTGTCATATGGTACACGTTCACATCTATGTGTTTTTCAGCTGGTGCATTTTTGAAAAGGGTTGGCGACATACCAGAAATGCAAGTGTTGCATTTTTGATGCCTTTTTATGCGTTTTGTGCTTTTTTCCCCTTTTAAAAGCACTGTATACAGCTGGTTGCTAAGGGGCGGCCTGGGAAGCCATCCGTCGCATCCATACCAAACGATAAGTCATCAGCTGTCAGCGGGCTTCCCTACTGACCGGTAAATGTAAAAAAAAGAATTGCTGGCTAAAAAAATTGAGAAAAAATGGTGTGGGGTCCCCCCCAAATACATATCAGGCCCTTTGAGTCTAGTATGGATTTGGAGAAGACCCCACGCCAAAAAAAATTACATAGGTCCCCCCCAAATCCATTACCAGACCCTTATCCGAGCATGCAGCCCGGAAGGTCAGGAAAGGGAGGGGGTTGGGCGAGCAGCTCTGCCCCCCACCCCAAAGCAAGGGCCTCTTCCCTACAACCCTGGGTTGTGGTTGTGGCAGGCTGTGGGCGGGGGGCTTATCAGAATCTGGAAGCCCCATTTTAACAAGTGGGTCCCCAGATCCCGCCCTCCCATGTGAATGAGTATGGGGTACATTGTACCTACTCATTGTGATAAAAAACACAATAGTGAGGGGGCACTAATGATACAGTAGCATTAACACAATTAAAACGACAGTAGCATAAATTAATATTAGAAACTAGTAAACTACATAAATAATATCAAAGTGCAACATGCTCAATAATAATGTGAATAAAAATTGACAACAAAAAAGTATTTTGTAAAGTCCATAAAGTCTTCAGTTATAAGTTACCAATGTAACATAAAGTGTAACACCATCACCATTTGGCAGTGAATCCACAGAATCACACCCGATGTGCTTAGTTAGGATTTCCTACTCACCAGATAGATATGACCTCTAAAAAAGAAGGCCAAACAGTGCTTGGTAGGTATAATCTTTGGATTTGCTTGAATATCATTGGAGATGTGACAGGAGACTTAGAACTCTTTCACCATACCTACTCATTGTACCTTCTCATTCACCAAAAAAGATGTCTCGTAGAAAAAAAAACACAAACACAGTTCTTGACAATTCCTTTATTACAAATCCAAAAATAATGTCCCCCAATGCAGATCCATCGTCAATCACACTGCCCTCCAGACTCAAAAAACGAAACAAAAATAGAGCTCTGCACTTGTGGAAGGCCAACCACCAACTGCCCGGTGCTCTGTCTGACAGTTTCCTAAATAGGTAAGGGGCGGGGTCACCCAGTGACATCACCTGGTGGCCCCACCCCCTTTTGATGTCACTGCCTGGTGCACGCAGGGGCAGTGTCATCACAAGGGGGCGCGTCACCAGGTGACAACACCGGGTGCCCTCACCCCTTTCCTATTTAAGAACTGTCAGACGAAGGAGCGGGAAGTCGTGGTTAGCCTTCGATTTTTGTTTTGTTTTTCGGGTCTGGCGGGCAGCGTGATTGGCGATTGATCTACATCGCTTATTTAATTTTTTTTAATAAAGGAATTTTTTCTTTTTTTTTCTTTATATGCAACATTTTTTCGGTGAATAAGTAGGGGTACAATGTTAAAGGGGGCTTCCAGATTCTGATAAGCCCCCCGCCTGCAGACACCCACAACCACAGCCCAGGGTTGTGGGAAAGAGGCTTTTGTTTCCATCAACATGGGGACAAGGTGCTTTGAGGGGGGAAGCTCACTCGTTCCCTCCTTTACCTGACCTGCCAGGCTGCATGCTCGGATAAGGGTCTGGTATGGATTTAGGTGGGACCCCACACCATTTTTTTTTATGGTGTGGTGATCCCCTCCAAATCCATACCAGACAATTTTTTATGCGGCTATTTTTTTTTACATTCAACTGTCAGCTGATGACTCATCCCAAACATTATACATTTTTTTTCTAACACCCTAATGAATAAAATGGCGTTCATTGCAATACTTTGTCACACCGTATTTGCGCAGCGGTCTTACAAACGCACCTATTTTTGAAAAAATAAAAATCAATTATATTGTAAAAGATAATGTTACACCGAGTAAATTGATACCCAACATGTCACGCTTAAAAATTGCGCCCGCTCGTGGCATGGCGACAAACTTTTATCCATAAAAATCTCCATAGGCGACGTTTAAAAAATTCTACAGGTTGCATGTTTTGAGTTACAGAGGAGGTCTAGAGCTAGAATTATTGCTCTCACTCTACTGATCGCGGCGATACCTCACGTGTGGTTTGAACACCGTTTTCATATGCGGGCGCTGCTCACATATGCGTTCGCTTCTGCACGCGAGCTCGGCGGGACGGGGCGCATTTAAAATGTTTTATTTTATTTTTCTCATTTATTTTACCTTTTATTTAAAAAATAATAATTTGTGTCACTTTTATTCCTATTACAAGGAATGTAAACATCCCTTGTAATAGAAAAAAGCATGACAGGTCCTCTTAAATATGAGATCTGGAGTCATAAAGACCTCAGATCTCATATTTGGACTAAAATTCAATAAAAAAATGGCCCTTTAAGAGCTATGGGCAGAAGTGACGTCACTTCCACCCTGCTATGGTATGGAGACGGGTGGGGGCCATCTTCCCCTCACTCGTCTCTATATCCAGCACAAGAGAGGAGGGTACAGGAGAGCGGCGGGAGGGGGGCCACCACAGAGACCACCATTATCGGAAACCAGACCACCGGCTGAAGAGGAGGATATCTGTGTTATGGCAGCTAGCTGCTGCCATAACAGAGATATCCCTCTTCAAAGTGCCGACGTATATAGTCGTGCAGTGGTCCGGAAGTGGTTAAAGGAAAAAAATACACAAAATTAATGAACACTGCATGCAAAAACACATTAAAACACAGGTTTATAAATGCAAAATGTGCCTGAAAAACGCATCATCCACAACGGCATAGATGTGAACCTAGAATAAGCGTAGGAAACAAACAAACAAAGCAAATAGCATGGGATCCCTCCAAAATTCCCTACCAGACCCTTATCCAAGCATGCAGCCTGGGTAACCAGGAAACGGGGGTGACAAGAATTCAGCCCCCTGAGACAAACCCAACCACATTACCTCAACATGGGAGGGTACCGGGTACCTTTCATACATCCCTTACTCGGTGGTTGTGGAGGGTCTGCTGGTTGAGGGCTTATCAGGATTTTGAAGCCCCCTTTAAAAAAAAGTAGGCCTCCAGATACTGAACCCCATGTCAATTAGTAAAGGGTATATAGTTCCCCCTACTCATTCACAGAAAAAAAAGTCTAATTCACAAAAGTACCCCAGAAATAAACAAACCCAAACTTTTGACAAGTCAATAAAAAAGTCCCATGATGCACATCCCATGTCAAACACATAATCCGGTGATGCAAGTCCAAGTGAATCATGATGAACATTGGTCGTTGACCCGCCATAAGAAAAAAAAAATTAAGAATGAGACACATCTGATCTCATTGCTTTCCTCATGCCTAATGACATCTCCAGGTCCCTGATGCTAATGTAAATGTAGCCAGAAGATTGCTACTGAAAGCTGTTATGTTAAAGTTATGTATTGTTTATTGGTAAAGGGTTTGGCTCCCTCTGGTGACCACTGAACGTTATTAAGATGTTTCTGTTCTAGGTTTAGAATTGAACTGTGGTGCATTGTGGGATGGGTAGTTCAATGAGGAAGTGACTCTATAGCATAAGTTAGTTTGAAAACTACAAACCCACAATGCTAATATGTCACCAGAATGCAACACGCCAGAACACAGCCTGCTGGGTAGTGAGATATAAGGACAGGTGTGGCCCACGTTCGCTCGCTCTGGACGCCTTTCAACTGCCAGCAGGAGGTCTGCGCGTGTGACTGAGATTGAAGGCCTGCAGCGGAGAGCCGGATAGATCGCCTCAGAGGGATCCCTGACGGACAACCCGGCCTTGTTGGACAGGTCAATCGGCCCGTGCTTCATAGCATTTGAAGCCACCTGCTCGTCAGCACCCTGGGAGCGGCCGCGCTGTGTACCGGTGCCATATTCCTGTTCAGAGACATCCGCAAGGGAGTTCCGGACAGAGCATACCAGAGGGCTGAGGAGCCAAAGTGGTGAGAAGGCACTTGCCTACCAAGTAGTTGACTGAGATATTGAGAAGGGTTTCCTGTTATCCAGACTGTGTTTGCTGACACCTGTAGTCCCACGGATAGGAATCCATTACACATGAGTGTCTTCACAACCGGATTGACAGAGTTAGAGGTTCTTTTACAAGTACACTATATTCTCACAGTTATTATTCTTTCCACCTTTGGATTACAAATTAAGTGCACCAACAGAGCTAGCTGAAGAAAGACTGAGACAAAAAGGAGCAGCCATTACTTTGTTATTCTTCAAGTTTACCACATATGGTCACAGCAACATTGAACTGTCCTTTAGTGGGAGCCATTTAGTGACATAGGCCTCTAGCATTTAATGTGAATTGTTTGCACTGTTGCCACTGCTGTGTCGTTTTGGTGTGTGTGTGTGGGCCTAGGTGGAGAGGTGTTTCAATACAGGCTTTACAGTATTGGGGATTGCTCCACTGCACACCTATCCACATTTACCTCCATTATATGGTGATTGGGTACAGTGATACTACTGCATTGAATTAACTGGGTTGCTTTGACTTTTACAGAAATCTGTGTTCAATCACTTATGTTTGCACAATTATTGTATTTCATTTTGTCTAGTAAACTTTTCTTAAGTGGTTAAGCACATCTGACTAAGAGTATTACTGTGTACTGTAAGTCAGCCAACATGGAACCCAAGGTGTCAGAGGTAAGAGATAATCTGCAGAGTTGGGATAGCCTATGGGGTATAGAGTCAATCAGCAGCCCCCTTGGGGGTACCGCTACATAAACAATGGGGCAGGATCACCAGGGTGAAGTCATTGACCAAATGTGTCCAGGTGACGTAAGATTTTGATGGCTCATGTAAAAGTTAGCTATGATATTGTGAGGTTAGTGTTGGATGTCATAATTTGTGGCTTAGTGATTAATGGATATGCTTGGGTTTGATTGGCGGGCATGTTTGATAAACATGGCAAAAAATCCACAAAGTGTGAACCCCATTGTTGTCAATAGAAGGCACATTTTGAAAATTATTTTTACTCCAACTCTAAGGCTACTAACCAATAAGTATTTAAACAAAGGGCACAGGGAGCTTGGCACTGCCATGGGGGACATGCACTAATGTAAAACTTCAAAGGAGACACCAATTTTTGTAATTACTTGGGAAATGCTTTTAAGCTATATGTAGTGTTACAGAATTTTTTTTTTTTTTTCTGAACAGTGCTAGCAACACCGTATTCTGCCATTGCATTAAATGCATGCATAATATATTTTTTACTTTTACAATATTTCTTGGCTTAAAACTAATTTTAAAAACACAACCCCACATTTCCAGTAATGAGGCAGTTGTCATGCTAAAATAAAAATTACAGTGCCATGTTTGAAAGACAATAGCCAGATTTATACCGCTTGTGTGAGCAGCAATATTGGAGGGAGAGATGAGTCAGAGGAATTTTCTCAGAGAAAAACATTAAATATTGTACAGACTGGCTACGCTTTATGTGAGCATTTTTACTTGACTAAAATGTAAGAAGGAGACAAGACAGTTTTTATTGATAAAAAAGGATTACAGTCTATTATGTTAGATACAAGGCCAGAAATATTGTACATACATACTGCAAATCATGTCTAGGGTTTTGCTAGGTCACAATGGAAGAGGGAGAGACAAGCCAGTTTTATATAGTTTTAGAAATAGAAACAACAGTGTTTTGTGTTAGATACAAGGATCAGAAAAATGGCACATACATCATACACATTATGTAAACAGTTTTAAAAGGCTGTAATGGAAGAGGCAGTATTTTTTCAAGAAATAAAAAAATATTATGTCAGATTCAGAGGCCAGAAATATTGCACAGATATGCTGCACATCATGTAAGCAGTTTTACTAGGCCAAAATCAAAAGAGGGAGATACAAAGTAGTTTTAATCAAGAAATACAAATGATGGTGAATTATGTCAGAAATCATGTAAAGGATTTTACAAGGTGCGCAATGGAAGAAGGAGAGACAGGGCAGTTTTTTCATGAAATAAAAAACTACAGTGTATTATGTCAGATATAGGAGCCATAATTATTGCAAAGACAACATGCAGTTTTACTAGGCTGCAAAGGAAGAGGGGGAGATGAGGCAGGTTTTTATTGTGAACTAGAAATTGCAGTATATAATGCAGATACATTGCACATCACATAAGTGTTTTAACTAGGCAGCAATGAAAGAGTAGGAGACAAGGTAGTTTTCTTTAAAAAAATAAAAACTAAAATGTATTACGTCAGAGACAAGAGGCATACTTATTAAAAAGACACGCTGCACATCAAGACAAGAGACAACATTATCCTACAGACACGTTGCACATAATTAAAGCAGTTTTATTCGGCAGCAATTGAATTTGGACAAGATAAAAGAATTGCAGGATATTATGTCACAGACAAGAGCCAGAACTATGGTGCAGACACTGCATATCATTTCAGAGGTTTTACAAGGCTGTAATTGGAGAAGGTAGGGAAAGGCAATAATTATCAGAAATAAAATTTTAAATGCATCACGACAAAGACAAAAGACATAATTATTTCACAGATAGGATTCACATCATATAAGTGGTTCTGCCTGTCTGCAATGGAAATGGGGGAGATGAAGCGGTTTTAATAAAAAAAAAAATACAGCTGGAGCCATGGAGATGCCATTATGATTGCCAATGCTTGCTAAATGTTGCTTGCAAAATAATCTATCCATGGAAAGCTGCGTTCTGGATAAACTTGTTCTCTTGTTTCCTACAGTGCCATAATTATCCATATACAGTGCCTTGAAAAATTATTCATACCCCTTGAAATTTTCCACATTTTGTCATGTTACAACCGAAAACGGAAATGTATTTTATTGGGATTTTATGTGATGGACCAACACAAAGTGGCACATAATTGTCATGTGGAAGAAAAATGATAAATGGTTTTCAATTAAAAAAAAAAATATCTGAAAAGTGTGGCGTGCATTTGTATTCAGCCCCCTTTACTCTGATACTCCTAATTAAAATCTAGTGGAACCAATTGCCATCAGAAGTTACCTATTTAGTAAATAGAGTCCACCTGTGTGTAATTTAATCTCAGTATAAATACAGCTGTTCTGTGAAGCCCTCAGAGGTTTGTTAGAGAACCTTAGTGAACAAACGGCATCATGAAGGCCAATAAACACAACACACAGGTCAGAGATAAAGTTATGGAGAAGTTTTAAGCAGGGTTAGGTTATAAAAAAATATCCCAAGCTTTGAACATCTCACAGAGCACTGTTCAATCCATCATCTGAAAATGGAAAGAGTATGGCACAACTGCAAACCTACCAAGACATGGCTGTCCACCTAATCTGACAGGCCGGGCAAGGAGAGCATTTATCAGAGAAGCAGCCAAAAGGCCCATGGTAACTCTGGAGGAGCTGCAGAGATCCACAGCTCAGGTGGGAGAATTTGTCCATATGACAACTATTAGTCGTGCACTCCACAAATCTGGCCTTTATGGAAGGGTGGCAAGAAGAAAGCCATTGTTGAACGAAAGCCATAAGAAGTCCCATTTGCAGTTTGCGATAAGTCATGTGGGGGATAGAGCAAACATGTGGAAGAGGGTGCTCTGGTCAGATGAGACCAAAATTGTACTTTTTGGCCTAAAAGCAAAATGCTATGTGTGGCAGAAAACTAACACTGCACATCACCCTGAACACACCATCCCCAATGGGAAACATGGTGGTGGCAGCATCCTGTTGTGGGGATGCTTTTCTTCAGCAGGGATGGGGAAGCTGGTCAGAGTTGATGGGAAGATGGATGGAGCCAAATACAGGGCAATCTTAGAAGAAAACCTGTTAGAGTCAGAAAAAGACTTGAGACTGGGGCAGAGCTTCACCTTCCAGCAGAACAACGACCCTAATCATACAGCCAGAGCTACAATGGAATGGTTTAGATCAAAGCATATTCATGTGTTAGAATGGCCCAAAGTCCAGCTCTTAATCCAACTGAGAATCTGTGGCAAGACTTTAGAATTGCTCTTCAGACGCTCTCCATCCAATCTGACAGAGCTTGAGCTATTTTGCAAAGAAGAATGGGCAAACATTTAACTCTTTAGATGTGCAAAGCTGGTAGAGAGCTGTAATTGCAGCGAAAGGTGGTTTTACAAAGTATTGACTCAAGGGGGCTGAAAACAAATGCACGCCACACTTTTCAGATATTTATTTGTTTAAAAAATTGAAAACCATTTATAAATTTTCCTTCCACTTCACAATTATGTGCCAATTTGTGTTGGTCTATCACATAAAATCGCAATACAATACATTTTTGGTTGTAACATGACAAAATGTGGAAAATTTCAAGGGGTATGAATACTTTTTCAGGGCACTGTATATGGATATATGAATATATGGATAATTGTATTTAACAGCAATTTTAGGACTATACCGCCCATTCTATCATTGTCTAAGTATCACCCTGGAACTTAAAGACAGAAAGCCAATAATAACCATAATAATTAGGAGCAAGGAACCTTATTGATTGATATACACTCGGCTTATTGAAAGAATTTTGGCAACACTCCTCCAGAAGAAGCCGCTGTCAGCGAAACATGTAGAGGAAACAACAGTGTATCCTATGCAGAATAAACAACCAAACTGTAATGTTTTGCTGTATATATTGAGAATGTACCTTTTTAATGTGATTTTAATGAATATGAAATAAAATTATATATACTTTTTTAAACAAAAGTTTGTGTTTTGGCACCAAAAAAAAATCACAATATACTATGATTGGAATTAAATAATTTTATCAGACTGAATATCCTACAGACAGCAAACCACATTCCCAAAGTCTTTATTTTTCTGAATTCAACAGAAATATTATGTCCCATTAACGTACATATTAATTTTACAATTTCTTCTGGCCTCATTACCTAAACAACATTTTCAAGCTTTGTAAGAACAAAATAAATGTAATGTTAATATTTTCCAGATTGCAATAGAAGTAATAAGCTATATGCATAGTATTTCTACAACCTCTAGCAGGCATCATTGGTTAAACCACATTCCCATTTAGCTGTGGATGGTACCCAAAAATGTATTTATTTTTCATATGAAAATGGAAGAAATATGGCACACGTTGCAAAGGCATACTTCTAACACATTTCTTTTTTTCTTTTTCATTGGTGAAATTATTATTTTACAAAAACTGCACAGACAGTGTTTCAACGATCTCTTCTAGACTTCATTTTGAAAATAACAATCCACATGCAGTTTTGCAGCCCAAAAAAATATTTCAGTAACTCTATAGACAACAGTCAGTTTTAAAGCAACAATTTTTTTTTTTAATTTAGAGTGTATTTATTTTGCAAAAAAAGGCAGATGAATATTGTTCTGACTTTGTAAATAGTCATTTAAAAAAGTTGTCAGCATTTTGAACAAGAGAGACACCAGGCATATTTCAATAAACCAAATCTACAATTGATTGTATTATTTCACCAGATGTCAGGAGTCAGCAGCTGGGAGACCAGATACTGTATATGTAGCGACACACGGAAACTGGGACCAGACCATATGTATATATCTTTAAAGAGAGATTTATTTACAGTGAAACAAAAGACAATCACACACCAGCAAACAGTAAACATGGACAAGTCCCAGTTACAAAATACCTAATTAACTTAACCGAGACCTAGCAACTAACTATACACAAAATATATACAAAATGAGGGACTTGGGTAACAGGGAATACCAGGGATTAGAGTTGAGCGGACACCTGGATGTTCGGGTTCGACGGGTTCGGCCGAACTTCGGAAAAAAGTTCGAGTTCGGGACCGAACTTGACCCGAACTTGACCCCGAACCCGAACCCCATTGAAGTCAATGGGGACCCGAACTTCTGAGGACTATTCGCGCTTGTTTCCCATGCTTAGAACTGTCCCTGCACAAAGTGTCATTTCTGAAGGAAAAAAAGTCATTTAAAACTCACTTGCGGCTATAATGAATTGTCGGCTCCCGGCAATACATAGAAAAGTCATTGATAAAAAAAAAAAAAAAGCGTGGGGGTTCCCCCAAATTCAATTACCAGGCCCTTCAGGTCTGGTATGGATATTAAGGGGAACCCTGTCACAAATAAAAAAAAAATAAAGCGTGCGGTTCCCCCCAAATATCCATGCCAGGCCCTTCAGGTCTGGTATGGATTTTAAGGGGAACTCCACCCCAAATAAAATAAAAATGGCGTGGAATACCACCAAAAATCCAGACCAGACCCTTTATCTGAGCACGCAACCTGGCAGGCCGCAGGAAAAGAGGGGGGACGAGAGAGCGCCCCCCCCCTCCTGAACCGTACCAGGCCACATGCCCTCAACATGGGGAGGATGTCCCCGTGTTGATGGGGACAAGGGCCTCATCCCCACAACCCTTGCCCGGTGGTTGTGGGGGTCTGCGGGCAGGGGGCTTATCGGAATCTGGAAGACTCCTTTAACAAAGGGGACCCCCAGATTCCGGTCCCCCTATGTGAATTGGTAATGGGGTAGCTCCAGAAAGCAATATGTGTGGCACATTCACAGTGCTGGAGCACAAGATTGCATAGCATACATTGAGGTGCAGATTAACCCTGCAGAAAAAAAAAAACGAAAATTTGGCAGCCAAGAAGTATCTGCAAAACAGAGAGACCCTTTAGAAGTCTTATGGTTTAGAGAGTTGGCAGCCAGGCTTAAGCAGTGTGTAGAAAAACAGAAAATTGAATATCAAATACTTACCGCAATTTTCCTTTCCTGACTGGCTCCATGTTAGCACACACATGGGTACGCCCCCCCCCCCACAATGATAGGACGTTTAACTCATACATTTTAGCACCTGAGCAAGCACCGCATTCTGTAACTAGCACTCTGAGCGGGCAGGCAGGTATGCTGACAAGGAGCCAGTCAGGAAAGAAAAATTGTGGTAAGTATTTGATAGTCAATTTTCCATTTTCCTGACAGCTCCATGTCAGCACACACATGGGAAATAACTAGAGAAAATACAGGGTGGGTATTCATTAACAGAAGAATTTTGATCAACATGACACAGAGCCCATTACTCTGTGCCCAACTCCACCGTAGTTAAGGAAGCTGGTTCAATACAATAGTGAGTAAGGAAGGTCTTGATGACCAAGCGGCCACGTTGCAGGTAGTTTCCATGGACACACCCTTCGCTGCTGCCCAGAATGTAGAGATACTGAAAGTAGCATGCTCCCTGATGTCATCAGGCAATGCCAACCCCTTCCCTTATAGGCCAAGGTTATAGCTTTAACTATCCAGGAAGTGGTTAGCCTGCTGAATGCTTTGAGCCCTCGCTTGATCTTGCTGGAAATAGAAAGAGGTCAACGGAAGACCCTAGGGAGCATGTGACCTCTATAGGAGTTTCAGGTTCTCCGGATGTGAAGAGGACATAGTTGGCTATCTCGGACTGAGAAGAATGTCGGCAGAACTATTTCTTCGTTAGATGGAATACAGTAGGCACCTTCGGCATGCATCCTAACAGTGGAACTAGGACCACTCTATCCGCATAAAAAGGTTGTGAATGGCTCCTTGCAGGCCAGGGCTGCCATCTCTGACATACCTCCCAACTTTTTGAGATGGGAACGAGGGACACCTACTAGCAAAAGTATGTAGGCATAGGACAGACCCCATGCCATGCCCCCTTTAAGGAGAATTAACCCCCAAAAAAAGATAATTGACAAGTGCTTTTTTTTTTTTACCACTACTATTCCTTTATATTGGCTTTTGAAATTTACAGATGCAGTCATTTATAAATTGGATGAAAGGTTTAGCACTGGGAGACACTTTTTGAAAGATAAATAGTGCATTTTATATACAGATCAGACCAAAATGAGGGACAGATGAGGAGTAAAGAGGGACAGAGGGACATTGCTCCAAAACAGGGACAGTCCCTCGAAATCAGGGACAGTTGGGAGCTATGATATCTGAAGCCCTGTACACACGATCGGATTTCCTATGGATTCTAGTCTGATGGATTTGTCCATCGGATATCCAATGAAACTGTTTTCCATCAGTCTTGCCCACACACCATCAGTCAAAAAACCGACCGTTCCAAACGCGGTGACGTAAAACACTCCGATGAGCCGAGAAAAATGAAGTTTAATGCTTCTGAGCATGCGTCGACTTGATTCTGAGCATGCGTGGGTTTTTTTATCCGATGGACTTGCCCATAGACGATCGGAATTTGCTATCGGTTTTGGATCCATCAGAAAAATGTAAAACATGTTCTATTTTTTAAAACCGATGGAAAAAAGACCAATGGGTCCCATACACGATCGGTTTGTCCGATGAAAAAAATCCATCGGACGGTTTTCATCGGTAAAACCGATCGTGTGTACAGGGCTTGAGACTCTCCTTGCGAAGGAGATTGTGAACAAAAAGGCAGCTTAAAAGGTTAGACGCCAAAGGGACATATTTTGTGAGAATGTATCTGAAGCCAGAAAGTCCAGGATCATGGGTAGGTCCCACTTAGGAAAGCAAAGTTTTCTTGGAGGCTTTGAAGATAGGACCGCTTTGAAAAATTGATCAACAAGGTTATTGGCGGCCCACTGAATCCATGTGAAGGCAGACAGGGCAGAAACATGACTCTTAAGAGTACCAAGACGTAGGTTCATATCTAGGCCTTTTTGGAGAAGGACCAAAATATTACTTATTTGGAGGGAGGAAGGAGAGAAGCCTTGGGTGGAAGCAAAGTCCTGGAACTTAATCCATACTTATTGTAAGTTACTGTAAGCAGGGTACCAATTACAGCATTTGAACAGTTTGCCTCGATCAGCCTCTGCCTTCCAAAATCCAAGACTGAACCTGCTGCCTCTGAGGAGATGGATGAAGCACTGGACCCTGAAACGGCAGACCCAGGGATACTGGAATTGACTTCAGTGGCATAAAAGTCAGTAGACACAGAAGAACCACAGATGTTTGGGCCAGTTGGGTATTACTGACAGAACTTTGACTTTCCCCTTTATCAGTCTTCTAAGAAAGTTGAAGATTAGTGGGATCAGTGGAAAGGTATATGCAGTCTGAAAAGACGACGCTGCTGTCAGAGCAACTGTCGTTGCTACCTGTGGGCAAGGTAGACTGGTTTAAAAACATTATCAGTTTAGCATTTTCTGGTGATGCAAATTGGTCCACCTCTGGCAGAAAAGCCCAATGTATCAACATTGACAAGTTTGTGGATTCAGGAACCATTTCTACATTGACTAACTGATGTCTTGACAAATAGTCCGCCTCGAGAATGGAGGGACCTGGAATGTAGGCTGCCTGCAGATGAAGAAGAATCGACTGAGCATCCCTGAATTGTAACTTAAAAGGCGAAAAAAGGGTTTGAAAGGCTACCCCCATCTCCAGGATGTTGGACACTATATTCTTAACTTGGCAAGACCACTTGCCTTGGGCTACTCTCCCCTGGCAGGTAGCTCCCCAGCCTCAAGTACTGGAATTGGTTGTTATTACTATCCAGGCAATCGGCAAAAGGGAGTGAAAAAAATCTAGGTGTCTAGCCACCAGCTCAGAATCCTCTTCACTACGATGAGGTTCAAATCAATTGGCTCGTGTTTTCTGATTTCCACTGGGACAGGAAACTGAATCGGCATGCTCAGGCCTACCACTGAGCCCATCTGACCGTGGCTATTGCAGCTATCATCGTCTCTACTACCTATTGGCTCTGTTTTGGCTGTGAGAAAGTTGGCTATCAGTGCACAACAAAATCTCATAATGCTTAAAGTGAAACAATAAAAGTGAAATATTCCTTTAAATTTCGTACCTGGGGGGTGTGTATAATATGCATGTAAAGTCGCGCTTGTTTCCCGTGCTTAGAACTGTCCCTGCAGAAAGTGTCATTTTTGAAGGAAAAAAAGTCATTTAAAACTCACTCGCGGCTATTAATGAATTGTCGGCTCCCGGCAATACATAGAAAATTCATTGATAAAAAAAAAAAAAAAGCGTGGCGGTCCCCCTAAGTTCAATTACCAGGCCCTTCAGGTCTGGTATAGATATTAAGGGGAACTCCACCCCAAATGTAAAAAAAATGGCGTGGAGTCCCCCCAAAAATCCATACCAGACCCTTATCCAAGCACGCAACCTGGCAGGTCGCAGGAAAAGAGGGGGGGACGAGAGAGTGGCCCCACCTCCTGAACCGTACCAGGCCACATGCCCTCAACTTGGGGAGGATGTCCCCATGTTGATGGGGACAAGGGCCTCATCCCCACAACCCTTGCCCGGTGGTTGTGGGGGTCTGTGGGCAGAGGGCTTATCGGAATCTGGAAGACCCCTTTAACAAAGGGGACCCCCAGATCCCGGCCCCCCCTATGTGAATTGGTAAGGGGTAAATTGTACCCCTACCATTTCACGAAGAAAGTGTAAAAAAATGTAAAAAAAAAACACACAAACACCTTGGAAAAGTCCTTTATTAAAAAAAAAAAAAACATTCCAGCGATGAAATCCAGTGTCCCACGGCGATCCGATGTCCAGCGCTGTCTGTAATTGGCTGAGCCTGAGCGGACCTGATGGGGAACTTCCTCCGCAGTCTATAAAATGTAGAGACCCGCCCCTTCTAAAGTTCCCCATCAGGTCCGCTCAGCCAATGGCTAGGTGTAAGGCTAAGCGGACCAGATGCGTAACGTGAGAAGGGACGGGTCTATTCATGTATTACACAGTGGAGGAAGTTCCCCATCAGGTCCGCTCAGGCCAATGACGTAGGCGGGGTCTGACATACAAGGGGGTGGACCTGATGGGGAACTTCCTCCACTGTGTAATAAATGAATAGACCCGCCCCTTCTCACGTTCCGCATCTGGTCCGCTTAGCCTTACACCTAGTCATTGGCTGAGCGGACCTGATGGGGAACTTTAGAAGGGGCGGGTCTATACATTTAATAGACTGCAAAGGAAGTTCCCCATCAGGTCCGCTCAGGCTCAGCCAATGTCGGACAGCGCTGGACATCGGATCGCCGCAGGACACTGGATTTCATCGCTGGAATGTTTTTTTTTTTTTTTTTAATAAAGGACTTTTCCAAGGTGTTTGTGTGTTTTTTTTTTTTTTTTACACTTTCTTTGTGAAATGGTAGGGGTACAATGTACCCCTTACCAATTCACATAGAGGGGGGCCGGGATCTGGAGGTCCCCTTTGTTAAAGGGGTCTTCCAGATTCCGATAAGCCCCCTGCCCGCAGACCCCCACAACCACCGGGCAAAGGTTGTGGGGATGAGGCCCTTGTCCCCATCAACATGGGGACATCCTCCCCATGTTGAGGGCATGTGGCCTGGTACGGTTCAGGAGGGGGGGGGCACTCTCTCGTCCCCCCCTCTTTTCCTGCGACCTGCCAGGTTGCGTGCTTGGATAAGGGTCTGGTATGGATTTTTGGGGGGACTCCACGCCATTTTTTTTACATTTGGGGTGGAGTTCCCCTTAAAATCCATGCCAGACCTGAAGGGCCTGGTATGGATATTTGGGGGGAACCGCACACATTTTTTTTTAAATTTGCGGCGGGGTTCCCCTTAATATCTATACCAGACCTGAAGGGCCTGGTAATTGAATTTGGGGGGACCCCCACGCTTTTTTTTTTTTTTCTATCAATGACTTTTCTATGTATTGCCGGGAGCCGACAATTCATTAATAGCCACGAGTGAGTTTTAAATGACTTTTTTTCCTTCAGAAATGTCATTTTGTGCAGGGACAGTTCTAAGCACGGGAAACGAACGCGACTTTACATGCATATTATACACACCCCCCAGGTACGAAATTTAAAAGGAAATTTCACTTTTATTTTTTCATTTTAAGCATTATTAAAATCACTGCTCCCGAAAAAACGGCCGTTTTTAAAACTTTTTTTTGCATTGATACATGTCCCCTGGGGCAGGACCCGGGTCCCCAAACACTTAGGACAATAACTTGCATATTAGCCTTTATAATTAGCACTTTAGATTTCGAACGTTCGAGTCCATTGTATTTAATAGGGTTCTAAAGTTCACGTGAACATTCTGTCTGTTCACAGGTTCTGGTGCGAACCGAACAGGGGGTGTTCGGCTCATCCCTAAACATGAGACATATCAAATAGTTGTCTATCAGAATTACTAATACACATTA
This sequence comes from Rana muscosa, assembly GCA_029206835.1. Lineage (NCBI taxonomy): Eukaryota > Metazoa > Chordata > Amphibia > Anura > Ranidae > Rana > Rana muscosa. The sequence continues at coordinate 552,148,370 of CM055122.1, forward strand.
TGTCTCCTATAGCTGGTCTCAGTTTACAGCACAGAGATACATTTTTGTGTGTCATAAGATCAATGCTAACCATCAGCATATTAGATGCAATGGGAGAGCAACTAGAAAACAATATAAAGCATTGATATGAAGAATAAGAAGATAACATAGTTAAACAGATGAACTGAAAAAAAACAAAATAGAAAAATAATAAGTACACACCAGAATGAATGAAATTATTCAGTTTATAGTTCATTCAGGGTTAAAATCCCATCAGAGGGGATGGATTGTATATTAGGTAGACCATAGGGTGAGCTGTCCTAATAATAATATGTTTGGTCAAAGCTGGTTCCTACTTTTTCTGTAACGCCCTGTACACACGATCAGATTTCCTATGGATTCTAATCCGATGGATTTTTCCATCGTATTTCCGATGAAGCTGATTTCCATCAGTCTTGCCTACACACCATCAGTCAAAAATCCGACCGTCCCAAACGCGGTGACGTAAAACACTTCGACAAGCCGAGAAAAATGAAGTTTAATGCTTCTGAGCATGCGTCGACTTGATTCTGAGCATGCGTGGGTTTTTTGTCCGATGGAGTTCCACACAGATGATCGGAATTTGCTATCGTTTTTTTTCCCCATCGGATAAACTTAAAACGTTCTATTTTTTCTCACCGATGGAAAAAAGACCGATGGGGCCCATACACGATCGGTTTGTCCGATGAGAAAAGTCCATCGGACTGTTTTCATCGGTAAAACCGATCGTGTGTACACGGCATAAGATGTTCTATTCTTCTTATGTCTGCTATAGTGTTTTTTCAGTTTAGAATAGTGGCACAGTCTTTATGCCTGTGCCACTCTTTTGTTATTTCGTCTCACTGTGCACATTTCTAGGTGCTTGTTATAGCACCATAGCTTGTAAGTACAATTTTATTGGTTTCTTTTCATGCAATAAAGATGAGAAGAAAAGGGAGGGAGAATCTCCCTCTTCTTTTTCTTTGTAGATATCTAAAATTTGTAAAAGTGTCGTTTGACCTTTTATTAATATAAAGGGCAATACAATCTTGTGAGACAACCATAGTAAGGAGGAACAAAAGGTAAAGAAATCACTTATGTTTCATTTAGAAGTGCATTTTAAACTGGCATTTTGGCTACCCCTAGACTGCCCTCTCTTAAATTGCAATATGCAGTGGATTAGGGTGTTTGCATGCCATGGTTATGATGCTTCATTTAGCACCCATGGGAAAGTTTACCCATCATGCTACACATTTGTCAGCAAAAATGGTGTTAAAAAAGGTGGTCAGGAGGCATCGCATCACTTCCTCACTGCCTGTCAGTAGCCTCTGAAGCACAATCCAAATGTGAATCAGACTTCAGAGCAAAGGGAGATTTGGAAGCACAAGTGTGATTTATCTTTCAGCACAAGGTGGGCTTTTGTTGGAATATATTGGCTGCTACTTATTACATCTGATGGATGTTGCCACTTAAACTTGGATTGCACTCATTGCACATTTGTAAAATATTAACATTCACCTTATCCAGCTTGAATTATTTCATGTTTTATGTGTTATAATTTGTTTAGTACGCATGAGGCACTGATAACACGTTCTTTGTTAATAGTTATTTTTTATTTTTTATATTTGATAAGTTTTATGATTCACTACCACAAGAATAAAAGGTATAAAGCACAATTATTAAGAGACACTTGATTATTTGGGTAACATTTTATTGAGACGCATTATTAATAAACATTCCAAAATGTTATTTTCGTATTGATTTCAGATTTTATTTTTCAGTGTCTTATATATTTTTTTACATATTAGTGCTGGACCTTAACAACATTGTAATGTGATAAGGATACTTTTCAATTTACTGGCAGTTGATGAATTAGGCTTACACCTTTCTAAAGTGTGGAGAAGTAAGTGAAAAAAGTTCTGTAATTATACAGGAACAGCTTCTGGTGTTACTGGTACAGTAATTTGGAAAGTTTGAAAGTTGTGCTATACTCTTTATTAGTTAACTTAATGAAGCAAAAGGTGCATCTCTAAAATACTGAGATACAGTATTGTCTTCTTGAAGCAGAAATTATTTTTATGTCCTCAATCCTCATTTTCAGCACAAAGCCAAAAAACTAAGGGCTCAGTGTCTGCTTATGGATAAGTGAGCAGCATCATACAAATCATTCTTTTTTGCTCCTTTTAGCCATTATTACATTTAGAACCACTGGCATATAACACATACTGTATATAGCCATAATTTTACAAAGCCAGGATTACCACGCCCAGAGGGAAACTCCCACCCACAGGCCCAAATCGCTATCCCAGCAGAGAGGGGAACAATGGATGGCAGGCAGAAGCCCCCCACATGGGCAAAGACATAAAAACTCCCATGTGCAACCCGCAATCGGCAAGTCTACCAAAAAAATCAAAACAGCAAACAAATAAAAAACAGCAGCAGCTCGGCAGTGAAAGAGGCCCACTGGAGCCCGCGCAAACAAAGCCAACAAAGCGAGACAACAGCGTTCGAGGTCCGGAGCGCAAGCATCTCCCTGCTCTGCCTAGTGACAATGACACGGATCTCGGCTCTGTGTACTCGGAGCGGACATCGGTGTCATGTGACACAGAGCCCAACCCCCCTCAGTTAGAAACACAATGCAGGGAACACTTAACCCCTACAGCGCCACCTAGTGGTTAACCCTTCACTGCCAGTGTCATTTTCACAGTAACCAGTGCATTTTTTTAGCACTGATCGCTGTGAAAATGACAATGGTCCCAAAAATGTGTCAAAAGTGTCCGATGTGTCCGCAATAATGTCGCAGTCACAAAAAAAATCAATGATCGCCGCCATTACTAGTAAAAAAAATATAATAATGAAAATGCCATAAAACTATCCCCTATTTTGTAAACGCTATAACTTTTGCGCAAACCAATCAATAAACGCTAATTGCGATTTTTTTTTACCAAAAATATGTAGAAGAATACGTATCGGCCTAAACTGAGGAAAAAAAATAATTTATATATATTTTTTGGGGATATTTATTATAGCAAAAACTATAAAATATAGAATTTTATTCAAAATTGTAGCTCTATTTCTATTTATAGCGCAAAAAATAAAAACCGCAGAGGTGATCAAATACCACCAAAAGAAAGCTCTATTTGTGGGAAAAAAAGGACGTCAATTTTGTTTGGGAGCCACGTTGCATGACTGCGCAATTGTCAGTTAAAACGACGCAGTGCCGAATCGAAAAAAAAGGGGCCCTTTTCTTTAACCAGCCAAAATGGTCCGGGGCTTAAAGTGGATGTAAACCCACTCTCATCCTTTCTAAACAACTGCCATAGTGCTGATCTATAAGGATATAGATGCCTCCTGCATATATCCTTACCTGTCAAATGTCTCCCCTCTGTCTGTTATAAGAACTGAAAAACTGCAGATTCTGTGGGTGGGTCTGTTGTCTGGAGCTAGGTGGGTGGAGTCGTGATGTCAGTAGACTCCCCGCCCACCTCTACACTCCCCTTGTCAACATGCATTTTCTCCTGTGAATTCCTTCTGCTATGATCACTAACATCCAGTCAAAATCCAGAAAAGTTACCACATGACTTCAGAAAAGGTGTGGGGGTGGGAATTAAAATATAATGCCTGCCTAAAGCTAGTGCACGAGATATGTAAATAACCTGTCACTCAAAGCAAGGGGGCGGAACGGACAAAAGGTAACTCTGTTTGTCCGTTTTATCTTACTGAACAATAAAAGAGGATTGCTCAGAGCTGGATTAACTCTTTCTGGCAAGACCTGGCACAAATGATAGGAAATCGTATACTCTACATTGTGACAGCAAAAAATAAATAAATTCGGGTTTACATCCACTTTAAGTGGTTAAAGGAGGAATCATCCTTCCCACAGAAGAACTGCTTGAAATAACAAGAAAGGAGAAAGGGGATGCACTCATCAAGTTAGTTGAGTCAAGTAACTCAAAGTGTGAGACTACACTGACTGGATCTGTGGGAATGCCCTTATAAGTAAAGTGTATTATGATGACATTTTAAAACAGCCTCCTGCACTCAAGTGTGGTGTTCAGAGGATTTTAAACTGTCACTCTTCCATGTTGGAGGTATGTGAGATCACCAAGCTTTGCTGCACTCTTAGGACTTATTAAGATGTATTATGATGGCACTTTGCCCATTTAAGAGGGTAGCTAGTACAGGTAAGTTGTTGAAGATGTCTATTAAAACCATCATGGTGAGTCGCATTAATGCCAATTAGCTACATTTTGGTCTCATCTGACCACAGCACTTTCTCCCAATCCTTCTCCAAATCATTTAGCTGTTCATTGGCATGACTATACATGTGCCTTCTTGAGGAGGGGGACTCGCCATGTTTGGAGAAAGAAAAATGCTGACTATGACCCTAAGAACACCCTCCTGAGATGTGTGCAAACCTGGTCACTAACTACAAGAAACGTCTTACCTCTGTGCTTGCCAACAAGGGTTTCTTTACCAAGTACTAAGTCATGTTTTACTTGGCGATTAAATACTTATTTTACTCACTGAACTGCAATTTAATTTATAACATTTGGAGCATGTGTTTTTTTCTGGATTGTTTGGTTGATATTCTGTCTCTATCATTTAAGATACACCTATGATAAAAATGATAGACCCTTCATTTTTTTGTAAGTAGGCAAACTTACAACATCTGCTGGGGATCAAATACAATTTTCCCTCACTGTATAGAGGTGCATGCTGGGTTGTACTGAATGTATGGGGATGAATAGTAGACATGTGCACACTGAAATATTTCGTTTCGGAATTTCGTTTTCATCCGAAAAATAAATTTATTTAGTTACTCCCGAAATTCGTTTTTATTTATTTCGTTTTTCGTTAGAAATTGCATTCGTCCGAAAATCTGAATTAATTAAGGTCGAATCTGTCATTGAAGGCTTATGGTGTCTGTCGAATGTTCAAAGAAGATTCGACGGAGCAGTGAAACTGTACGACGCTGCAATCATACATTTCCGGTCGAATGTTCCGCCCACAAGCTATAGAAGAATTCTAATGTTGTATGACTAGTAATAATTATATTTATTCATTACTATTACTAGTCAACCAACATTAGAATTCTTCTATAGCCTATGGGCGGATGCATTTGACCGGAAATGTACGATTGCAGCGTCGTACAGTTTTGCTGCACCGTCGAATCTTCTAACTTTCGATGCTTTGTCGAATCTTCGTCATTCTAGCTATTTTACTGCTCCTCCTCTTTGGTTACAATCAGCCAATAACATTCATCATCAACTTTATTTTTATTTTACTTCCCCCACCCAATTCCAGCAGTGATCTTTTCTCTCTATGTCGAATCTTTTCTCTCTATAATAACAAATCTTTTCCTGACAGACTCCATGGCAGCCTACGTGTGGGTTAATCCCGCCCCTCATACCTCATAGGACCCTTCTCCCATAAATCTTTGCTCTGGGCCAGAGGCCGTGTTCCTTTTTTTGTCCTCCTCCTAGGACCAAGATATAGTCTTACCTTTTCATGAAGTTTTCCTGTAATCCAGGCCTGGCGGTGTGCACGGCGATACGTTGGTGGTTAGCGGTGATCCTCTCTGCAGTCCAGCAATCCTAGCTATTAGCAGGTGGACATGGGCGATATGATGTGATACCATGAAGAGCTTACTAACCTGGCCATTGGCAGACAAGCGGCAATATGGCCAAACGTCCCAGCTATTAGCGGGAGGCTTTGTAAACGCCCGATCGTGCGGTGGGTCGAGCGAACAGCTCCCCAGTCCCAGGTTCTGGTCCGGATCGTGCCGTGGTGGTGGTAATGTACAAAGATATTCCTTTTATATGGCAGCCGTATCTCTGTGTTTTGTGTGTCTCCTTATTTTCTATCAAGCTCCAGTGAGTGGCCACGGCGGCTGGAGCGCAGCTGCGTTCCAGCTCGCCGTTTCAGGAAGTCGCTGCGCATCCGCAAGCCGCGAACGAAGATTCTGTGCTTGGTTCGTGCAGGCGCAGTTTCGCCAAAATGGCGGCGGCGGTCGTGAATGCGATTGGCTGCCACCGGATGGCAACCGCTATGGGGCGGTGACATCGTTAACGGTGGCAGATTTAAATAGCTGTCAAAGCAGCTATTACTTGGGATGACTTGCAGGCTTATGCGGTATTTACCCAGGCACTGGGCTCTGGTTTACAAGGTAAATTGTTTGCTGCAGGCTCCCTGGGTGCTGGCTATGTTTTGTTATGTGCTCTCTCATGCCTGTTTCTCATAAGGCTTTAATGATTCATTTCACTTTCAAACTGCCTTGCCATGGATCTGTCACCACCCTCTTGTGGCCAACCCTTGCGCTACAGGTAGGATTTATTTATTTTCTACCTGTGATGCTTGGGTTCACTCATTCAGGAGCTCTTAACCCTTTCTTTTTCACTCAGCTCTTCTAGGTCTGAACACCAAAGCACGGCAAAGACCGTCCTAGGTCTCAATGTTGTCACTCCTCTTCAAAGTCCAGGCGTCAGATCTTCCTTTAGATCTAGGTACCACAGATAGGAGTCTAAAACCACCTCTGGGCGTCACTCTCACTGCCACTCCAGCCACTCTGTGAGGAAAGCCTGCTGGGTATGCGGGGCCCAGGTTCCTGAAGGCAAATCGCTCTGCAAGCGATGCTTTTCTAAAGTTGCATAAGAAAGAGAGGGTGGAGACCAACAAGTGAAAGCACTGGTCAGAAAGGTGGTCCATAAGTCCCTGAGTAAAGGGGATTCTGGTCATACCCACAACCCTGCTGGCGACACTATGTCAGTCCCTATTAGGGATGATCTCAAGGCTCCAGGCCCTTCACAGCCGAGCCATTCCTCAATTGAAGCCTCAGTGAGGTGGAGGTAGATGACCCTGGTGCAGGTTTTGAATTTGCCCTAGTACCACAGCTGGTCAAAAGCTGTCAAAGAAGCTTTGAGATGGAAGAGCCAGTGGAGGCACCCTCCAAACAGAGGAAATATTTTAAACACCTCAAAAAAGAACACCCTAATTTCTCCTTTTTGGGTGAACTCAGCGCAATAATTACCGACAAATGGGGTGGTGTTGAAAGGAAGAATTGCCTGTTAATGAAGGTATCAAAAATGTACCCATTTAAAAGCAAGGATGTAAAACACCTGGAGTCGGCTCCTCTCATTGACTCAGCCCTAATGAGGATGGTGAGGCACGTCACACTCCCATTGGAGGATACTGTTTCCTTTAGGGATTGCCTGGAGTGGAAAATTTATACCGACCTCAAGCAGATCTACATTACAGCGGGTATGACCTGCAAACCAGCTCTAGCTCTCGCAGCCCTTTCTAAAGCGATGGAAGTCTGGGCAGACGACGTAGATGCTTCTCTGAGGAGCATCTCGGAAGAACTGGCCAGGAGCTCACCTATTCATGGGCTAAGTTTGACGTTGGCTTTTCTCGTGGGGCTTCCCTAGACATAATTCGCATGGTGGCTCGGATCATGCTGACATCTGTCACGGCTAAGCATGCCTTGTGGCTGCGCCCATGGGTAGCTGACCCTGCCTCCAAGCAGGCATGGTGCAGGATTCTATTTGGGGGTTCGTCCCTCTTTGGGAACATATCGGACAGTGCCATCACCCGTGCCACAGGGGGCAAGTCGGGGTTCCTTCCCCAGGATCGCCGTCTGCTAAACCAGAAGAGAACACAGCCCAGGCAAAGTTCAGATCGAGCAAGGAATGCTCGCTACTATAGGCCTGGCCGTGAGTTCAAGAAGACCTGGAAGAAAAAACAGCCTTTAGGCCAGAAGTTTTCAAAAGGGGCATCTTCCGGTGGACAAGAATCCCCTAAGTCTTTATGATATTGCACCTGCCTAAAACAGAGCGAGTCGGCATCCTTGCCTCTCTTGGAAGAGAAAAAGCGAATTCTCCTGTCTCTCTTGTGGCTCAGGGCGCTGCAATTCCAGTTCCAGATGACAAAAGGTTTTAAGGGGTCTACTCGCCCCTCTTCATGGTGTTGAAGAAAAACGTCTCCTGGAGGCCAGTTATAGACCTAACCCACTTGAATTATTTTATCTAGAAGGAGAAGTTCAAGATGGAGACACTACTCATGATCAGTCAAGCAATCCAACCAGGCGATTGGCTTGTCTCTATAGACCTGAAGGACGCCTTCTTCCATGTTCCGATAGCGTCAGAATTCCAGAAATACCTTCGCTTTGCTGTCGATCAAATCCATCTGCAGTTCACCTGTCTCCCCTTCGGGCTTACAACATCGCCTCGTGTGTTTTCAAAACTTGTTGGCTGTCGTGGCTCTGATCAGGACCAGAGGTATCCGTCTGTATCACTATCTAGACGACCTGCTGTTGTCTCGGGACAAGGAGCAGTTGCTAATCCACAGATCCCAGGTCATCTCCACTCTACTCGAGTTTGGTTGTCTTCTGAATCTGGAAAAGAGCCATCTGGATCCTACGCAGTCCCTGGTATTCCTCGGGGCACACTTCAACGCTATCAAGAGCACCATCTTGTTACCCCTGGAAAAATCCCAGTGATCCGGGACAGAGTTTGGCTTGCAATGTCGTCCTCATCTCCAAGCCTCTCAATGCCTAAAGATCATTGGCACCATGGTGGCAACAACACCCATGGTAAAGTGGGCTCAGTGGAAAAATGCGGCCCTTCCAGAAGGGTTTCCTCCAGCAGTATAATCCAGGGCTTCGGGATCACTTTATCCAAATAACCTCATCCATGCGGGAGAGCTTTCCTTGGTGGCTACAACAGAGGAACCTCCTCAATTGTCACTCCATCGCACCTGTGTCTTGGGTCACCATCACTACAGATGCCAGCAACAGGGGCTGACAGAAGTAGCCCAAGGCATATGGAATTTTCCCTCTCACAGGATAGTCTCCAATGTTCTGGAACTCCGGGCAGCGTTCTGCGCTCTGCAGGCCTTTCACCACTTAACAGCAGGAGACTCAGTCCTCCTAAGACTGGACAACACAACGGCAGTCGCATACATCAAGAGACAGGGGGGTACTCGCAGACTCTCCCTGTCAAAGGAAATAGAGCCCATCATGATCTGGGCCCAGAAAAACCTGGCCAACCTGACAGCTGTCTATCTCCCTGGAGTCCCGAACGTTCAGGCAGATTTTCTGTTGAGAGTTTCTCTGGACAACGAGTGGACTTCCCCCCCGAAGTCTTCAGGTGGGTCCTGTCCCTGGGAGTCATTCCGGAAGTAGACTTGTTTGCCTCCCCATGCAACTTCAGACTAGAGAGATACTACACGAGGTCTTGGTATTCCCAGGCTTTTGGGTAGATGCTCTGACAGACCATTGGCGGTTCCACAGGGCCTATGCCTTTCCCCCGGTTCCTGTCATTCTCCGTTTTTTGTCGAGGCTCAGGATGGAAGAAGCAGAGATAGTGGCAATAGTCCCGTACTGGCCAAACAAGCCATGGTTTCTACTGCTGATGCAACTCAGCTTCCGGGACCCAGTTCCTCTACCCTCCAGACCAGATCTCCTATCACAAGGGGCATTTCTACATCCATGCCCGGCCCATCTACATCTGATGATCTGGTTCTTGAGAGGGGAAGGTTGGAGGCCATAGGCTGTCCAAGTAGGGCCATCTCCACAATATTAAATGCCAGAAGAACAGGCACCAACGGGGTCTAGCAGAGGATTTGGAAAAAGTTTTCAGACTACACCTCTTCCACTGCAGGTTCTTGCAATAACCCAAAGATACATGATATCCTGGGCTTCTTACAATCAGGATTGGATCTCTCATTGTCAGTCAGCTCGCTGCGAGTCCAAATCGCTGTAATCTCTGCCTTTTATGGGTGTTTCCTGGGCTAGACACCCTCTTACTCAGAAGTTTTTCAGAGGAGCAATAAGGCTCAGACCTCAGAGCCAAGTTTTTCTAATTGGGATCTTCCCCTTGTCCTGGATTTTTTCTTAGGTAGAGAGTTGGAACATGAAGATCAATCTTCTGTCAAATGACTCTCTCTAATAGTTGCCTTCTTGGTGGCTATAACATCGGCCAAGAGGGTCTCTGAAATCAGCTCTCAGGGATGCAAGGAGCCATTTCTAAACCTTTTAATTCCTATGTTGGGTTCAAACCCCAAAGTGGCATCTGTGTTTCATGACAATCAGGAGATTGCTCTTCCAACGTTCAGATCTACCGAGGATTCCAGTGTTTATCCCTTAGATGTTGGAAAAGCTCTGAGTCAGTATCTTGAAGCTACAGCTTCTTTCCGTCAGACCGACCACCTGCTCGTTCTTTTCACAGGAAGTATAAGGGAATGCGTGCCTCTTCCAGATCTATCGGAGCATGGATTGTTCAGGCCATTCAGTGGGCCTATAAAGCCAAGGGCTTGGCGCCTCCAGAAGCGGTGACTGCTCACTCAACTAGAAGTGTCTTCATCATGGGCGGCATCACGTCACGTGCCTCCAGAAGTTATTTGCAAGGTGGCCTTGTGGTCTTCAATTAACACGTTCATGGCACACTACTGCGAAGTGGTTTACGTATCTTGTCTGTTGATGGGGCCAATTAAACCTTTTTTCTTTTGTCCAGCACTCTGCCCACCCGGGTGTGTATGGCTAGTTATTTCCCACACGTAGGCTGCCATGGAGTCTGTCAGGAAAACGGAAAATTTATATCAAATACTTACCGTAATTTTCCTTTCCTGATGGACTCCATGGCAGCAGGAGTTCCCTCCCAGTGGCTGGAGTAGGCTAAATTATGGAACACGGCCTCTGGCCCAGAGCAAAGATTTATGGGAGAAGGGTCCTATGAGGTATGAGGGGCGGGATTAACCCACACGTAGGCTGCCATGGAGTCCATCAGGAAAGGAAAATTACGGTAAGTATTTGATATAAATTTTCCGTTTTCTCTCCTATGTCGAATCTTTTCTCTCCTATGTCGAATCTTTTCTCTCTATAATGTCGAATCTTTTCTCTCCTATGTCGAATCTTTTCTCTCCTATGTCGAATCTTTTCTCTCCTATGTCGAATCTTTTCTCTCTATAATGTCGAATCTTTTCTCTCCTATGTAGAATAATCTTGGACTAATAGAGTTAAGGTTAGGCACATTCGACCACAGGTTCGATAGACACAGATTGTTATTGTCAGCGTCACGTCGAATCTCCTATCTATATCGAACTGTTGTAGCAACGAAAACGAAAATAAAGCATTTGTTTATGTCGGATCTTTCGGTTTTCGGATTCTGTGCTTTCGTTTTCGTTTGTTAAAACGATAACGAAAATAGCTGAAATTCGGACGAAAATGCATTCGGACGAAAACGAATGCACATGTCTAATGAATAGTGGCATTTCCTCTCAGAAGAGTGTGCTGTACATAATGATATATTCCTGACTGTCCTGTTCTGTATGCTGTGCAGAATGTTACTCCACACTGTTGCACTTTGAATACTGTGCTCTATTTTACATAATCCATACTGCTAATAATCATAGTATTATCATAATAATAGACAGAAGCAGAGACAGAATATTAAAAGACAGAAAGAGAGAAAGAAAGATAGAGATTTATATATAATTTGGGTTTCATATATACACATATTAATGTGTTCATAATTAGGTATAACATATTTAAATATAATGTAGCTAACTATAAAAAGACAAATCTAAATATTGAGAAACCAAGAATTTGGTTGTAACATATAAATGTGATTTTCTCTTTGATAGCATACAGCTGATTTCCTAGGAACTAAAGTGAGACATAGGCAGAGCAGTACATAAGGTGGGAGTGATAATTTGGCAGCAAACTGAGCTGAAGTAGTACACGTTGGCAAACCATTACAGTGGCAGAAGGCCAATACTGTGTAGTACATACTAATTAGAATGAATGTACCACTGTCTAATTAACACCACGTGTCCGACAGCTAGCAAATCAATTCTGTGACAAAATGCTAATGTAGGATATTCACATCATCCACCAGAAATGGGATCACTACTGTGCTTGTAATACACTTTCTATTTTGCCGTCAAAAATTAATAATTCTTGTGGTACTTTGACTTATGGGAGCTACCTCAGGGTTAAAGAATAAGAGAAAAATTCAGACAAGCACAGTCTATGTACAAATATTTAATCTTCTTATCAGCATCGTTATTGCTGATTACTATAATTTTATCTGGAAAGCATTCTAGAAACAACCACTTATTGTAAGGAGAGTGATGATGTATCCGAGAATGTAGTGTTTACCAACCAGTAAAAATATGAGCATGTTATTTTTCTTGAAACCTGGAGGGACCTTTCCTTTAACCACTTCAACCCCGGAAGAATTGGCTGCTTAATATGACCAGGCCATTTTTTTGCGATTCGGCACTGCGTCAATTTAACTGACAATTGCGACGCTATACCCAAACAAAATTGATGTCCTTTTGTTTGTTAACACTAGGGGGAGATCAAGTGGTTAATTGTGTTCCCTAGGTGTGTTTCTAACTGTGGGGGAGGGGACTGACTAGAGGAAATGACAGATCATGGTTCCTAGCTATTAGGAACTCACGATCTGTCTCTCCTCACAGAACAGAACAGGGATTTGTGTGTTTACACACACACGTCCCGGTTCTGCCTCTCATGCCCGCGATCGCTCGTGACCAGCGGTCATCGTGACCACTGGTCACGAGCATCGGCACCCCCGCGATGCACCGGGCACGCGCCTGCTATCCCGCTTAACCACTTCAGCCCGGACCATTTGTCAGCTTAAAGACCGGAGGTCTTTTTACAATTTGGCACTGCGTTGCTTTAACTAACAATTGCGCGGTCGTGCGACGTGGCTCCCAAACAAAATTGACGTCCTTTTTTTCCCACAAATAGAGCTTTCTTTTGGTGGTATTTTATCACCTCTGCGGTTTTTATTTTTTGCGCTATAAACAAAAATAGAGCGACAATTTTGAAAAAAAATTAATATTTATAATAAATATCCCCAAAAAATATATGTAGCACCCCTCTACTTTGAGGGGTGCTATGTTCCTAAATTTAGGGGTTGGTCTGAGCTAGTAGCCAGGCTCAGACCGCTTTTATTGATAGGTTCTGTTATGTTGTTTTTTCAGGTGTTGTACTGGTGTGCAGTTCCCTGTGGCCTGTAGGTGGCACTGCCATGATAGGTCAGGGTTGAACCACTGATGACAGTGCTGTGCCTTAGGGTGTCCTCTCTCGGCAGTAGTACAGTGGGCGTGGTCAACCTGCTGTGCATGCCTGGAGAGGATACATAAGGTGAAAAGCCGCCGCCTGGAGCGGGGTTGTTGAGTTCCGGAGTTCCGGAGTTCGGGTTGCGTGACCTGGCCCTCCAGGCCAGGGGTGCGCTTCATTGGTCCCAGGCACCTTTAGCCTGGGGCTGCAACTTCGCCATTGGGCCCAGCACCTTTAGCTGGGGCTCAGCTCTAAGAGGAGGAATCCCAGGGTGCCCCTAAGAGGGGACCCACTGTAAGAAGAGGAGACCGGCGGAGGACCTTTCTGAGGGACCGGTGAAAGTTTCACAGAGAAAGAGAGGCCCGGTAAACTTCTGGAGGGATTCCACTATTCATCTAAGGCCTTGTAATGTGCAGCAACTTGCACCTGTTCTTGAATTACAAGCGCTGAGAGGTTCGGGGCTCAGAGATTCTGTGGCAGAGGATCTCCCGATCACATCTCCAAGGAAAACTTAAGTGAAGTATAGTTCGTGCATCACTCCGGCTGCTAGGACCGTGAGAGGGGACTATCCAGGTGAGCAGAGTCCATTTGGGATTGAGTTGTGATATTAAGTGCCTGAACCTGCCTCCCTGTTCTTCTATTCTTCAACTCCAACTTTCCTATCCAGTTTTCAAGCATAAAGAAAATAAACCTTCCTTCATTAAGGTTTAACCTTGTCTGGACATTGGCCTTATTGGTGCACCTACAACAGACTCTTCCCTACATTCTAGGGGTGAGAACCAGCCGAGGGAAGGTAACTCGCTGCGGGACCCAACAATTTCTGAACACCGATTCTGCAGATACCCCCCCCCCCAGAAGTTGGACTGTTTTTCGGCCATTATGAAAGTTGGACTGCGCCACGTTTTATTGAAGAAAATGGAGGTACAGGACTGTGTTTGAGGTTTTTTTCTAGGTGCGTAATTCGTGGGCGTGTCCAGAACTAGGAAAAGCCCGCAAGCTGCGTGCAGAAAAGGAAAAGGGGGAGGAGCCCCAGCCACGTGTGTGTTGCAAGGGGTGTCTTTGGCGCCAAAGGGACAGTATGAGCCAAACCAGTGAAGAAGAAGCAACATGTCCGCTACTACTCCATGGATTCCAATTCCACCGAGACCCCGAATGTTCCTGACTACTTCAACCATGGATATCGCTTCTCTCACTGCCCCCCTGACGGATACAGGGATCCGGCTCAAAGCCCGAGGCTGCTTCGCGCTCTATACCTGCCGAGATGCAGAGGGCCTGGGCGTGCTCTGTCCGAGTTGCCAAGGACTGGCCGTGCAGATACGGCCATTCGGAAGATGCCTGACCTGTGGAGAGTTCTTGTTTGAAGTGGAACAACCCACCGAGTCACCCTGAGTTTTCCAGGTCAACTTCCTTACGGGGATGGTTACTTCTGAGGAAGGGAAACAAGCCCCAGTGGCCGGGCCCACGCGCATCACTACGGCTGTAGCGGATGTAAAGGATGAAGTCCCAGCCACCGCAGAGCCAGCGACGGAAGATACAGCGGATGCTGCCTCCGTCACTACTGAGACGTCCATCCCGCCTGCCAAGAGAAAGGTGGGCTACGTGAAAGCCTCCCGCGGCCGCGGTCCACCCCAGCACCTACCTGAACCGGAGATCCAACCCGGAGGGACCTCCAGGAGATCCACGTCTGGGGACGGTAAGGAGGCTGGGGACATTGTGGTGAAAAGTGTGCCGGGGAAGGGGTAGAAGCTCAGTGTCCGTACCATTGGGCATGCTTGGATACCCGACCGGCAGAAACTTTTAAAAGACAGTGAGTCTGTGTCTACTAGAGACTACCTGGACCTGGACTCGTGCTCAGACTTGGGGGATGATTTTGAGGTGGATGAGTTGTTTGTCAAGAAGGGTTGGGACAGAATTCCGTTAACCTCACCCCGAAGTGTTTTAGAGGGATCACCCATGAACTGTGGGGAAACTACACCCCGGGTGGAGGCCCCTACACGTGCATTGCCCACACCTGCATCGCCAGCGCCTACGGCTGAGGCTGGACGTGTGCTACTGCGGGCGCCTTTGCAAAACTTGAGGCAGTGAAAGTGCCTAGATCCCCGGACGCTATTGTTTTACCCGGGAGAGGAGACCGTGCAACCCTCCCTCACATTTCAAGGTTGCAGCGGCTCCTCAACAAGAAAGTGGCCGCCCAGTACGGCTGGGAATGCCCCTATGTTCCCAGGGAACTTTTGTTTGAAATTGAGGCCTACCGTGAGAGGTGGTATGCTGACTTTGTTTGGGACCACCTGAAAGTGCCTAATGCCCGTAGATACTTTGTGTGCTCAGCTGCTATGGCCGATTGTTTCAAAGGATGCCGGCAAGAATAGACTTATGGTCGGCACATACATGCAGACCGGGTGGTAGTTTGCAACAAGGAGCGAGAAGACTCTGTGTACTCTATTGAAACTTTTGACACATAATGGAAACTCCTTGTTTTGCCGGATCCTCAGTTATATACTTAAAAAGCAGGACTTTGTTTGCTGTGTTTTTCCTGTCTTTGGAACCCAATAACTTTGACCTTCACTACTTGGGGTAATCTACTCTGCTGAGGATAAGGAGAGCTGTTGCTGTTTCTCTCCATCTGCAGCACCACGAAGAACTGAACTTTGGGGTAGATAAGTTAGGGCAAAGGCTGGAGACCCGTCATGTTCAAGATAGGAAATGCTTGATTTCTGGCCGCATTTCTACGGAACAACTGTTGGTTGTAGTGACTTTGCACTGCCACCAGATGGGGGTGATTTGCAGAACTCTTTTATGCACTTCCATTGAGAAAGTTTTATAACATATGCTAGGCTTAATATATTCAACTTCTGTTGAAGGGAGTTGTCCCTTTTCGGAGGGGCAGCTCACTTCTTGTAGATAGTATAAAGATAGGATGTTTTATTGTGTGAATTGTTTTCACTCCCTCTACAGGTGAAACTGAAAGCAACTCTACTAAGAATGGGGTGGAGTAGTTAGTCAGGAGGGGGTGGATTGTATAATGTGTATTTTATAAATATGGCATTGAGAATGGGATGTCAAAATGTATTTATTTTTTTGTACTCTTTGTTCTTCTATCCTTTCTTTTCTGTCCCTTCCCTTTCTATTGGTTCAGGCACCAATGTTCAAATTTGTAAATAGGTTAGGAAATAAATTCTTACCTACTCAGGCTTGATATGGGTTGAGTTTATTTCAGACACTGGGGACAGTGTCTACTTTAGGAGGGGATGTGTATAGCGCCCCTCTACTTTGAGGGGTGCTATGTGCCTAAATTTAGGGGTTGGTCTGAGCTAGTAGCCAGGCCCAGACCACTTTTATTGATAGGTTCTGTTACGTTGTTTCTTTAGGTGTTGTACTGGTGTGCAGTTCCCTGTGGCCTGTAGGTGGCACTGCCATGACAGGTCAGGGTTGAACCACTGGTGACAGTTCTGTGCCTTAGGGTATCCTCTCTCGGCAGTAGTACAGTGGGCGTGGTCAATGTGCTGTGCATGCTGGGAGAGGATACATAAGGGGCAGACGCCGCCTGGAGTGGGGTTGGAGAGTTCTGGAGTTCGGGTCGCGTGACCTGGCCCTCCAGGCCAGGGGTGCGCGCTGCATTGGTCCCAGACACCTTTAGCCTGGGGCTGCAACTTCGCTATTGGGCCCAGCACCTTTAGCTGGGGCTCAGCTCTAAGAGGAGGAATCCCAGGGTGCCCCTGAGAGGGGACCCGCTGTAAGAAGAGGAGACCGGCGGAGGACCTTTCTGAGGGACCGGTGAAAGTTTCACAGAGAAAGAGAGGCCCGGTAAACTTCTGGAGGGATTCCACTATTCATCTAAGGCCTTGTAATGTGCAGCAACTTGCACCTGTTCTTGACAAGCGCTGAGAGGTTCGGGGCTCAGAGATTCTGTGGCAGAGGATCTCCCGATCGCATCTCCAAGGAGAACTTAAGTGAAGAAAAGTTTGTGCATCACTCGGGATTGAGTGGTGATATTAAGTGCCTGAACCTGCCTCCCTGTTCTTTTATTCTTCAACTCCAACTTTCCTATCCAGTTTTCAAGCATAAAGAAAATAAACCTTCCTTCATTAAGGTTTAACCTTGTCTGGACATTGGCCTTATTGGAGCACCTACAACAGACTCTTCCCTACACTCTAGGGGTGAGAACCAGCCGAGGGAAGGCGGGACCCAACAATTTCTGAACACCGCTCACCCTCTTATTCAAGAAGGAACCTGGGCATTGTGGTACAGTGTGTCCCGCCTTGAGGAGGTAAGGCCAGGGATCTGTGTGCTACACGTGGGGGCTCGAGTCCGGGATTCTGCAGCTACCCCCCCAGAAGTTGGTGGACCCTCTGGGTATAATCCCTCTCTCTGCACCTCGCAGATCAGTTTTTTTCTGCCTAGTAAGGAGAAGGACATGGCTCCCTTCGGGCCCACTGGTCCAGGGGGATTTTTTTCTACGTTTGTTTTTTTTGTTTCCTGCGATCTTCGATCAACTGACGACTGGGTGACAGGCTGGATCCTCGATGCTTGTAGTCCCCCCAGTTTCGGCCATTAAGCGTGTGCCGACTCTAGCTACGCGCTGGGTTTTCCACTACATGCCTGTCGCTCTACGGGTGGCCGGTGAGCCTACACTCCAGGGCTTGCATCGGACCGCTCAGCTATGACTGACCTTTACGGCCGAGTCGCAATAGCCTGGCCGGTGAGCTCGCGCTCCAAGGCATGCATACGATCGTTCCCTAGGGCTCAATCACAGCATGCCTGCCCGACAGTCACCTCCATGCGCGGATGATGATCTGTCCAGAATGTCTTCCAGCATGATCCACGCAGGAAAGGTAAGTAGCTCCCCTTCTTCGGCAGGGTGACTTGGCTGGACATTCCTGGAGAGATCAAGTAAGTGATTGTGGCCCTTTCTTTCCTCTCTCCCTGCCTTCCCTCCTCCCTGGGCTCTGAGCTAAGGCTGGTTGCTAGGTGCTGGGGGTCACCTAGGGGGCTCCATCTGGAGTGGGGCTGCGCTGTAGCTGCCATTTAATTTTCCCTCCATGCTGTCAGCAGTCATTATGTGTTGGTCCATGCCTGTTTGGCCTCTGGTGACTGTCCGGCGGCCATTTTCTTGTGGTTCGCGACAATATGTATATATCACCACTCGGCTGCCATTTTCTTGTGGTTCGCGCCCGCTTTGGCCTCTATCGACTGCTCGGCGGCCATGTTTCTTATGATTCATGCCTGTATGTATATACCGCCACTCGGCGGCCATCTTTTTGTGGCCCGTGGCCGCTTTTGCCTCTACTGACGGATCGGCGGCCATTTTCTTAGGGCCCACATTGTTTTCAACACAGCCGCTTGGCGGACATTTTGCGGAAGTCTCCGGCCTCTAGGGTGCATTTCTCTGGCGCAAATTTCACACAGGGAAATGCTGATAAGAATCAGACTGACACAGGCAGCGGTGGGATAGCATCACAGGCAGAGCACACGGCAGCAATAGCGGTACCGTTCCAAGGGTGGTGAGTCCTCTGGGAGACCCTGCATCTCTGTAGCAGCCAGGAGGGTGGCCTATTGATACCTTGCATGGAGTCCCTGTGGGTGTCAGGCATGTGGGTCAGCATGGCGTCTGAAGCAGACGATTTTTTTCCCCTGAAACACCTGAGTTGGCAGCTGGTGCCCCTGGAGGCTTTTGTTGTCAAGGTGGAAGCGGCGCATGGGAACACGGGGGGTGGTAAACGTCCCCTTCCCCCGCCATCTTCTGGGGATAACTCTGATGCAGAACCAGGCCCAGCTGTGGCTCATGGCCCGGATTCTGATACATCAGAGACTGCAGACCGTTACCGGTCGGACAGTGAGAATTACTCCAAGTCCAGGTCAGCACACAAAAAGGCTTTTGGTATCTGACCTTACCACTGCAAGGTTGGAGAATGCTGCAGAAGCAGCAAACAGACTGGTACCCTTTGGGTTCTGTAAACTGACCTGCATTGCTAAGGTGTTTCCTTGTGTGTCTTATCTTGATAAGCCTTTGTACAAGGAGTGGGGAAACCCACTGAAGTTTTTTTTTTGCAACCACCAAAAAAATGAAAAGAATTTGCGGTTCGGTACCCCTTGAGGAGAGTTTCCTGAAAAAGGGACCTCTCCCCCGATAGTTCACTCCCCTGTGTCCAGACTTAACAAGTTACCATGATTCCAGTGGAAGGGGCTCCTGTCTTCAGGGACACTCGCTACCTATACACAGTGGGGGGCTCAGCGGTGCGTCCAGCACTGATGGGGGTTTTCTGATGGCTCAGACACTGACTGAGTATGCAAAGAGGCTACACCAGGGGTTAATGGCACGGGAGACTCCTCCAAACGAGGTAGCTCTGACCGACCAGTTGGTATTGGGCCTTGAGTCTGTCTGTGATTCAAACATGGATACTATTCACTTGCTGTCTTGAGCCTCCGTTTATGCGGTGGCGTTATGCCGCCTGATCTGGCTAAGGTGCTGGTCTGTGGACCAATCTTCCTAGAAGGCCCTGTTGGATCTGCCCTTTTAAGGCGACAGACTTTTTGGGGCCTCTCTGGATGACATCATTTAAGATGCCACAGGAGGTAAGAGCACATTACTTCTGCAATCCAAAAAAGGTAAGGAGCCACGTCATAGGCTAGGGCCCTCCTTCATCGCGCACAAGCGGTTCTTTCGTCCGCCTAGTGTGGCAAGTAAACGACCCCAGGCCGATAAAGCGCCTGCTGAGGGACAGTAGCATCCCTGGGTTCGCTAGCCCGACCTTGCTTGCCTACCGAACAGATTTTTTTCCCCTCTTAACCGCCAGCTTCAGCCGACTGGGGCGGTCCAAGACCTGCTGATACGCAGGGTGGGCATTCCTGTCTTAGTACAGAAACGGGTTCAGGGGTTCTACTCAAATCTGTTCGTAATGCTGAAGAAGGAGGGGGTTCATCCTATCTTGGATCTCAGGACCCTCAACTGCTTTGTGAAAGTACAAAGATCCGGAAGGGAGTTGGCTCACTCTGTTGTCGCTGCCCTCCATCCGGGGGATTTTCCGTAATCCTTGATCTTCAAGGACGCATGCTTGCATGTCTCCATATGCATCAGGCATCAGAGATGCATGCGTTGGGAAGACCACTACCAATGGTGGCTCTCCCCTTTGGCCTGGCATCGGCACCAAGTGTGTTCACCAAGGTGCTTGCCCCGATTCAGGCCCTACTAAGACAGCGTGGCATCGCTTAATGGGCAACTTGGACGATCTTCTTCTGAGGGTCACTTCAAACTTAAAGTTAGAAGTGAGCGTGTCTATAACCTGTCAGACCCTCCGATACTTGGTTGGGTGCTGAACACTCAGAGGTCCGTATTTGTACCGTCCCAACTCCTAGTTTGTCTAGGGTTGATTCTGGACTCCACAGAGGCGTACGTTTTTTTCTCCTTGGGGGGAAAGTTGCAGACCCTTCGGGCTGCGGTGCGGCAGTTGACATCCTAAAGATAGGTTGTCACGCCACTTTTGCAGGCGAGTCCTGGGCCTCATGGTAGCCTCCTTCGAGGCGGTACCATAGGCACTATTTCCCACGCGAGTGTTACAGAAGGTAACTCTGTCCTGCAGGATCAAGTGCCTTCATCCCTGGATTATCGAAATCCGGGTGAGCCACCTAATCAGGACCTCCCTAGTTGGTGGCCGACATCACCGGCATTTCTGTCTGGGAAGTTGTTCCTTCCTTTTTACTAGATGGTGGTCACGGTGGACGCCTGTCTTCCCAGTTGCAGAGGAGTCTGAGGAGCTCAGTCAACCTGGGTCGCTGGACTCCGGAGGAATCCCATTGCAGATCATTGGCCTGAAATCCGGGCGATCTGTCATTGCCTTTCCACATGGTCTCAGAGGCTACAAGGGCGTCCATTTAGAATCCAGTCGGACAAACACCACAGTTGTGGCGTATGTCAATCATCATGGAGGAACAAGCAGCTCTGCTGCAGAATCGGAGGTCGCTCACCTCCTAAGGGGGCTCCCTTACCAGAGGGGAAGCACGCCAGTCGTAAATCTCCTGGCTTCTCGACTCAATCGGAAGGTATTGAGGTTTGTGGCCAGGTCAAGAGACCCATGGGCAAACATGACAGATGCGTTGATGGCACTGGGGAGTCAGTACCGACTAATCTATGCCTTTCCTCCTCGGAAGCTCCATCCTCATCTGCTTCGCAGACTGGAGGCATAGAGGATTACAATGGTTCCAATTGATCTGAATTGTCCTCAGCGTTCTTGGTACGTCGAACTAGTGCGTCTGGTAGCAGACGCCTTTTGGCATCTACCGCTAAGGAAGGACCTGCTGTCGCAAGGTCCCATACGCCATCCTGTTTTACAGTCACTGGCTTAACGGCATGGCTCGAGAGCCAGGTGCTAAGAGACCGGGGCCTGTCAGACTCAGTGATCTCTACAATGAGGAGTGCTTGGAAATCATCCCCCAGGAAGATTACCATCGCACTTGGAAGACCTGCATATCCAATTGTGAGGAAATGAGGTGGCATCCGTGTACTTATTTGGTTCCAGAGTCCTGCTGTTCTTCAGCAGGGAACGGGCCAAAAATTTCACTTTAAGTACAATTAGTAGGCAGGTATCTGCCCTGGCTGTCTTTTTCAACGACCCCTGGTGGCTCTCTCTCTAGTGAGAACGTTTGTACAGTGGATTCGGCAGGCGGCCCTCCGGGCCACCCTTCACTACCTCCGTGGGGCCTGTGTAGCAGACGTCCTTTTGGCGTCTACCACTACTAGAGGACCTGCTGGCACAGGGTCCCATATGCCATCCTGCTTGCAGTCAATGGCTTTAATGGCATGGCCTCTAAGTGCCTCAGAAACCACTGTTTGAGAACATCAGGGAGATTCCCTTGTTGACACTTTCTCAGAAAGTGGTCCTTTTGGTGGCTGTTATGCTATTAAGACTGGTGTCTGATTGGGCAGCCTTGTCATACAAGCCTCCCTATCTGATCTTCCACAAGGATAAGGTGGTGCTGCGTCCGCAGCCTTCTTTTCTTCCTAAGGTCGTGTTTCGACCTTCCATCTCAAGGAAGACATGTACTGCCATCCTTGTGTCCTCATCCGTCGAATCCTAAGGAGACGACGTTGCATTCCTTGGACGTTGTCCAAACTCTGAGAGAATGCTTGTCTGGTACTGCTACGTTCCGGAGTCCAGACTCACTGTTTGTTTCGGTGGCTGGTCCCAAGTAGGGCCCAGTGGTCTCGTTGGCCACCATCTCTAGGTGGATCCGACAGATCGTGATCAGGCTTACGCCATGAAGGGTCAGGCGCCTCCCTTTCCCGGTGCAGTCGACCAGGGCAAGATATGCCTCTTGGTTTACGTCAGTTAGGATGGTTTTCTGAGCCGGCAGCCTTGTCATGCAAGGCTCCTTATCTGATCTTCCACAAGGATAGGTGGTGCTGCGTCCACAGCCTTCTTTTCTTCCTAGGGTCGTTCGACCTTCCATCTCAAGGAAGACATTGTACTACCATCCGTCCAATCCTAGGAGACGACGTTGTATTTTTTGGACGCTACCCGAGCTCTAAGAGCATCTAGCGTCTATTTCACCAGGTGTGTAGGGCGGCGACCTGCTCGTCTGTTCACACTTTCACTAAACTTTACAAGTTGATGTGTGTGCATCTTCAGATGCTTCTTTCGGCCGCAAGGTATTGCGGCTGTTTAGAGTTGCAACTCCTCTATTGAGGAGCTCTGTTTTGTTTTGGGGTGAAGTTGTTTTAATGCTGTTCCCACCCCTCATTTTTTACACTGCTTTGGGACATCCCATTGGCAATAGGAAGCTGTGTCCGTCCATGAACGAAAGAGTAAATAGGATTTTTTACTCACCGTAAAATCCTTTTCTCTGAAATCATGGACGGACACAGCACCCACCCCTTCTTTTTAAGTTTGTACTGCTTTTTGACGAACTGATCTGCGAGGTGCAGAGAAGGCGGTGCTGTAGAAGGTGTGATGTAACACTTTTTACACATTTTTCTGCCTAGTCACTCCTAAATGAAGGATAATACCCACTTGTCAATAGGAAGCTGTGTCCGTCCATGAACTCAGAGAAAAGGATTTTACGGTGAGTAAAAAATCCTATATTCTTTCTTTTTCTTTAGGCCGATACGTATTCTTCTACATATTTTTGGTAAAAAAAAAAACGCAATAAGCGTTTATTGATCGGTTTGCGTCTACAAAATAGGGGATAGTATTATAAATATTATTTTTTTTTTACTAGTAATGGCTGCGATCAGCGATTTTTATCGTGACTGCGACATTATGGCGGACACATCGGACACTTTTGACACATTTTTGGGACCATTGTAATTTTTACAGCGATCAGTGCTATAAAAATGCACTGATTACTGTGAAAATGACCCTGGCAGTGAAGGGGTTAACAACTATGTGGCGCTGTAGGGGTTAAGTGTGCCCTAGTCAGTGTTTCTTACTGTAGGGGGGATGGGCTACATGTGACAAGACAGTCATCACCGCTTCCGATTACAGGAAGCGGGGATCACTGTCATTGTCACTAGGCAGAGCGTGTTTACATCAGCATCTCCCCGTTCTAACTCACCGTGAGACGATCGCGGGTACCCCCGTGGCGATCGAGTTCACGGAGCTCGTGGCGTGTGCGCGCACAATGGCGCTTCTTTGAAGGGGCGTATATATACGTCCTTTTGCCCAGGAGTGCCTTTGTGTTGACGTATATAGTTGTGCGGTGGTAGGGAAGTGGTTAAAGGGACCGACGTACAGCTACAGCGGTTTGCGGGATTTTGCTGACCTGCCACAGTATAATGACGGTGGCTGGTCGGCAAGTGGTTAAGGGAACCTTTCTGGCATTCTTTTCAACCATGTACATTTTTTGTAAGAAAATATTTAAAATGCAAATACCCATTGAAATAGATCTGATCACTGTTGCTCCATGCTCTTTGCTCTCTAAAGCTTTCATCAAGCTCAGACTGATAAGACAGCCAGAATAGTCAGTATGTCTTGATGTATTCGTAGATTGATGTGAGCTCATTAGAGCAATATATTGTTTTTGTTGTTATTATAAAGGAGGCATAGATCATTCCATCCTATACACATTCTGAACTTGGTCTCTTATAGTGACATAAGCACACGTTTATGCACACTAGGAATGAGCTTTGGGTTAAGGTTGACAATGAGATACACTTGAACCCAGTGGATAAGAGTATGGTATAGAGAGAGAGAAACCCCATCAATCAGGAACTATGATTTAGTGGGAATATTTCTTTTTTTTAAATGTTGCTTTTGTAAAAGTACATCATACAGGTGCACAACTTCATATGCAGAATTAAAGTGATTGTAAATGCTGTAAAACAAGGCATTCAGTTTAAAATAGAAATAAAAGGCAAAACATTTTTGTATAAATATATAAAAAATTATAAATACCCTTTTTTCCTTTTTCTTTAAAATAAATTATCACATTCCCTCTGTTCTCAGCTGCATAAGAGCTGGCGGGATGAGAAGCAGCAGCACACTGATTTTCTCAGTGAATGGCTGTGCAGAGGAGGCGAGTCAGGACAAGTCTGGCCATTGGCAGTTCCCAGCATAGCTAGAGAAGTGACCACGGTGTGTTCTCCTGCTTAGTGTGGTCCGTTTTAATAGGAAAGCAGAAGGACTGGCAGGAACACCAGGGATTTCACACAAAGGAAGCAATACCAAGAGAACAGGGGACTTTCTCATACAAGTACATGGTAGACACGTGCGCCGTCAATAAATTTGGTTTGTTTCATTCCGTTTCAAATTAGACAAAAATTTGTATTTCGTAATTCGTGTCCGAAATTCTATTTGGATTAGTTTCCTACGAAATACGAATTTTCTTTAGATTCGTTAACTTTTCGTAACAATTACGAACAATCGTTATGATGAATTTAAAAATCAAAAAATACCTTTCTTAATATGGCAGTCGTCGACTCATTATGCTCATTATGAGGGGCTCCCACCATCCCTGTGCTGTGCTGACTTACTCCTGGGACTGTACCCCTGCTGTGCTCATTATGAGGGGCTCCCATCATCCCTGTGCTGTGCTGACTTCCTGGGTTTGTAGTAGCCCGTTTATTCGTATTTCGTAATTCGTGTCCGAAATTCAATTTGGATTCGTACGAAATACGAAAGTTCGTTAGGTTTGTTAACTTTTCGTAACAATGACAAACATTTGTTATGAGGGGCTCCCACCATCCCTGTGCTGTGCTGACTTCTTCCTGGGGCTGTACCCCTGCTGTGCTCATTATGAGGGGCTCCCACCATCTCTGTGCTGTGCTCATTATGAGGGGCTCCCACCATCCCTGTACTGTGCTGACTTCCTCCTGGGGCTATACCCCTGCTGTGCTCATTATGAGGGGCTCCCATCATCCCTGTGCTGTGCTGACTTCTTGGGTTTTTAACTTCATCATAACGAAAAATCTTAATTATTATGACAATAATAAAACGATATTAACGAACATTCTTATTTTGTCTAATTCTGAATCTCCCATCGACTACCAGTACCAGTCTGATCAGTCTCCCACTCCCGAAATGAAATTCGTCAACAAAATTTTGTGTTTCGTATAAAATTCGATTTGTACGAAACGAATCGCACATGTCTAGTACATGGTCCAGCAGGCTCATATCGAGAATATGAAATGTTGGAGTAGCAAATGCTTTAAGGAATCCCCCAAACATTTTATTTAAGGTCTCTGAATGGCAGAACTTCTAGCAAGAAAAAATCTGCTTAAAATGCGGTGAAAAGCCATGTATTGTAAATGTTTTTAGGCATGTTTAAGTTTACCTGCACCGGCTGTCTTTGCTTGGCGACAAGTGCAGGATTGGACTGTTTTCGGTGGGCTCATTTTGCCCACACAGTGGGAGCTAATGAAAGGTCAGCCAGCAGCTGTGGGGTCAGTCGCCGCGTGGAAGAACAAGGACCGGACCACGACCCCGTCAATATGAAGAGAGAGGAAGAACCTGCTCTGCCACCTAATTGAAAGAGTCAAAGGATCTGGAGGATCTGACTGCAGCACTGTCTAGCTAAAGTCGTGGATATTGTTCCTCCCATTAGGAAGACGCAGGAGGACCCGGCCAAGATGGAGGACTCGGCCTGGGACATGCACAGTCTGAGCTGCCAGCCACCCAGGAGAAAGAAGAGGCAGAGAAGGGATGCTTCTCCTCAGCCAGGCTGCAGTAACCTGCTCCCAGCCTCTCTCAGGAAGGTCTCCCTGTCTCATACATGAATGCCGCTCAGCCAGCTGCAATACCAGCCGACAGTAGGCAACAGGTGCCTCCTAGTGGTGGTGAGACATATTATTTTTCCATTATTAATGAATTAAGTATTTTTGTCAATTCATTGTCTAACATCATTGACAATTTTAAAGGAGCACAAACATCTGGTGCTTTGCTTCAATTTTAAGGGGAACAGAGTGCTAGTGCTATACATGAGGTTTATGCTGATAAAACACTAGGTGCACATGTGAATGGTGCTACTTTGGCAGCAGGTGATGCTGCACCTCAGAATACTTTGCACAATTCTTTCTTAGGTCAGAACATGCACGCTAATACAGTTTGGCATGGTTCCACGAATATTCCTGTTACAGCTAATACGGGTGGTTTTGGTCTGCCTACTAATTTTGGTATTTTTTCTCAAATTAACCCTTCAGTTTCTTCTCACAAGCCAATTTTTAAGACCTCTAGTGTCGCTGAAACCTGCCTTAAAGAGGCACTCCCATGTGAACTCTCCCCATTAGGTTACCATTTAACCACTGCTGTGAAGGAAAACATTTGGAGGGGAGAGTTTGTTGATATTTTGTCCTTACTTCCAGCTTCAAAAGATTTTCTGTCAAAATCAGAAAGAAGGACAGAGGATAAATCGGAAGAGGAAGGAAGGAGGGCTATCTTTAGAACATTCCAAAACTGGCTGCAAGCATATTGCATATATGCAGCGGTAGTAGGCAAATGTTTTCTGGGTAGATGCTCTGGATTATTGCAATATCTGGACATAATAGCGGAAGCTTTCAGACATTTTGGTGGTACAGCATGGTTCACTTATGATAAAAAATTTCAGGCAGAAGCTAGCTGTCCACCCATCTCTGCGCTGGGGAGTGAAGGATGTGGGTCTGTGAATAAATTTGATGTTACCACAGAAACCTCAGTCCACTAAAAAAATGGCTATCAGTGTGCAGAATCTATTTCATTTCAAGGGATTCTGTTTTGCCTTTAATGAAGGGCAATACAAATTTGCATCAAATTGCAGATATAGGCATGAATGTTCATACTGTAAATGGATCACACCCTTCCAGTAGATGCTACCATAAGGCTTCCGCATCTGCAAGCCAACCACAGTCTCAAGATATTATTAGCAAACCCCAGGACTCCAGTGAGTCTGTCAGAAATGTCCCCATGGTTAGATCACTATCCAAACCGCAGGATGGCATATCTTTTGTGTAGAGGTTTTAATGAGGGGTTTTTGGTCCCAAGCTTTATAGGTGAAGGCTGTTCCATGGTTAAGAACTTACGTTCCATTTTTCTTAATCCTGAAGAAGTTAAAAGCAAAATTGCTAAGGAACTTAGGGCAGGTAGGATCGCAGGTCCTTTTCTATCTCCCCCTTTTTTAGTTTCTTGCTCTGTCCTTTAGGCCTGGTTCCTAAAAAGGAGCAGGGTACCTTCAGATTAATTCACCATCTCATACCCCTCAGGAGAGTCTCTCAATGATGAAGTCGCAGATGTTGAAGCCTCAGTATCGTACGCATCTTTTGATGAGGCCCTTCTGTTATTAAGATGTTTTGGTAAATCTGCCCTGTTAGCTAAAGCCGATATCAAATCGGCCTTTCGTTTGCTACCAGTTCTGCAAGGATTTAATTTTCTCAGTTTTTAGTTCAACAATCGTTTTTATTTTGATAAATGTATGCCCATGGGGTTTCCCTTTCCTGTTTTTATTTTGAAGCCTTTTTCAGTTTTCTTTAGTGGGTTTTCTCAATGTTATCTCCGGTTGGTGGTTGCTTGCACTATTTGGATGATTGTTTGTAGGTCCTCCCAATTCACCTATTTGTTCACAGGCCTTGATCTGTTTTTTCAATATCTGTGACTCTTTTGGGATACTGCTTGCCTACAAGAAAACCGTATTTCCAATGGTCATTGAATTTCCGGGAATCACAATCGATTTACTGATATTTGGTTAATGGCTTAATTTCAGTTAAAGGTTGTTTGTGATATTTTATTAGGGTCACCCCTTGAATGAACATTGTGGCCAAAAAATTGTAAGTTTCCAAAATAAATATTATTGTTTTATATGTTTGAGTTTGTCTCTTTATTTGGTTACAATGACCACCTTTGTGCTATCCCATGTATTCTGCTACATTTCTTTGGTGAAAAAAACAAACAAATAGGTGTATATTACTTAGTGTGCATAAAGGAGGGTCTTTCGCGCTACTAATGAGTAGGTGAAATGTGAATGAGGTGCTTTGTGTGCAAAAAGCTGCAAAAACTAAATGTGTTCACCTTACACAATAGTAAAATATATAAAAGAAATGTTTCCGCGCTAAAAGCCAACACACAAACTACATCTGGTGTGATAAAAATAAGTGTAAATAGGAAGGTGAAAATAAATAATCAATAAATCAAGTACAATCAAAAATATGCATGAGTGTCTAACAATAGATAAGAAGCAATAATACAAAGTGTGTGTGCAAAAATTGACAAAGTGTTCACACTAGTGCAAATGTGCTAAAAGTGAAACTAGGGCATAGGTATTAAATAATATAAAATAGTCCAAAAGGAAGTGCCAAAAAAATTGCAACAATAAATAAGGATAAAAAAAATATATATATATATATATATATGTATATATATATATATATATATAGTGCAACAAATAGTCTCTCAATCCGACTCTCTTGATGAAAATAAAGTGAACTAGTGCAGATACAGATCCCCTGCTATAGTGATAATCACTGATATCTCCAAGCAATGGTCTCACAGAACTCTCACCTCCATATAGATATAATTGGGCATGATCAGTAATGTCTCCCTCCTCTGCACTGGCCCCTCCAATGTGTGTTTCTAATGATCTCCTCCACGTCTCCATCGGTAACACTGATGTTAATATTCCTAGAGGAGGGGGGGGGAGCAGCTCCAATGGGGATACCAGATCAGGGATGGGGAGAGAAAAAGGTCTCCGATAGTGTAGTATTTAAAAGAATATGAGTTTATTGATAAAAGTAATGCTCGTACATGAATTAAAATAAAGAAAGCATGTAAATAACCAGAGTGGCGCGATACGCCGTCTTACTGTTGTTCCGGGTACTTTCGGTTTGCGGTGCCTCGCGATTTCCATACGGCGTTACGTCACGTACGTCACGTACCTCGTGACTTCATCAGGGGATTATGAAGTCACGAGGTACGTGACGTAACGCCGTAGGGCAATCGGGAGGCACCGCAAACCGGAAGTACCCGGAACAACAGTAAGACAGCGTATCGCGCCGCTCTGGTTATTTACATGCTTTCTTTATTTTAATTCATGTACGAGCATTACTTTTATCAATAAACTCATATTCTTTTAAATACTACACTATTGGAGACCTTTTTCTATCCCCATCCCTGATCCGGTATCCCCATTGGAGTTGCTTACCCCCCCCCCCCTCTCTCCTCTAGGAATATTAACATCAGTGTGGAGACGTGGAGGAGATCGTTAGAAACACACTTTGGAGGGACCAGTGCAGAGGAGGGAGACATTACTGATCATGCCCAATTATATCTATATGGAGGTGAGAGTTCTGTGAGACCATTGCTTGGAGATATCAGTGATTATCACTATATCGCAGCTGCCCCCATAGCACAATGCTATGTTCACTGGCCAGGAAGTGCAAGAGAGTGAACAAGGGGTAAATAAAACAGTACCTGTGGTTCCAGTTGTGCAGTTTTCCACAGAAATTGGGTGGGAATGGTGTCTAACAAGAATGTAGTCAGTGGTATTATTTATACTTATATAGTGCCGCACTGCTATCATGTGAAATCTTTGACAGCCAATCACAACGGTCACATGACTTGAAAGCCCACCTCTGCATCCCAGCATGCATATCCTCTTAAAAGGGGAGGGGTTAATTTGTAATTTTTGGTCTATCTATTATTTATTTATTTATGTTCTAATTGTATTTTTCAATTATTATTCAATCTTACTATTGTACTACCCTGGCCTACTTTCGTTATGTATTATAACATTTATTTTAAACCAGCTACAGTAGTTTCTTGTTCATACATCACGGGACACAGAGCGGCATAGTCATTACTATGTGGGTTATATAGAATTACCTTCAGGTGCTGGCACTGGCAACTTCCAAAACAGGAAGTACCCTCCCCTATATAAGCCCCTCCCATCCGGGAGCACCTCAGTTTTTTGCCAGTGTCTAAGGTGTTGGCCAAGGTTAACATGTATTCATCTGGGCTTGTGTACAGGTTCTCTGGGCCTTAGCAAGCTATTCCGGATCCGACCAAAAAAGCTTCATAGCTAAACGGTCGGTACCCGGGCCTTGCAGAGAAGAGCAGGGTTTTGCCTGTAATGCCTCTCTTAGGAGGGCTGGACCCTGGGATCCAGAGCTCTGGTCATACCCAAAACCAAGAGGCTATCTGTGCGGGGTGCTATACAGGTCCAGGGGAGTGGAATCCTTGGGAACCCGGTCCCTGAAGGTCTAGTACAATGCCTGCCGTGAGAGGTGAAGTTTGGGCTTCTGTGGACCAAACAAAGTCCTGCGGCGGGGAAAAGGTAAGTGGGGGCCCCTCAGGAACTTGGTTCTATTGAGGGGACCCCCAAGCCTAATATGTCTTTCTGCCTGTTACCTAAAGGTATTCCCGCTAATAGCTGTATATGCCTAAGAAATCCTAGAAATGTCTTTTCATAAAGGAAGTTTTAAAAACTGTAAACCTAGAAATGTTTTTCATAAAGGAGGTTTTAAAAAAAAAAAAAAAAGAAGACAAAAGTGCGGTACCTGTGTTTGTCCACTAGAGGCCGCTGTGGAATGTCTTTTTTTCTTGGGACTATTCCTTCCATGGTGAAAGTCCAGGCAGATGAGTGAGCTCTCTATCAGGGAAGCTGCATTCCTCTGTCATGCTGCCAAGTAGTTTCCTTCCATCCCCGAGTCCTGGTGAAACAGGGACCCTGGCTCCTCTCCCTACATGGCGCCAAGAGCGCACACGTGCACGCGCTCGCGCGCGCACACACGCTTTCTTTTTATAAGATTTAGCTTCAAAAAAAGGGGGCGGAGCCTGGCGGATGACGCGCTCTGTGCGCCCAGCGCTTCTGCGCATGTGCGGGCGTCCCAGCAAGATAAAAGGACTCAGTCCACGCTGCTTGCTATGGACACAGAGCATGAAAAGGAGCTGGTAGCATGGTATAGGGGCTTACAGCGGGCGGTTGATACAGGCATCCCCAGAAAGACGCATTAGTAGACACCCACTGATGTACATAGCAGCAAATTGCATTAGACTATTTCAGTAAAGGGGTGTATTGCGGCTGGAATACCTCAGCTTTGAACTAAGGAATATGCCGCCTAAAAAACTCTGAGATATATCTCTCAGGAAGTGTAGGGGGTCTCCATCGGGCTCTGAGGATCTGGAGCAGTCATCTGCACCTTCCTCCCCTGAGAAATCAGAGGTTAATACCCATAAGGAACCCCCGGGAGTGCCAGGTACTGCGGCTGTCCTCAGTCCACCTGCTCCTGCATATATAACAGAGGAGGTTTTTGCCTCAACTCTGGAGGGATTGGAGCAGAGATTGGCAGCATTGATCGCTTCTTCTCTACAGGAAAGAAAGCACGGCAGATCTCCATCCCCTCCATTAGAGTGCCTGTTGGCAGAGCAACAGTCCCAGGAAGGGACTGACCTTCCTGAAGGGGATCAGGAGGAGGTTAACTCTGTTTTTGAGGAATCGACAGTAGATGAACCATTTTCAGCATCACAGACTGAAAGATTGTGGGTCCAGACCCTAACTGACATGGTTCGATCTGCATTTAAAATGCCTCTTGTTGAACCATCAACTACTGCTGTCTCCTCGTTGGGGTCGCTAAAAGCTCCCCAGATTAATTGCTCCTTTCCAATTCATCCATTGGAAGGACTTATATACCAGGACTGGGAACATCCTGATAAACTTTTTGTTCCACCTAAGAAATTTCAGGTGATCTATCCCATGGAGGAAAAATTCACCCAGAGATGGAATGTTCCTACGGTGGACGCAGCCATTTCTTCTGTGAACAAATCACTGACATGTCCAGTAGATAATGTTCAAATGTTCAAAGATCCAGTAGATAAAAAATTGGAATCTTTATTAAAATCTGCTTTTTCCACAGCAGGGGCTGTTACACAGCCAGCAGTGGCAGCTATTGGGGTCTGCCAAGCTTTAAAGGATCAAATGAAAATGGTCCTGAGGGATTTTCCAGACCAGCAGGCCCAGGCTCTGGCTGATCTGCCTAGAGCATTATGCTTTGCGGTTGACGCCATCAAGGATTCTATCCATCAGGCCTCCCGCCTCACGCTGTCTTTGGTACATATGCGTAGGCTTCTGTGGCTCAAGAACTGGTCTGCTGAGGCTCCCTGTAAGAAGCTCTTAGTTAGCTTCCCATTTCATGGAGAACGCCTTTTTGGCGAAGACCTGGATAAATATATCCAGAAGATTTCCAGTGGTAAAAGTACTCTCTTACCAATTAAAAAGAGGTCTAGGGGTCCGTCTTTTAAAAGGACTACCTCTTCTATCCCTGGGACGTCTGCTACTAAGCAGTTCCGACGGCCTCCTCGGTCAAACTCAGGAGGTAAAAATCAGGGACAGTCACAGGGTAATAAAAAGCCCTGGATCCGAAGAGGTACTAAACCAGCCTCCAAGTCAAGCCTATGAAGGGCTGCCCCCACTCAAACGGGTGGGGGGAAGACTTCAGTTGTTCACAGAGACCTGGCGGGAGACGATCAAAGACAGATGGGTGCTCTCCGCAGTAACTCGGGGATACAAGTTGGAGTTAAAAGAGTCTCCTCCTTCCCATTTTTATGTGGTCAGGCATGCCAAAAGACCCTCTGAAAAGAAGGTGTCTCCTAGTGGCGTTAGAACAACTATTGCTCCAAGGAGTAATTATGGAGGTTCCTATGGAAGAGTGGGGGTTGAGTTTCTACTCAAACCTTTTCACAGTCCCGAAACCAAACGGGGACATAAGACCCATATTGGACCTAAAGAGTCTAAACAAATTTCTAAACGTCCGGTCCTTCCGGATGGAGTCGATCCGATCGGTCACCGCTGCCCTACAGGGGGAGGAATGGTTAGCCTCGATCGACATCAAAGATGCTTACTTGCATGTTCCCATCTTTCCAGGTCATCAAAAATTTCTACGCTTTGCAGTAGAAGGGCGCCATTTTCAGTTCAGAGCCTTACCATTCGGTCTGGCCACAGCACCACGAGTGTTCACAAAAATTCTGGCCCCACTGTTGGCCGATCTAAGAACACGAGGTGTAACGATAATGGCATACCTACACGACCTGTTGTTGATGGACCACTCAGTTGCCAAGCTAGAAGTGGTAATTGTCGATACAATCAAGTATCTAGAATCTCACGGTTGAGTCATCAACCTGGACAAGTCAGCCCTACAGCCAGTGAAAAACCTGGTATATCTAGGGCTACGGCTGGATTCAGACCAGAGGAAGATTTTCTTACCTCTAGACAAGGTATCCTCTTTGAGGGGCTTGGTCCGTCTGCTTTGTGCAAAAAGACAGCCGTCCATACGCCTGTGCATGAGGCTGCTAGGAAAGATGGTAGCATCATTCGAAGCTGTGCCATACGCCCAATTCCACTCAAGGAATTTACAGAGGGCCATATTGTCAGCCTGGAACGGAAAAATTCAGGTTTTAGACTTCCCGATGGCTTTGTCCCCTTCCGTTCGGAAGAGTCTCTGCTGGTGGTTGATCCCCCAGAATCTCCAGAAGGGAAAACCCTTCAGTCCGATATCCTGGAAGGTGGTCACTACAGATGCCAGCCTTATAGGCTGGGGGCAGTACTGGAGCAATGGTCTCTCCAGGGCAGATGGTCAAATGTAGTAAAAACCCTGCCCATCAATCTCTTAGAGATACGAGCAGCCCGGTATGCCCTAGTAGCCTGGGCATCCAGACTCCAAGGGTCCCCTGTCAGAATTCAATCAGACAATGCCACAGCAGTGGCATATATCAATCATCAGGGAGGCACCAGGAGTCGTGCAGTCCAGAGGGAAGTAAGTCACATCCTGGAATGGGCAGAAAAGCATGTCCCATGTATGTCAGCTGTCTTCATTCCAGGGGTGGAGAATTGGAAGGCGGACTTTCTAAGTCGCCAACAGTTATGCCCAGGGGAATGGTCCCTTCATCCCGAGGTCTTCCGAGCAATATGTCAGCGGTGGGGAACACCGGATGTAGATCTGCTAGCATCCAGATTCAACGCAAAGGTGGACAGATTTGTCTCCCGGACAAGGGATCCCCTCGCTTGCGGCTCGGATGCTCTGGTGTTCCCTTGGAATCAGTTCAGACTGATATATGCATTCCCTCCGCTACAATTGTTGCCTCGACTCCTTCGCAGAGTCAGGTTGGAAAAGAAGCCGGTGATCTTGGTGGCTCCAGCGTGGCCCCGAAGGGCCTGGTACGCGGAGATCATCAAAATGTCTGTGGGGAGTCCTTGGACCCTTCCACGTCGTCTGGACCTGCTTTCGCAAGGGCCGATATACCACCCTTCCTTACTAACTCTAAGTTTAACGGCCTGGCTATTGAATCCCACATCCTAAAGAAGAGAGGTCTCTCTAACTCTGTGGTATCAACTATAATCAATCCAGGCAGATCTACTATAGAGTTTGGAAGGCGTACATCACTTGGTGCGAGGCCAGAAAGTGGCATCCACGTAAGTACGTTATAGGCAGAATTCTGGACTTCCTACAGTGGGCTGTAGACAGGAAGTTTGCCTTAAGTACTATCAGGGGTCAGGTTTCGGCCTTATCAATACTATTTCAAAGGCCCCTGGCTATGCATTCACTTGTCAAATCCTTTATGCAAGGAGTGACTCGTATTATTCCACCGATTAAAGCTCCCATATGTCCATGGGATCTAAATTTGGTTCTGTCGGTTCTGCAGAAGCAGCCATTTGAACCTTGCGGCACATTTCCTTGGTTCTACTCACCAGAAAATTGATATTTTTAGTAGCCATATGCTCGGCTAGAAGAGTGTCGGAAGTAGCCGCCATGTCCTGTAAAGAGCCATATCTGGTTATTCATGAGGACAGAGTAGTATTACGTCCTCACCCAGCCTTTCTTCCTAAGGTGGTATCGAGGTTTCACTTGAACCAGGATGTGGTTCTTCCTTCTTTTCCCCAAACCGAGCTCGGTAGAGGAAAAGTTATTGCATTCTTTGGATGTAGTAAGAGCAGTTAAAGCTTATCTAAAAGCCACTGCTCAGATTCGTAGAACGGATTCTTTGTTTGTTCTACCGGAAGGCCCCAGAAAGGGTCAGGCAGCATCAAAATCTACTTTAGCCAAGTGGATTCGACAGGTCATAATACAAGCCTATGGCTTGAGAAGTAGACCGCCTCCGTTCAAAGTTAGGGCGCACTCCACGAGAGCAGTTGGAACTTCATGGGCAGTGCATCACCAGGCCTCCCTGGCTCAAATTTGTAAGGCCGCAACATGGTCTTCAGTACACACGTTTACTAGGTTCTACCAGGTGGACGTTAGAAGTCAGGAGGATGTCGCCTTTGGGCGCAGTGTGTTGCAGGCCGCAAAAGATCCTCATGCCTGATGGCGCCCAGCTTATGTATGGTATATCCCCCCCCTCATTTGGCATTGCTTTGGGACGTCCCACATAGTAATGACTATGCCGCTCTGTGTCCCGTGATGTATGAACAAGAAAGTAGGATTTTTAAAACAGCTTACCTGTAAAATCCTTTTCTTGGAGTACATCACGGGACACAGAGCTCCCACCCCTCTTTTGGGGACACGTATTGCTTTGCTACAAAACTGAGGTGCTCCCGGATGGGAGGGGCTTATATAGGGGAGGGTACTTCCTGTTTTGGAAGTTGCCAGTGCCAGCACCTGAAGGTAATTCTATATAACCCACATAGTAATGACTATGCCGCTCTGTGTCCCGTGATGTACTCCAAGAAAAGGATTTTACAGGTAAGCTGTTTTAAAAATCCTACTTTTTCTGTTCAGTTAACCACTTCTTAAATATTTTTTCATAAAGAGGACCTATCATGCCTTATTTCTATCACAAGTAATGTTTACATTATGTGTAATAAGAATAAAAGTGATTTAAAAAAATAAACGATTAAAGGGACAGTGTAAAAAAAAAAAAAAAAAAAATTAATATATGTGTATATATATATATATATATATGTGTATATATATATATATATATATATATATATATATATATATATATATATATATATATAAAGTGCTCCAGTCCCCTCGTGCTTGCACACAAAAATGAACACATATGTAGGTCATGTCCGCATGAGTAAGTGGTGTTTGCACCTCATACATGAGATACTAGACCTAGACTAGCACTACACTTCCCCTGTAACTCCAACCTGGTAACCAGTAAAAAAAAAATTAAGTGTCACCTTTTTAGGTACCGTAGTTTGGCACCATTCCACGAGCATGCGCAATTTTAAAGTGTGACATGTTAGGTATCGTTGTGACATCATATATTATATTTATTTTACACAAAAATGGGTTATATATTTATTATTTTTTTTTGCAATAAAATTCATAAAAGTGTATTTTTCCCCCAAAAAATAGCGTTTGAAAATTTGCTGCACAAAAACCATGTGACATAACAAATTGCAATGATCACCAATTTATTCTCTAGGGTCTTTGCTAAAAAAAAACATATATATATGTATATATATATATATATATATATATATATATATAATGTTTGTGGGTTCTGAGTAATTTTCTAGCAAAAAAATACAGATTTTTACATGTAGGAGAGAAATGTCAGGATTGGCCAGGGTGGGAACTGGTTCAATCAGGAGTGGCTGCTTTGGCCCTTCCACTGGTCAAAAAAAAAAAATGTTATGCACTGTGGCTCCACCCACTGGCCCTTCTGCTACTACTATTCACACATTAGAGATGAAGAGGCTGGCAGATTGTACCATCCTTATGAAAAATAGTATTTTTTTTTCTAAATGTTGCCATTGGTGTTCCATTAAGATTTCCCTTCATTTCAAGTCA
This sequence comes from Rana muscosa, assembly GCA_029206835.1. Lineage (NCBI taxonomy): Eukaryota > Metazoa > Chordata > Amphibia > Anura > Ranidae > Rana > Rana muscosa. The sequence continues at coordinate 552,185,644 of CM055122.1, forward strand.
TATTGACAGAAATCCCAGACTGTCACCAGAACTAGTGTTGCCATTGGAAGATTTCCTCTCTATTGTTCTGGTGACAACTCAAACTTTGGGATTTTCTTTTACCTACCCTTTTTGGTGGTAACAGTAAATAGGAAGAATAGAGAAGTGAAAAACTTGCTATATGAGGGACAGACAGGAATGAAAAAAATTACAGGCATTCCAATCTATCTCCGAAACCCCCCAAAAAACCCTTTTGCCTTTAGTTATACTTTAACAGTTTCTGAATCACTGACCTTCAACTAACATGCAGCTAGTATGTTGGCAGGTGCAGGGTATAGTGTAGGGTATGGTGCCCTTTTAGATGCCACTCCCCTGGTGATGGTAATGGGTGGAGTTTGTGCCCTTTTTAAAGCGTTTGTTATGCCAACATTTCATATTTCCGATATGTGCCTGCTGTACCATGTACTGTACTTGTTTGAAAATGTATACTGTTCTCTTTGTGTGAATTCCATGGTGTTTCTGTCAGTCCATCTACTCAGTTCTCTAGCTGTGCTCTCCTCCAATGATCAGACTTGTCCTGACATGCCCCCCCTGCACAACCATTCACTTAGAAGTTCAGTGTGTTGCTGTTTCTCCTCCCCATCTCTTATGCAGCTGAGAACAGAGGGAATGTGATCATTTATAAAAAAGGAAAAAATATATATTATTTTTTTTTTTTTTTATCTATACACAAATGTTTTTCCTTTCATTTCTATTTTAAACTGAATGGGTTGTTTTACAAGGTGAGGGTTTACAATCACTTTAATTTCTGTAAGTGGAGCCTAGACATTTGGGTATGGGATCAGGACACCTCTGACCAACATCATGTAGGTCTATGCCCTTTATACTAGAGAGAGAAAGACTTCAGGACTGAACTGTAAGGAGCCATGTGAGGGGGATCCATGAGAGAGAAGGCAGAAAGATCTTGGTTACCCCTGACCTTCATTTAACAGGTCTGTAGCCTTGAATGGAGTAGGCCTTCAAGACCTGGGACTGGAGAGACACCATGTGTGAGAACCCACCACTAACGGACTTAGGAGAGTTTGCTGGGAAAGATGGCTCAACTCTGTTGTTCTGTGTTACAGCACTGGAGGGTACTGCAATGATACTGAGATAAAGGAGGAAGATGTAATGATGTTGGGCCAAAATAGTTTTACAATAAAGTATTGATAAGCATTAGTTAAATAATAAAATCTTTTTAGTCAAAACTTGTGGATTAAATCGACCGTGGGCCTTTATTTATAGGTACAAATATTAAGTCAAATTTATATAAATTTAAATAAATTTGTAAATAATCAACACACATAGCACATATTTAACATTTTCTTATATAACTATATATACAGTGGGTACGGAAAGTATTCCGAACCCCATTTACATTTTTCACTCATTGTTATATTGCAGCCATTTGCTAAAATCATTTAAGTTATTTTTTTCCTCATTAATGTACACACAGCACCCCATATTGACAGAAAAACACAGAATTGTTGACATTTTTGCAGATTTATTAAAAAAGAAAAACTGAAATATCACATGGTCCTAAGTATTCAGACCCTTTGCTGTGACACTCATATATTTAACTCAGGTGCTGTCCATTTCTTCTGATCTTCCTTGAGATTTGATTAGGAAAGCCACACACCTGTGTTCTGACATGCACGGTGAGCTGTAAGGTCTTATGTAGACAGGTGTGTGGCTTTCCTAATCAAGTCCAATCAGTATAATCAAACACAGCTGGAATCAAATGAAGGTGTAGAACCATCTCAAGGATGATCAGAAGAAACGGACAGCACCTGAGTTAAATATATGAGTGTCACAGCAAAGGGTCTGAATACTTAGGACCATGTGATATTTCAGTTTTTCATTTTAATAAATCTGCAAAAATTTCAACAATTCTGTGTTTTTCTGTCAATATTGGGTGCTGTGTGTACATGAATGAGGAAAAAAAAAATGAACTTAAATGATTTTAGCAAATGGCTGCAATATAACAATGAGTGAAAATTTTAAGGGGGTCTGAATACTTTCCGTACCCACTGTATGTATATATATATATATATATATATATATATCAGCCATTAAAGCTCGAGCTATAACTTTAACATCAATTATAATATTCCCTTTCAAAGGGAGGGACAAACCTCATAAAATTGGGCCATGACAGGGAGGGAGGGTGGGATGTGCTCCTTTCTGATCCTCGTCGTCTTCTGCCCACTATTGACACATCCTCTATTCCTTTTATAGTTTGAAACCCGTGCCAGAGAACCGTTTTAGGGCAACTGTCAACCTATCTACCAATCCCTGGTAAGTATTCATTTGTTTGTTATAACTGACTTTAACTAACTAATTATTGGTCTGCCACGATCCCACAGGTGGTGGAGGGTGGGGACATTTCATGTCCCGCCCTTCACCTTTATTCCAGGAAACAGATCTTTGAATATGTGAGTACTGAGTACTGGGTGGGCCTCAGGCCTGGAGTATGGAAACACCGATGGCAGATAGTGTCTCCCAAAAGATAGATACTGTATATGAGTCTACTTTTTGAAGAAGAAGCAGGGTGAGACCTGGCCCAGCTTGACAGGAGCTGTTGTCCCATGCAGGTTCCTTAAAAGTGAATTCAGAGGAATGTCATAAATTGGATCATTCAGAATTCATTGGCAAGTGCATCTTACTTACATTTGACCTGCTTCAAGCAGGTTTTATATACCTTTAGATTTGTATGGGAACATAAAAATTGCCAGACAAACAAAAGTCTGTTGACACAGGCCCTAAAAAGGAAATAGTGGTCACACAGAATACCAATGAGCGGGGTTGCAGAGTTTCTCCCTCCCCTAGGGACAGCAGATAAGAGCAGCAGAGGGAGACAATGGAGTGGCTGTGCTGTGGGTGGCTGCAGGTTCTCCCCTTGCTTGGAGCGCCACCACAGCAGAAGACTGGAGGGCCTGCATGTGAGGAGAGGGAAGGTGAAGCTGCAGGCTCCTCTCCCGTCCGCCGCTCGCTCTGTTCCTTCCCCCTCTGGAGTCCACAGGGGAAGATCATTGACCACGGCACTGTGAGGAGAGGAGGAGGGCTGCGGGCTGTCACTGTCCTTCCCCCACTCACCTCCCTCTCTGCCCCAATCAAGGCACACACTGCCACAATGGGAGACAGGAGCGGCTGTGCCACAGTAAAGCAGAGCATTTGTCAGTGTCTCCTTCCCCCACTCGCCTCCCCCCGCCTCCTGTCACAAGGCGGGAGAAGGAGGAGAGAGACAGGATGGCTCTGTGGATTCTGGCTGCTGAAGCCTCGGTACCTTTCCCATTGGCTGCAGCAGGGGGGCAATCATGAGGCGAGAGGAGAGGATCATGGGACACATAGTCCCAAGGACAAGCGGCCCCACTGTGGACCACAGGGGGCAAACTACAGTCCCCAACAGGCACAGCTGGAAGGAGAGGTGTACAGCCTGGTGCCCAGGAAAAAAAGGAGAGCTTGCAGAGAGATAAGGGAGGAGTGTGTGGGACAAGAGAGAGAGGCTGAGGTGGCTGAGGAGAGGCAGAGCCCAAGCCACAAAAGCCCCAGGGTGGTGTGACAGTCTGGACTCAGAAGAGAGGGAGAGAGAGCCATGCTGAGACGAGGGAGTGTGTGGTGGAACTCCACCTGTCGGGAGAGAGAGAGCCACGCTGACACAAGGGAGTGTGTGGTGGAACTCCACATGTCGGGAGAGAGAGCCACGCTTTTCCTGAGACTGTTGCCAAGAGACTGAGGAGTAAGGAGCCAGGAACAGTGACACCCACACGGTACTCCACCGTTCGGCCCAGAGACCCTGCTCAGCAACACCTAGCCCAGAGAAGATCCACACCACTTTAGGAATCACAATACCCATCCGGGTGTCTGGTCAGCCGCTGTCCAATCACCCTGCGATTTTAGCTACCAGCCACCCTAATTGGCCTACAGGAGGTGCTCCAGTGCCTTACAGCATTGTCAGGAGCCTGAACCAGTATTGGGAATCTCCGTTGTATCATTGCACAGAGAATAGGTGAGTGGGTGTAAACCCAAACATCCTTCTTAACACAGTACAGACACTGCATGCAGACATCTATTCTCATTTCTAGTGTCAGAGAATGCTTGTTTGGAGTTGACACCTTTATGCCAGTTTGTTCTTACAAACCACTAAGTAACATAATATACAAGATCAGACATCTCCAAGCTACAACCCTCCAGGTGTTGCGGAACTACACACCCCATGAGGCATTGTACAACTCTGACATTCACAGAAATGACTAGGCATGATGGTAATTGTCGTTCCTGAACAACTGGAGGGTCATAGTTTGGAGACTCCTGTACTAGAACATTACTGTCTCAATTTTGCTTGATTGAACCTACTTTCTTTACAAAGGACCCCAACGTTTGCTAGCAGAAGACACTAGTACTCTTCAACCCAGGACCTCTAACGCTACAGAACTTAGTTCACCGTACCTGTTTATTCCATTTTTGTTGTTTACCTTTCAACAGTGTTCACGGCCCAAAAGGAGCTGAGAAGTTGACAAACCTTCTCTCCTCCCTCTCAGCACCCCTGTTATGGGTATATAGATTACTGTTTTTTTATATACTTGTTGTCATTTCTATTGTATTGATACTCTGCAGTAAGGTTTAACAGTGCTGTAAGTATCCACATATTTTAACCACTTAACGACCGCCCACTGTAAAAATAAGTCGGCAGAATGGCACCGACAGGCAGAATCACGTATATCTACGTGACTGCCTTTGTATAGTTGGGGGGTCCGATCGGACCCCCCTTCTTTACAGTGAGCGGCCGTTATTCATTTGGGAGCGATCAGGGATGAGGGGACAGCCGTTCGATTCCGGCCACCCCCTCTCGATCGCTCCCGGCGAATCGAATCCTTCCCCTGCCTGTGTAATGTTTACACAGGCAGAGGAAGTGATGTCATCTCTCCTGCGGCGCTCACATATACCGAGCGCCGCACAGGAGAAGATGCAGGTTAGTGCACAAAACACTACACTGACACCAGGACATATAGGCACATAAATCGCCCCCCCAGGCCCCCCCAGACACCCCAGCCCCCAGTCACAGTGTCACTGATTGCAGTGACCATTTATTTACTGATCACTGCAATCAGTGACATTTGTGACTGTAAAAGTGTCACTAAAGTTAGTTTTAGGTCCAGTGTAGCCCCATAACCCCCCCTAATAAAGGTTTAACCCCCTGATCGCCCCCCAGATAACCCTTTCACCCCCTAGCACCGCCGTCGCTAAGCGATCATTTTTCTGATCGCTGTCTTAGCGTCGGTGATGCCGATCGGTAGCCAGTTATTTTTTTTAGGTTCGCCGCAGGTTTTTATAGCGTCGGGTACCCCCATATATTACCTAATAAAGGTTTAACCCCCTTGATCGCCCCCCAGGTAACCCTTTCACCCCCTATCACCACTGTCGCTAAGCGTTAGTTTTTCTGATCGCTGTCTTAGTGTCGGTGATGCCGATCGGTAGGCAGTAATTTTTTTTAGGTTCGCCGCAGGTTTTTATAGCGTCAGGTACCCCCATATATTATCTAATAAAGGTTTAACCCCCTTGATCGCCCCCCCAAGTAACCCTTTCACCCCCTATCACCACTGTCGCTAAGCAATCGTTTTTCTGATCGCTGTCTTAGTGTTGGTGATGCCGATCGGTAGCCAGTAATTTTTTTTAGGTTCGGCGCAGGTTTTTATAGCGTCAGGTACCCCCATATATTATCTAATAAAGGTATAACCCCCTTGATTGCCCCCCAGGTAACCCTTTCACCCCCTATCACCACTGTCGCTAAGCGATCGTTTTTCTGATCGCTGTCTTAGTGTCGGTGATGCCGATAGGTAGCCAGTAATTTTTTTTAAGGTTCGCTGTCAGGTTTTTATATAGCGTCAGGTACCCCCATATATTACCTAATAAAGGTTTTAACCCCCTAATTGCCCCTAGTTAACCCTTTCACCAGTAATAACCATATAAGTGTTACGGGTGACGCTGGTTAGTTAGTTTGCTTTTTATAGTGTCAGGGCACCCGCCATATATAACCCAATAAAGGTTTAACCCCCTGATCGCCCGGCAGGTGATATCAATTAGGTTTTAGCATCAGAGAGGGTCTGCGTCACACCCCAGGCAGCGTCAGGTTAGTGCCAGTATGGCTAACACCCACGCGTGAAGCATACACCTCCCTTAGTGGTATAGTATCTGAACAGATCAATATCTGATCTGATCAGATCTATACTAGCGTCCCCAGCAGTTTAGGGTTCCCAAAAACGCAGTGTTAGCGGGATCAGCCCAGATACCTGCTAGCACCTGCGTTTTGCCCCTCCGTCCAGCCCAGGCCACCCAAGTGCAGTATCGATCGATCACTGTCACTTGCAAAACACAACACACATAACTGCAGCGTTCGCAGAGACAGGCCTGATCCCTGCGACTCCAGTGCTGTAGGAGGTGATTTCACCACCACAGTTAAAAAAAAAAAGCATATATGCCAAAGCATTGGGGCAGCAGGGGCGGAGGAGCGGAGGAGCAATTTTGCTCCTAATGCCGCGTACATACGGTCGAAATTCTGACGGAGGCTTGCCCGTGGAAAAGTCTGACCATGTATACGCGGCATAACTTTTGCGGGAAGATGCCCCCATGCTTCGGCATATATAAATGGTGCATGTATGCCCATCATTAGAAGTGGGTGGATGAAGGGCGGTCTTCTAATGGTGGGCATACCCACCGATCAATCTTTTTTTTTCGTTCAGCCAACAGGCTGCATGAAAAAAAAAGATTACAATACATGTCCAACAAGGACCAGCAACGTACTGGTATGTTGCTGGACTTTGAATGTTTATACCAGAATGATGCCTGCGGGTTTAGGTATCATCTTGGTATCATTCTTTTCAGCCAGCAGCCGGCTTTCATGTAAAAGCAATTCTAGCAGATAATTAGCCTCTAGACTGCTTTTACAAGCAGTGGGAGGGAATGTCCCCCCCCTGGATATAAAAAGCGCCATTGGGAAATTGGGAAAGCATTTTATCACACCGATCTTGGTGTGGTCAGATGCTTTGAGGGCAGAGGAAAGATCTAAGGTCCAATAGACCCCAGTTTTTTTTTAAAAAGAGTACCTGTCACTACCTATTGCTATCATAGGGGATATTTACATTCCCTGAGATAACAATAAAAATGATTAAAAAAAATATATGGAAGCAACAGTTTAAAAATAAAATAAAAAAGCAAAATTATTAATAAAAAAAAAAAAAAAGCACCCCTGTCCTGCCCTGCTCTTGCCCAATGGCGAACGCAAGCGTCGGTCTGGCGTCATATGTAAACAGCAATTGCACCATGCATGTGAGGTATCACCGCGAAGGTCAGATCGAGGGCAGTAATTTTAGCAGTAGACCTCCTCTGTAAATCTAACGGCGTAACCTGTAAAGGCTTTTAAAGGCTTTTAAAAATGTATGTAGTTTGTCGCCAATGCGCGTTTGTGCGAAATTTTAAAGCTTGTCGTGTTTGGTATCTATGTACTTGGCCTAAGATCATCTTTTTTATTTCATCAAACATTTGGGCAATATAGTGTGTTTTAGTGCATTAAAATTTAAAAAAGTGTATTTTTCCCCAAAAAATGCGTTTGAAAAATCGCTGCGCAAATACTGTGTAGAAAAAAAAATGCAACACCCACCATTTTAATCTGTAGGGCCTTTGCTTTAAAAATATATATAATGTTTGGGGGTTCAACATAATTTTCTTGCAAAACAAAAAATGTTTTCATGTAAACAAAAAGTGTCAAAAAGGGCTTTGTCTTCAAGTGGTTAGAAGAGTGGATGTAAGCTTCCTAATGTTGTGTATAAAATGCCAGAACAGTTCAAAACCCCCCCAAATGACCCCATTTTGGAAATTAGACACCCCAAGCTATATACTGAGAGGCATGTCGAGTCCATGGAATATTTTATATGTTGACACAAGTTGCGGAAAAAAGACAATTTATTTATTTATTTATTTATTTTTGCACAAAGTTGTCACTAAATGATATATTGCTCAAACATGTCATGGGCATATGTGGAATTACACCCCAAAATACATTCTGTTGCTTCTCCTGAGTACGGGGATACCACATGTGTGAGACTTTTTGGGAGCCTAGCCGCGTACGGGACCCCAAAACCAAGCACCGCCTTCAGGCTTTCTAAGGGTGTAAATTTTTGATTTCACTTCTCACTGCCTATCACAGTTTTGGAGGCCATGGAATGCCCAGATGGCACAAAACCCCCCCAAATGACCCCATTTTGGAAAGTAGACACCCCAAGCTATTTGCTGAGAGGTATGGTGAGTATTTTGCAGATCTCGCTTTTTGTCACAAAGTTTTGAAAATTGAAAAAAAATATATATATTTTCTTTCTTCATTTTCAAAAACAAATGAGAGCTGTAAAATACTCACTATGCCTCTCAGCAAATAGCTTGGGGTGTCTGCTTTCCAAAATGGGGTCATTTGGGGGGGTTTTGTGCTATTTTGGCATTTTATGGCCTTCGAAACTGTGATAGGTAGTGAGGAGTGAAATCAAAAATTTGCGCCCTTAGAAATCCTGAAGGCGGTGCTTGGTTTTCAAGGGGCCCGTACACGGCTAGGCTCTCAAAAAGTCCCACACATGTGGTATCCCCGTACTCAGGAAAACAGCAAAATGTATTTTGGGGTGCAATTCCACATATAACCATGGCATGTGTGAGCAATATATCATTTAGTGACAACTTTTTGTAATTTCTTTTTTTTTTTTGTCATTATTCAATCACTTGAGACAAAAAAAAAATATTCAATGGGCTCAACATGCCTCTCAGCAATTTCCTTGGGGTGTCTTCTTTCCAAAATTGGGTCATTTGGGGGGGTTTTGTACTGCCCTGCCATTTTAGCACCTCAAGAAATGAGATAGGCAGTCATAAATTAAAAGCTGTGTAAATTCCAGAAAATGTACCCTAGTTGTAAACTCTATAACTTTTGCGCAAACCAATAAATATATGCTTATTGACTTTTTTTTACTAAAGACATGTGGCTGAATACATTTTGGCCTAAATGTATGACTAAAATTGAGTTTATTCAATTTTTCTTATAACAAAAAGTAGAAAATATTATTTTTTTTCAAGATTTTCGGTCTTTTTCCGTTTATATCGCAAAAAATAAAAATCGCAGAGGCAATCAAATACCATTAAAAGAAAGCTCTATTTGTGGGAAGAAAAGGACGCAAATTTCGTTTCGGTACAACATTGCATGTTTGCACAATTTACAGTTAAACAGCACAGTGCAAAATTCTGAAAACAGCTCTGGTCCTTTAGCTACAAAATGGTTCGGGGCTTAAGTGGTTAAACTGTGATAATATATTCAACTTGTTTATCACTACTGGTGGGTCTGTCTTTTTCTGGTCACCCACAGCCAGGCTAACAGTTTTTTCTACTCGTGTCCTTAAAAAGTGTTTGCAGTGATTTTAGCTAACCAGCTGTGTCAGGGGGGATGAGGTCATTCTTGGAGTTGAGGCGCAAAACAGAGGAACCAAAAATCACCAGTGGCTACTTCGGGGGTGGCGCTACACCAATTAGACCAATAATGAAATAGAGGTTCACTATAAAAACTTAGAATAAAAATGTGACCAATTTAAGTTTCAAAACAGTATTGTTTCAAGAAGATGTTTTGAATGTGTAATAACAGAGAAGTAGGTTGAAAACAATTTACTTTTCTTTTTTTCTTTATTCAGGTTACTTCAGGATTCAACCATTAGATAAATGCTGTTAAAAACTGCAATTGTCACACAATGTCTCTAACATAAATGATCTGTATATAGTCATTCTTTGTAAACACTTCAGGTGATTATATTCACAGCGGAAGGGGCAATACAGATCACTGTAATAAAATCGTTTTTTTTTTTTCTGATACCCAAGAATCTGGCAGTACAGCAGTTCACAGTAACAGCTTGGCCTGTGTGGTTTCCTTAGCAACTAGCCCTCTACACAGCTCTCTGACCATTTTACATAGCTTTCAGGCAATAACTCAGGTTAAGTTACCCATGAAGAGCCAATTAGCTAAAAAAGATGCCTGTTTTTCCCAGTGCCCTGAACATGCGCTCCTGGAGTCTCATAAGCCTCGTACACACGACCGAGTTTCTCGTCGTAAAAAACCCGTCGATTTTCTCGATGAGATTCTTGTCAAGCTTGACGAGCTTCTTGTCAAGCTTTCCTTGCATACACACAGTAAATTCAAAATCTCATTGTTGTTCTGCGCGGTCACGTACAGCACGTACGACGGCAGTATAAAGGGGAAGTTTGATTCCAATGGTGCCACCCGTTGGGCTGCTTTTGCTGACCTAGTGTTACCGCGTGTTAGTAAAAAATTTGGTGAGAGACGATTCGCGCTTTTCAGCCTTGTGCTTTTCAGTTCAGCATGACGAATGTGCTATCTCCATTACGAACGCTAGTTTTACCAGAAGGAGCGCTCCCGTCTCATACTTGATTCTGAGCATGCGCGATTTTTTAAGATTTGGAAAAGCATACACACGAACGGTTTTCTCGTCGCAAAACAGGCCGACAAGAAACCCGACGAGAAAAACGAGAATCCTGGCGAGAAAATAGAGAGCAGGTTCTCTATTTTTCTCGTCGAGATTCCCGGCAGTTTTCTCGACGAGAAACCATACACACGAACGGTTTTCTCGGCAAGAAAGCTCTCTCGGCAGTTTTCTTGTCGTTTTTTGACGAGAAACTCGGTCGTGTGTACGAGGCTTAAGAGCTTCTGTCTCATTGGTGCTCTACTGACAAAAAGGCCCCAAAAGTGAGGGAAACCCATAATAAATTATTTAAAGTGGAAATAAACTCAAAAACAAAAAATTCATATACCACAGCTTACCACCTCTTTGATGTGGTTGCTGCATTTGTTTTCTTTTTTAGGCTTTTTCCTATAGTTTCAGTCCACCAGGTCCAATATGTCTGCTATTTTTCAACTTCCTTTTAACAGACCAAGCTATCTAGAAAAAATGGCAGTTACATTTTTGAGAAAAAAACATTTATCACTGACAGGGGTGCTCACAATGATTAACTTGTATTTGGTAATTAAAACTTTAATCTCAAAAAGAAAAAAACTGCTTAAAAATTGTTAGCTGGAGTTCAGGTTCAATTTGTTAGTCAGGAGAGAGAAATGTTGAGGTAAGGTCAAACTACAAACTACACATCCCAATAACATGGGGCAAGTGGAATAAAATCACCCTTAACAGGACTTTAATGGCCCTGTTAATTGATAAATCAATCACAATGTATAAAGTCAAAAAATTAAAAAAATTGTATAAAAATTGCGTTTTTATTAAACATCAGATAAAATAAATATATAGTCTGTCAACATGTAAGTTCAACTTGGCTAAAATAAGTAATAGATGTATTTCCTGTTTATATGCTATTTATTATTTTAGATTTAGATTTATTTTAGAAATAACATGCTCTATCTGATGTTTAACCACTTCCGCCCCGGAAGAATTGGCTGCTGAATGACCAGGCCATTTTTTGCGATTCGGCACTGCGCCGCTTTCACTGACAATTGCGCGGTCATGCGACGTTGCACCCAAACAAAATTGACGTCCTTTTTTTCCCACAAATAGAGCTTTCTTTTGGTGGTATTTGATCACCTTTTTTTTTTTTTACATTTTGCTATAATAAATATCCCCAAAAAATATATATAAAAAAACAGTTTTTTTCCTCAGTTTAGGCCGATATGTATTGTTCTACATATTTCTGTTAAAAAAATCGCAATAAGCGTATATTGATTGGTTTGCGCAAAAGTTATAGCGTCTACAAAACAGGGGATAGTTTTATGGCATGTTTATTATTATTTTTTTTACTAGTAATGGCGGCGATCTGCGATTTTTATTGTGACTGCGATAGTGCGGCAGACCCATCGGACACTTTTGACACTATTTTGGGACCATTGTCATTTATACAGCGATCAGTGCTATAAAAATGCACTCATTACTGTGTAAATGACACGGGCAGGGAAGGTGTTAACCACTAGGGGGCTAGGAAGGGGTTAAGTGTGTCCTAGGGAGTGATTCTAACTGTGAGGGGGCTGGGCTACCAGTGACACAACAGGAGTCACTGCTCCCAATCACAGGGAGCAGTAGATCACTGTCCTGTCACTAGGCAGAATAGGGAAATGCCTTGTTTACAAAGGCATCCCCCCGTTCTGCCGCTCCGTGACACGATCACAGGACACCGGCGGACATCGAGTCTGCGGGTCCCGCGGGCACAGTCACGGAGCTTGCGGCGGGTGCGCGTGCCCGCTAGGCGGCAGATTCAAAGCAACGTACCTGTATGTTGCTTTGCCTGCCCCTGCCATTCTGCCGACGTATATCTACGTTAGGCAGTCGGCAACTGGTTAATAAAAATTCTATTTTTATACAATTTTTTCTAATTTTTTTACTTTACATTGTGATTGATTTATCAATCAACAGGGCCATTAAAGTCCCGTTAAGAGGGAATTTTTTTCACTTGCAATTTGTTAGTCAAGTGCATCTAAAGCCCCGTACACACGATCGGATAACCTATGGATTTTCGTCCGATGGATTTGTCCATCGGAAATCCGATGAAACTGTTTTTCATCAGTCTTGGCCACACACCATCAGTCTAAAAACCGACCGTTCCAAACGCGGTAACGTAAAACACTCCGATGAGCCGAGAAAAATGAAGTTTAATGCTTCTGAGCATGCGTCGACTTGATTCTAAGCATGCGTGGGTTTTTTAACCGATGGACTTGCCCATAGACGATCGGAAATTCCCATCGGTTTTTTATCCATCGGAAAATTTTAAAACAAGTTCTATTTTTTACAACCGATGGAAAAAAGACCGATGGGTACCATACACGATCGGTTGGTCTGATGAAAACCATCCATCGGACGGTTTTCATCAGTCAAACCGATCGTGTGTATGGGGCTTAACACTACCTGTTCCCCTGATTCACAAAGCTGCTTTCCAGAGGTGTCTTCATTCCTCCTTCCTCCAGAGTGGAGACAACTAACGCAGCCACCACATTTAAGGATTGGAAATATTGTACATCCACTTTTGGTTTCTGGCTTTTATAGTGCTTTAAGGTATATGTAAACCCAATCATGAACAATTCATATAATTTTAACATGATAAAATACCAAAAACAATTTCATTATTTAAAAATATGCAGCTTAATTAAAACACCTGGTATTCCTAACATGAAGGCCCTTGTTCCAGAATTTACACTGGGCTGCGGGAGTGAAGCTGTGCAAGTTCAGCTGAACTCGCATGATTTCACTCTCGCTGGCAGTTCCGATTTCAGCCGCGATTACAAAGACATCTGACACAGATGTCAATGTAAATCGCGGCCGATATCGCAAAAAGTAGTACAGAAACTACTTTTTGAAATCGGTGCAGCGCTGCAGATGTGGCGTCACACCGATTAGGACGGTGCCATTGCCCGCAATTTGCGGCAAATATCGCCGATTTGACATGCGATTTGACATGTCACATCGCACCAGTGTGAACCTGGGCTAAGGGATTGTATACAAAGTTCAGTGTGTGGAGATGGGGTGTCAAACACAATCTATGAAAAATAAAAAACAAAAAACAAAGTAGACCTCCACACACCTAAATGAGTATACTACAAATATTTATTAGCCTATATATAGGCAAACGAATGAATAAAAACACATTGCGATAATACCCCAATTATAAAATATACAAATCGAAACCCATTGTATCCAGCCGCCAAATCATTGCCAATTCAAGCCACACGGAAGAAGAGCAATGATCCGGTGGTAGGGGGACCCGTTCCCTCCTCCTGTGTGAAACAACACCCCCTATGTGCACCTAATATATCCCAAGAACTACCCTAACTGAAAAAATGCTCTCACATATATTTCCTAAATCGCGGCAGCGGGCACCTGTAACCGGTATTTCTCGCTGCTGCAGATTGGAAAAGCACAACCCGAAAGAGTCAGGAAAATAGATCCCGTAAACCAGTCATGTATCAGTCAGTGACAAGGGAAGTATCCTACAAATACTAAAAAACCAATGTGAGTCCAAAAGGAGATCAAAAAATAAAGGATGAATGGTAAAGATAAGTATATGAAAAAATATATAGTGATCCCATCTAGAATACAAAAAGTTGGCTCCAATCATTTGCAAGAAAATAGAGATATGATGCCAAACTTCCCTGGTGATTGGTACAGGAACCTTCCGTTGTAGCCGCAATTGATATTCCTGCAAACTGCAGGTAAGGAAAAAACGTGATTGTATAAATCAAAGTACAAGCGGCAGAGTTATATTTTACTCACAGATCCTGTGAAGGTCACCAATGGATGCTGTTCAGGGATAGTCAGCTCATCTATATTCCAATAGTTTGGCTGTTTTCACAGAGATCACCAAATAGGATCGATCTGTGTATAGACATCCCCGATGGTATAATCATTGGTCATCGGCAGTGCATCAAATTGATAGTGTTGATAATGTTGATTATAATTGCAGTCAGGGCCGTCGGAACAGGACAGGCAAAACAAGCAATTGCTTGGGGCCCCGAGCTGGCCTGGGGCCCCAGCCTAGGGTGCCTGCCTGCTGCCTGTCCTGGATTTCCGCCCTGAACTGATCCGCGGATAGCGGCCATAGGAAAGGCCGCGGCTTTGGTCTAGCTCCGGAGCGGCTGTCATCTTGGTACACCCGGCGGCAGCAGCCAAGGTGAGTGGGGAGATGTGGATATTACAGGGGGGAGATGTGGACATTACAGTGGGGGAGATGTGGACATTACAGTGGGGGAGATGTGGACATTACAGTGGGGGAGATGTGGACATTACAGGGGAGATGATGTGGATATTACAGTGGGGGAGATGATGTGGATATTACAGTGGGGGAGATAATCTGGATATTACAGTGCGGAGTCCCCCTGTCCATCCCATGGTCCCCCTGTCCATCCCATGGTCCCCCTGTCCATCCCACGGTCCCCCTGTCCTTCCAACGGTCCCCCTGTCCTTCCAACGGTCCCCCTGTCCTTCCAACGGTCCCACTGTCCATCCCACGGTCCCCCTGCCCATCCCATGGTCCCCCTGCCCATCCCACGGTCCATAAACAGTCCTAAACAGCATCTTAATTTTAATGTGAATGAGCTTAAACTGTATTGCTATGCTGTGGTTCCTGTAGGCTTTGCGTGAGTGCGGGGGGCCTCCATGTCTATTTTGCTTGGGGCCCCCAAATTCCTTCAAACGGCCCTGATTGCAGTCTATATTTCAAGTCATATACAGATCCTTTCACGGGTTTACTTGCAGATGTATGTAGATCTCAGGTTCAAGATGATACATTCAGGTGATGCTTCGTAGGGCAATTTTAGAAAGTAATTTTTGGGAGATGTAGGTTACTTGGGTAGGTATCAGAGGGGGGTGTTCACCCCAACAGTTGACATGTTTCGTTCCAGTATCCCGGAACTTCGTCAGAACTAAGGGATTGGTCAGTGGTCATCAGTTTAAATATACAGCCACAACCCACTTCTAATTGCATTGGAGTGTTTAACAGGTATTGTATACACTTTCTCTTGTTACACCCCATTTTTGACTATATTAAAAAGGTTAAAAACATATGCTGTGGCGTGCTGCTCTGCAGAGACGAACAATCAAAGTCAAACTATCCCATACATTGCTTGCAACCCAAATACATATAGGTATATACATGCATGTACAGCTGAAGGAATAGATCCACTGATATCAGGTACATTAGCAATCTCGGCATTATCCCATACACATCCAATTATACTTATATGTCAGCCGTTTGCCAAATCCACTAAAAACAGATAGATATCTAATAAGTACAGAATAGATTCAAAGCATATCTCTACTAATAGTTCTATTTGAACGATAGTGTAAGTCCCCATGATCTTAGCTTGTGTAGATATAAAATGAGTATTGCGCTGAGCTAATACCATACAGAGGTGTGATTACACCTAAATATATTTTATCATATGGGTTCTATGGATGTTATATATATATATATTTAGGCTATAGTTACTCCCAAGGAACATTGTAATTGGCACTTTGTGAGGGATAATATCCACATCACGTTATAAGAAACAGTTTCAAGAGCCATTGTAAGAGCATGTCACTCTTTTTAACCCACACATCACATTGTGTGGGGTTTTTTGAAAACACTACAGGAAACATTGTAAGGACATGTCACTGTTTAACCCCTTAGGCATCATGGAATTTAGGAGAAAAATCTATTTTGCTTCTTCCTGTAGCAGAATCCTGTCCCAATCTCCTCTTCTATTGGATAATTTTAGTTTATGGATAATCATGCATTTTAGGCCAGCCGGCTTTGCATCATGGCTATCCCTGAAGTGGATTGCTACTGGTGATGTGTCATCTTTTGTGACAATGCTGGATATATGTTCCCCAATTCTTTTGCGGAATTCCCTTATGGTTTTTCCTACATATATTTTCCCACAAGGGCAAATTATTTGATCTATAATGTAGGTTGTCGAACAGTTTACAAATGATTTTATTGTATATACATTACTCCCAGCAGAGTCACTAAAGGTATCCGTTTTTATAACAAATTTACACACAGTGCAGTGCCCACATGGGTACATGCTCTGGATTTGCACTGTTGGTAAATTTGTGGGGATTTTTTTGCCTAGTCTGATATATTCACTATGCACCAAAGCATCTCCTATTGTTGGTGCCCGTTTTGCTATTATCCTGGGACAGAGGCCCAAGATTTCCTTCAGTTTGCTATTTAGCATAAGGAGATGCCAGTGTTTTCCCAGTATCTTTTTTAGGTATTCCCAATGGGTGCCATAAGTGGTTACTACACCTATATTGTCCAAATTCTTTTTATTTCTTTTTTCTTTTTGCTTGTTTAATTATTGAGTTGGGGTACCCTCTCTGTTTAAACCTTTGACTCAGATCTTTACTTTCTTTGTGGAAATCTTTTATATTAGAGCAATTTCTACGGATCCTGATGAATTGGCCAGTAGGAATTCCTCTAATTAGGGGCCATGGATGATGACTGGTGGCATGGAGGAGAGTGTTTCCTGCTGTCGGTTTTATGAAAGTATTTGTTACAAAAACCAAGGCGCGGAAGAAAAGAAGGGAAACCATTTTAGGTTTGGAAGTGGATGAGGAAAAGGAAAAAGAAAAAGGAAATAAAAAGAATGTGGACAATATAGGTGTAGTAACCACTTATGGCACCCATTGGGAATACCTAAAAAAGATACTGGGAAAACACTGGCATCTCCTTATGCTAAATAGCAAACTGAAGGAAATCTTGGGCCTCTGTCCCAGGATAATAGCAAAACGGGCACCAACAATAGGAGATGCTTTGGTGCATAGTGAATACATCAGACTAGGCAAAAAAATCCCCACAAATTTACCAACAGTGCAAATCCAGGGCATGTACCCATGTGGGCACTATACTGTGTGTAAATTTGTTATAAAAACGGATACCTTTAGTGACTCTGCTGGGAATAATGTATATACAATAAAATCATTTGTAAACTGTTCAACAACCTACATTATATATCAAATAATTTGCCCTTGTGGGAAAATATATGTAGGAAAAACCATAAGGGAATTCCGCAAAAGAATTGGGGAACATATATCCAGCATTGTCACAAAAGATGACACATCACCAGTAGCAATCCACTTCAGGGATAGCCATGATGCAAAGCCGGCTGGCCTAAAATGCATGATTATCCATAAACTAAAATTATCCAATAGAAGAGGAGATTGGGACAGGATTCTGCTACAGGAAGAAGCAAAATGGATTTTTCTCCTAAATTCCATGATGCCTAAGGGGTTAAACAGTGACATGTCCTTACAATGTTTCCTGTAGTGTTTTCAAAAAACCCCACACCATGTGATGTGTGGGTTAAAAAGAGTGACATGCTCTTACAATGGCTCTTGAAACTGTTTCTTATAACGTGATGTGGATATTATCCCTCACAAAGCGCCAATTACAATGTTCCTTGGGAGTAACTATAGCCTAAATATATATATATATATAACATCCATAGAACCCATATGATAAAATATATTTAGGTGTAATCATACCTCTGTATGGTATTAGCTCAGCGCAATACTCATTTTATATCTACACAAGCTAAGATCATGGGGACTTACACTATCGTTCAAATAGAACTATTGGTAGAGATATGCTTTGAATCTATTTAGCCCTGTCAAACCATGTATACCTATTCCGTACTTATTAGATATCTATCTGTTTTTAGTGGATTTGGCAAACGGCCGACATATAAGTATAATTGGATGTGTATGGGATAATGCCGAGATTGCTAATGTACCTGATATCAGTGGATCTATTCCTTCAGCTGTACATGCATGTTTCTACCTATATGTATTTGGGTTGCAAGCAATGTATGGGATAGTTTGACTTTGATTGTTCGTCTCTGCAGAGCAGCATGCCACAGCATATGTTTTTAACCTTTTTAATATAGTCACAAATAGGGTGTAATAAGAGAAAGTGTATACAACACCTGTTAAACACTCCCATGCAATCAGAAGTGGGTTGTGGCTGTATATTTAAACTGGTGACCACTGACCAATCCCTTAGTTCTGACGAAGTTCTGGGATACTGGAACGAAACATGTCAACTGTTGGGGTGAACACCCCCCTCTGATACCTACCCAAGTAACCTACATCTCCCAAAAATTACTTTCTAAAATTGCCCTACGAAGCATCACCTGAATGTATCATCTTGAACCTGAGATCTACATACATCTGCAAGTAAACCCGTGAAAGGATCTGTATATGACTTGAAAATAGAGACTGCAATTATAATCAACATTATCAACACTATCAATTTGATGCACCGCCGATGACCAATGATTATACCATCGGGGATGTCTATACACAGATCGATCCTATTTGGTGATCTCTGTGAAAACAGCCAAACTATTGGAATATAGATGAGCCGACTATCCCTGAACAGCATCCATTGGTGACCTTCACAGGATCCGTGAGTAAAATATAACTCTGCCGCTTGTACTTTGATTTATACAATCACGTTTTTTCCTTACCTGCAGTTTGCAGGAATATCGATTGCGACTACAACGGAAGGTTCCTGTACCAATCACCAGGGAAGTTTGGCATCATATCTCTATTTTCTTGCAAATGATTGGAGCCGACTTTTTGTATTCTAGACGGGATCACTATATATTTTTTCATATACTTATCATTACCATTCATCCTTTATTTTTTGATCTCCTTTTGGACTCACATTGGTTACTATAATACATTTTTTTTGTATTTGTAGGATACTTCCCTTGTGACTGACTGACACATGACTGGTTTACGGGATCTATTTTCCTGACTCTTTCGGGTTGTGCTTTTCCAATCTGCAGCAGCGAGAAATACCTGTTACAGGTGCGCGCTGCCGCGATTTAGGAAATATATGCGAGAGCATTTTTTCAGTTAGGGTAGTTCTTGGGGTATATTAGGGGCACATAGGGGGTGTTGTTTCACACAGGAGGAGGGAACGGGTCCGCCTACCACCGGATCATTGCTCTTCTTCCGTGTGGCTTGAATTGGCAATGTTTTGAAGGCGGCTGGATACAATGGGTTTCGATTTGTATATTTTATAATTGGGGTATTATAGCAATGTGTTTTTATTCATTCGTTTGCCTATATATAGGCTAATAAATATTTGTAGTGTACTCATTTAGGTGTGTGGAGGTCTACTTTGTTTTTTGTTTTTTATTTTTCATACATGTTTAATTGACCACACCCCCGTTAATCTTCGGTGAGTGCTACTGTTTCAAATGATAGGACTCCCACTTTGCACTTTTTCTAGTATCAAACACAATCTACCCTTTAAAAGGTACCATCCCCAAAATGAATAATAGAAATCGGTAAGTAGTATGGGACTTTAAATGTACGCCATTTTAAACACACGCTATGCTGGGTGTAGAGTTTCAGGTATAAAGTATAGGACACCTCTATTCAGTGGTGTATTTAGGTTTTGTGCTGCCCTAGGCCTGACTAAACTTGTGCACCCCCTAATTTAAATATGATCCACCCCTTCTTGTTTAAGACCTGCCCTGTCATCTGTAAACCACACCCTTCCTCTTTAGGCTCCACCTTTTCCTCTTAGAGCTCCACCTCTTCCTCTGTACATTAAAAGTAGGTACCAAGTGCAGCCTCATCAGTGCCCATCAATGCAGCCTCATCAGTGCCCATCAGTGCCAATCAATGCAGCATCATCAGTGTCCATCAGCGCAGTCTCATCAGAGCTCATCAATGCAGCCTGATTAGTGCCCATCAATGCAGCCTCACCAATGCAGCCTCGCCAGTGCCCAATAAGGGTCTCCAATTGCATTCTAATCACACCTGTCCTGCACACCTTAACATACGCACAGAAAGTGTGTGCATTAGGGGGTGGAGTATGGATGCAGCTGATGGGGCAGGCACAACAGAGATTGGATACATCATAAGGAGGTGGGGCAAAATTATTGGCCTTTTCAGCAAACTGCATTCACTCCGAATAGAGACATGTGTAGTTAAAGAGACAAAAAAGAAGAGTAAAAAAAAAAAAGAGAAAAATAAGTATCCTTCAGTCGTAAGGCCACTTTCACACCGAAGGCGATTTACAGGCGTTTTAGCGCTAAAAATAGCGCCTGTAAAGCGCCTCTCATCCCACCCCAGTGTGAAAGTGTTCTTACGGGATGGGAAAAAAGTTCTGCAAGCAGCGTCTTTGGGGCGGTTTGGAAAATCTGAAAATCTCCTACACTGCCCCTGCCCATTGAAACTAATGCAAAGTGATTTGGCAGTGCCGCAACACGGGCAGTTTTAACCCTTTCTTCGGCTGCAAGTGGGGGTTAAAATTGCCCCTCTAGAGGCTGAAAAGTGCCACTAAAACTACGGTAAATTGCTGCTAAAACAAGCGCCGCTTTACCACTGACGCTCCCCCCTGTCCCCCCTGTGTGAAAATACCCTAAATGTAGTTAGCAGGATGGACAATAAAATCCAGACTGATCTGTAATGAGAAATTACAGTTTTCTTCATACAGGTATGTCAGAAGGCAGCATTAGCCGTACAAGGTAGCTATGAATGGTTAACCACATATTCAAGCAAACACCAGGTGTTAAATGCCATTTATTCCAGAAGCACCAGCCTTAAGAAGGGTTAACCATATATGAAAGCAGCAGTGTACATGTGTCCATTGAAGCAGAGTAGAAAAGCACAGTCCTCCCCTAGCACCAAAGACACAGAGGGTTAATTATCAGTGAGTGCCTATTTCAGATAACAGGGAGATAGGAGAAAGGAAACCTGTAACACAGATAAGCTGAGGCATGAAGTTTCCAAAAAGAGATAGTGAGGAGGATCGGTATCTCTCACCCCCTCCAGGATACGCAGAATGTAGCTGGGTCTGCCCGCTGAAGCCACAACCGACCAGCCCTGGTGTCTCCAGGTGCACCTGGAATCACAACACAACACAGGAGGAGAAGCTGACCAGTTCTCTCTCTCTGCTCTCCTGTCTGTGTGGAGGGGAGGGGGAGAGGGGAACTGTGAGCACACGCTCTAAACTCCAAGAGAGAGAGACGGTGTCCGAACACTGCAGCCAGCAACCTCGGCAGTGAATGGGCTAACTCGGAAGGAGGGAGGCTTTTTTCATACGGGGGGCGGCTTTTTTGCCGCCCCCGCGAAGTGCTGCCCTAGGCCTGGGCCTTGTCAGCCTAGGCCAAAATACAGCACTGCCTCTATTACTCACCTAGCTTGAGCCTGTAGGAGGTATACCACTTGTAGCAATATAGCTTGCTTAGGCTTTGAGGTTTCCCTCTCTGTTATGGAGCATATGAATTTTTCCAATCCTGACATCCTAAAGTTGTGATCTTAATTTTCGGCAAACTTTTTGGGGTACAAGGTAGCGTTGGAGGATTTGGTATTGTTCCCCACTGGCCTGGCAGGCTATCTACTACTAGCACTGCATGTGCTCCTTTGACAGTACTTTTTAGAGGATCTGAGGCCTTGATGAAGCAGATACAAAACGTTTTGGATAATCAACTGGTTCCCAAGGCCAAGATAGATATCTATGTGGCTGCTCAATTCATGAATGTTTTTAAAATCAGCTATTTAATCTATGTGATATCCAATAAAATTGTTATAGTATATATATATTTTTTGCTGTTTGTGTCTAATATACTCTAGAACGTACATTTAAAGTCCCATACTACTTACAGGTTTCTAATGTTTTTGGGTTCAACCAGCCTGTCAGATTTTACATGCGATTATTACTAACAGCTATTGTAGCAGTAATCGCTGTGTGCTACTGGCAGGAATTGCCCCCTGCTGGGAGAAGACAATGGCTACGCAGGAGGGATTCCCCCATCAACACTGAGAGCCCATTCACACAGGGGCGTCTTTGGATCCGACTCCAAATCGCCCCAGGTCGCCCCAGGTCGCCTCAGGTCGCGCTGGCTGAAGAAATCAATGTGAGTTAATGGAGCCGTCCTTATGCACACTACTGCAGTCGCTCCGACTTCAAAAAAGGTCCCTGTACTACTTCAATCCGACTCCTAGGCGACCTGTAACCATTCATTTCAATGGGAGTCACCTCTCACTGTCTTAATAGGAGCAACTCTCCAGGAAGAAAACATACATTTATCAGGCAAAACTCTCTCTCCCCCCTCCCTCCCACAGAGCTGATTCTTGTTTGATTGGCCACTGGAATGTCTCCTGTCCTGCAGGCAACTTGGAGTTGCCTTGTAAATAGCTCCAGGTCGCGCTGTGATTCATTCTCAGGTCGTGTCTGAGTTGCCTCATAAAATCGAGCTGGAAGTCGTGTTGCCCCTGTGTGAATGGCCTCTGACTGTATGATGAGGGAATCAAGCAATTTTCTTTCCTAAAACCCGTGGCTGAAGAAAAGAAAATTGCTCCATCTATGGAAAGCTTTAGGGTGTGTTCAAACCATCGCACTGCAGTAACTAATGCTGTGCTGCTGAAAGTGTGGCATGCACCTTTTTGGGGGCATCTTGGTGCAGAAGGGCTTCACACAAAAAAACTAGGGGAGAACTGCAGAGGACATCAATAGATGCATATTACATGTCTTTGCTGAACTTTGGTTCTGAAATTAATTGTATTATAATCAGAAAAAAACAGTACACTATAGTGAACACAGGAGCTTAAACAAACAAAGTAGGACAGCAAAGTGCAGCAGCAAGTCATAGGCTTTATCAGCATAAATGCACAGTGCTTTGCATTTTTGCTGATTTAATTTTTTAATTTTTATTCCTTATTACTCGGAAAGTCTTCTACAGAGGCAGTCAGAGTATTTTTAAGACAGGAAATGTCCAGGTCCACATTAGATGGTCTTCTTTTTTTTTTCAGAACCCCTCCACATTTGGGTATTGCTATACAAAATACATGGGTGGAACAAAGACTTTATTCAGTTTGGGCCAAACACTGTACAACTACAACCATGACTATGAAACAGTCTTAACAGGCTGAGGGATTTTAAGAAAACCAGGCTCAAAACTTTTGGCATAGTTGATGCAGGTAGCTCCAAATCTAGAAATGTGCGAACTGCATCAGTAAGGACCAATATGATATGTTTAAGTTTTGGAGTTGTGTTTGCAGGTTCAGACTCCTGTTCCAACATCTCAAATAAGGATAGGGTACAATCCTGCTCATCCTCAGCTGACTGTGCAGAAGCAGCTGCAGCCCCTGGGGAAATCAGAGAAGAATTTTGGAGGAGGGGGTATTACATCCCATGCTTTCAGAGTCAGCTAAGATGGCAAAAATTTTACCCATAAACTCAGACATAATAACAGAGGATTCCCTGGTTGAAAACAGAGGAGGAGTATTGCAACTCAGTCAAGGGACAGTGGTCTAGGCTATAGGTTTCAGGTCCCTTAGGGAGAACATTGCATGAGCCCCTACACTGTTAAGCCTCGTACACACGATCGGATATCCTATGGATTCTAATCCGATGGTTTTGTCCATCGGAAATCCGATGAAGCTGACTTCCATCAGTCTTGCCTACACACCATCAGTCAAAAAACCGACCATTCCAAACGCGGTGACGTAAAACACTCCGATGAGCCGAGAAAAATGAAGTTCAATGCTTCTGAGCATGCGTCGACTTGATTCTGAGCATGCGTGGGTTTTTTATCCGATGGACTTGCCCATAGACGATCTGAGTTTTCGATCGTTTTTTTATCCATCGGAAAAATTTAAAACATGTTCTATTTTTTAAAACCGATGGAAAAAAGACAGATGGGTCCCATACACGATCGGTTTGTCTGATGAAAACAATCCATCGGACGGTTTTCATCGGTTAAACCGATCGTGTGTACAGGGCTTTAAAGTATTGTAGGTTGGGGAATTGTAATAAATGCCTCTGCTTCACTCCTCGATACAAGTCACTAAGGCCACGCCTAATGAGGCAGAGGTATCTGGGCAAGTGATCTGTAGCCAGATGAGAAGCTCCCCACTGTCAGAATTGGCATGCGGGCCTAATAGCATGCAGTTATCCCAGAAATGTTAACTACTTTGGGGAGCCATTCCCTTAGGCCTCTTTCACACTGGGCACGGGAGGTGCGCTGGCGGTATATTTTTAGTGCCGCTATACCGTAATTTTTGCCGCGATATTCGGCCGCTAGCAGTGCGGTTTTAACCCCCGGTAGAGGCCGAAAAAGGGTTATTATCGCCCGCAATGCGCCTCTGCAGAGGTGCATTGCCGGCGGTATAGCCACACGGTCCCATTGATTTCAATGGGCAGCAGCGGTAAAGGAGCGGTAAACACACCACTCCAAAGATGCAGCTAGCAGGACTTTTGGAGCGGTCCTGCTAGCGCACTGCTTCAGTGAAAAGATTTTTTCAGGCGGTATTTAGGTGCTATTTTTAGCGCTAAAACGCCTGAAAAACTCCTCAGTGTGAAAGGGGCCTAACTGCTACAAGATTATTCCAGTTTCAGTGGAGTGACCCTTTGTCCTTGAGCCTTGGATCCCTACAGCTGTTCACCTGTGTTACCTGAACAACCTAGAACTTCTCTGTGGTGGATGCTGTTTATTAGAATAATTGCAAGTAGCTGCATTCTCAACTGTTTTACTGAAGTATCAATTCTAAGCTTGATTCCTTATTGTTATAGAGTTTTATAGGAACTATGCTATGCAGCCACATGTTACCCTGATGATTAAGTCTCAGATATGTTTCTGTGAATAGTCCATATTTGTGCAGCTTTCATAATTAGATTCTGCAGTGTGTGCATGTTTTTTTACAATGTTTAGTCACTATACTGTATCAGGACAATATCTTGTCTTCAATATAGATAGACAAGGTCCTGTAGTCTTCTCAGAACAATATAGCTAATAACAGTGCCGGACAGTCAAAGAACACAGAAAGTTATCAGATGACAAGCTTTCTGAGAAGACCAATACATATTTTTTCCTTTTATATATAACAAAGCACTTTCAAGGATATAGTTACCAGACTTTTGGGGAGGTTCATTGTTAGGGTTTACATACCCTTTACATTTCCCACATTATAGTTCTCAAAGTGGTTTAAGAAAGTGAGGTTGGTATTATTTTGAACTATGTTTAATGTTGTCCTCAGGGAATATCATGTGGACGCTAGGCACATAAAGATTTCACCAGATATATTTTTTTGCATTTAAGTATAACTTAAAGCAAAACTTTTTTCTTTTGGATAAAGTGGAGTAAAATATATGTTTTAATTGTTGTCTGTATCCCCAGGGAGATTCATGTCTTCTAAATGTCCTGTTTACCTTTACCACAGAGTCAAAATTAATGAAAATACCAAATTTTGGCTAGTCCCAGAACAGAATTAGAGACGGCACTAGTTCTAGTTTACTTGGTGACAACCAGGGATTCCCTCCCTTTGAGGGATTTCCTCTAACTTCCTGTTTTGGCCATGGGACGAGAATTGAAGGGACATTTATCCAGTGGGGATATAGATGGCAAGAAAAAAAAAAACCTGACGGGTTTAAACTCTTCATTACTCTGTCCAAAATGTAAAAAAAAAAGTTTGCCGTTAGTTCTACTTTAACCACTAGGGGTCCGCACTATAGCCGAGTGACGGCTACAGCGCGGACCTCAAATGCCGGGAGGCCATCAATAGACGTCCTCCCCTTTGCGCGCGCCCCGCGCTGTGATCACTGAGACTCGGGTGATCACAGATCCGAGTAAGGGGCTGGTCCCAGCCCCTTACCATGTGATCAGCTGTCAGCCAATGACAGATGATCACGTGATGTAAACAAAGCTCGGTAATCTTTTTTTTCTCCTAACGCTGACAGCGTGAGGTGGAAAAAAAAGCCGTTCACCGGCTCTTGTGTAAGGGACATCGGTCCCCAGTGAAAGATGCATATCAGCCACATTAGTGCCCACCAGTACCGCCTGCCAGTGCCCCCTGCCAGTGCCCACAGTGACCACCAGTGCAATAAATCCCACCTATCAATGCCCATGAGTGCCACCTATCAATGCCCACCAGTGGTGCCAGTCAGTGCCTCATCATTTCCACCTAGCAGTGCTGCCTATCAGTCTCACCTACCCGTGCTGATCAGTGCCCATCACTGCCACCCATAAGTGCCCACCACTACCACCTATCAGTGCCCATCACTGCCAACTATAAGTGCCCATCACTGCCAGCTATCAGTGACACCTATTAGTGCAGATTCTCAGTGCCCACCAGTGCCACCTATCAATGCCCTTAAGTGCCACCCATCAGTGCCACCTCTCAGTGCCCACCAGTGCTGCCTCTCAGTGCCCACCAGTGCCGCCTATCAGTGCCCACTAGTGCCGCCTATCAGTGCCCATCAGTACAGCCCATCGGTGCCCATCAGTGCAGCCTATCGGTGCCCATCAGTGCAGCCTCATCAGCGTACATCAATGAAGGAGAAAAATTACCCGTTTGCAAAAATTTATAACAAAATATAAAATGGTTTTGTATTTATTTTTTTTATTCTGTAATTTATTTATTTTTTAACAAAAAATAAAAACCGCAGAGGTGATCAAATACTACCAAAAGAAAGCTCTATTTGTGGAAACAGTGTTGTATGACCGTGCAATTGTCATTCAAAGAGTGAGAGCGCTGAAAGGATGAAAATTGGTCTGGGCAGGAGGGGGGATTAAGTGCCCAGTAAGCAAGTGGTTAATTATGCTGTAGATCATAGGCGTGCGCACAGGGTGTGCCAGGTGTGCCCAGGCACACCCTAATCACCCTGTGCAGCACAGATTTCCTCTACTGCCCTGGCTCCCATCTTTCCCCCCGCTGCGCTGCCAGCTTCCCTCCTCACCTATCGGCTGTTGCTGCTGGGATGTTTTAGGAGTGGGGAAGGGGCCAGTAAATATGTAATTTACCGGCCCCTTCCCTTTCTGAATGAAGACCGTTAGCGATGGGTATTGTGTGTTTGGGCTTTGGGGTGCACACCCAAATGCAATAGGCTGTGCACACCTATGCTGTAGATGTATTTTATTTACATTAACTGAGCCCCTTTCTGTGCAGTGCTGAACTAACAGTTACAAATGCAGAAAAAAAATCACATTAACAAGCACTATTAATGAGAGTATCCAAGTATTTTATATAAGTAAAATGTTCTCTATATATCTTGACAACAGATGGGATCAGCAATTGGAATGCATATCAAATGAAAAATGCAATTTATAGTATGGTGTATTTATGTTTTAGATGGTTTCAAAAAACATATAAAACAAATTATATGTAATGTATTACAGAACAGAGAATTAAGTTTTAAAAATTGGATCATTATGCTGAATCGTATTGTCAGAAGTTGGTTGAACATGACCTTACTAAACAAGCCAGAAAAAAAACTACATATGTTAATGTGGAACAAGACATTCTACTGAGCAAAGATATGAATGCTTAAATTTTTTTTAAAGAGAGATACAATCTATTACAATTACAAAAAAACTCTGGTAGAGATGAATTTATCACATCATCAAAAAGAAGCAATACAATATATATATTTATGAATTAAAGTACCGTAGATCTAAACCCAGTCACTAAAATGTCACATGAGCTTTAACATGTCAACATAGTTTCAAAAATGATTCCAGCTTTTAAAAATGTGACTAAGATTAAAATAATATAGTTTCTGTCATGCAAGTCCTTGTTCAGGCACTTCCTGTTATGAGGTGATAACTGTCTCTCAGCTGTGCTCTAGCTTTGTCACCATGTCCCCCCTAAAAGAGGTTAAAGGTTTACAGGCACAATGCAGGCATGGAACACTGTGGTCCCTATCAAAATGCTGGTCCTGAGCAATAGGGTGCAGCAGCTGGTGGAGCGGATGCATATAGACAGGAAGTGGACTAGAGGAGATCAGTAGCTTTGAAAGGTAAAAAGAATAAAAAACAAGGGAAAAAGTTTTTTGGGGGAAAAAATGCCAATTGTTTATTATACACATTGCTTTAGCAAACTAAATGTCAACCAGTTAGGGTCCAGATCTACTTCATAAAGATTCCACAAACACAAATTAATGTCCTAAATAGGAAGGTGGAGAACTTGTTCCAAGAATTCCCTATTTTACCAATTGTTTCAATATCTAACTAAGATGCATCAGTTGGAAAGCCTATCATATGGTAACTAAAAATAGCTGCATTGGCTTGCTTTACCTTTTGCCAACTGCCTCACGTAGATATACGTCGGCAGAATGGCACAGACAGGCAAAGCAACATACAGGTACGTTGCTTTGAATCTGCCGCCTAGTCTCCGTGACCATGCAAGCGGGACCCGTGGACTCGGTGTCCCACGATCGTGTCACGGAACGGCAGAACGGGGGGATGCCTTTGTAAACCAGGCATTTCCCTGTTCTGCCTAGTGACAGGACACTGATCTACTGCTCCCTGTAATTGGGAGCAGTGATCAGTGTCGTGTCACTAGTAGCCCAGCCCCCTCACAGTTAAAATCACTCCCTAGGACACGCTTAACCCCTTCCTCGCCCCCTAGTGGTTATCCTCTTCACTGCCAGTGTCATTTACACAGTAATCAGTGCATTTTTATAGCACTGATCGCTGTATAAATGACAATGGTCCCAAAATAGCGTCAAAAGTGTCCGATGTGTCGGCCGCAATATCGCAGTCACAATAAAAATCGCTGATTGCCACCATAACTAGTAAAAAAAATTATAATAATAAAAATGCCATAAAACTATCCCCTATTTTGTAGACGCTATAACTTTTGCGCAAACCAATAAATATACACTTATTGCAATTTGTTTTACTAAAAATATGAAGAAGAATACATATCGGACTAAACTGAGGAAAAAAAAACGTTTTTTTATATATTTTTTGGGGATATTTATTATAGCAAAAAGTTAAAAATATTGCTTTTTTTTTCAAAATTGTCGCTCTATTTTTGTTTATAGCGCAAAAAATAAAAACCGCAGAGGTGATCAAATACCACCAAAAGAAAGCTTTTTTTGTGGGGAAAAAAAAGGACGTCAATTTTGTTTGGAAGCCACGTCGCACAACTGCGCAATTGTCAGTTAAAGCGACGCAGTGCCAAATTGTAAAAAAACCTCCAGTCTTTAAGCTGACAAATGGTCCGGGGCTGAAGTGGTTAAGCACTGCTGAATCGCAAAAAATGGCCCAGTCATTCAGCAGCCAATTCTTCCGGGGCTGAAGTGGTTAATAAAATCAGCAAGCAGGCTGTTATTTGCAACCATTGGTGAATGGTGATAGCTTTGCCTGGATATTTAAGGGGTACAAAGCAATTGTAATGCACATTGCATTAACAAATATAACCATGTGACAATTTTTTGTGGCATGAAGTGTCTTTTTTCATGTATTCATGCATAATCAAGGTGAAGGCAATATGTCATTTTCTGAAAGCTGGAAAGTTTTATGCTGATTCACTTAACGAGTTCATACTTTTTGTCACTTGAATCTGCTAAGACATATTTTCTTCATATTTATGGAGCGTAATATCTTCAGAGATAGGGAGCTTATATGGTAACATGTTTCTCCCCAAATTGGGTAAAAAATGGATGAAACAGTATTTTCTGGGGAAAGAAAACACACATACTGTAAGTTGTTTATGACACACAGTTCTTTAGTAAAATAAATGTCCTCCAGTTTTGATGGCCACACTGGAATTAATGTTTTACTAATCAAATGACTGTAAAAAAAGTTAAATCTACTGGAATCAAAGGGATTTAATTTCAGAAAGCACCAGTAACTTTATACCAGAGCTCTCTAGATAGGATATCCTTTATAGTAAAAAGCATATATGAAATTGCAGAAGCAAAGAGAAACAGTTTACTGGAGGAACAAAAACATCACAGAAAACTAACACTTCGCCTAGAATAACGTTTTTTGTGAGTTCAAACTAGAATGTCCTTTTGTGTTCAGAATAGAAATCTTGTAACGGCATATGTATCATTTGTCCTCAATGATCCTATATACCATAAATGTTTAAAGATAGCACTAAAACTGTAGTGGGGAGATTTTTTTAATCTTTCTTCAAGCTTTTGTGATTGCAGGTCATTTGTGGCCAAACAGAATAAATGGAGGTGTGAGATTTGGAAAATGTATAGGGTACTGGCAACATCCTTGTATATATGGAAAGGAATGTGCAACTAGTACACAGGAGGTTGCCCCATTGGACTTTTTAGGCAGAAAAATTATTCGGGAGAATAGACATATATAAAAAACACACAAAAAGTGCTTGTGGCCAAACAGAAAATGACTTATTGAAAAGTAGGGATGAGCCGAACACCCCCGGGTTCGGTTCGCACCAGAACCTTCGAACGGACCGAAAGTTCGCGCGAATTTTCGAACCCTATTCGTTATAATGGACGCGAACGTTCGAAATCAAAATTGCTAATTACAACGGCCAATATGCATGTTAATGTTATAAAACAGGTTTGGGGACCCGGGTCCTGCCCCAGGGGACATATATCAATGCAAAAAGAAATTTTAAAAACTAAAGTTTTTTCGGGAGCAGTCATTTTAATGATGCATAAAGTGAAAAAAAAAAAAGTGAAATTTTCCTTTAAATACGGTACCTGGGGGGTGTCTAAAGTATGCCTGTGAAGTGGCATGTGTTTCCCGTGTTTAGAACTGTCCTTGCACAAAATGACATTTGTAAAGGAAAAAAAGAAGCCATTTAAAACCACTTGCGGCTTTAATGTCATGTCTTGTCCTGGCCGCCATATGGCTGAAAATCCTTGAGAAAAATGGCATGGCTACCCCATCACCCCCCCCCCCACCCCAGCCCCTTTGGGTCTTGTATGGATACTAAGGGGGACCCCGCACCCAAAATAAAACCCTATACCTACAACCCTATATACTCTGAACAGCAGTATATAGGTGGTGCAAACAAGACATGGACTGTAGGTTTGTTCTTAAGTAGAATCTGAACAGGTACATTATGAAGTGTAGCTACATCCCAAAAAAATCAATTTTTAAGCTTTTTGGAGAACATAGGGAGGGGTTATCACCCCTGTAACATTTGCTGTCTTTGCACATCTGTTCAGAACATGTCACCTCACTTTCCGTCCCAATGACAAATGTTTTTGGAAAAGTGGGGTTTTAATTGAAACAAGGATTGGTGATAAAGCATCAGTAGAGAGGAGATACCTTTTTCCCAAATTAAATCTAACAGGATAGAATTTTCCTTCCTAGGGGTAGATTTCCTCTCACTTCCTGTTTTCTCTTGCCGTTTGCAAGTAGGAGTCGTTTGTAAGTTGGATGTTTGAAAGTAGGGGCCTGCCGTATATACTCTGCAGAAATTTGCCCTATTAGATATTGGTGTAGCCACAAGACTGGTGGGCACAGGAATGGGCCCTGCTGTGAGTTAATAGATCAAGATTTGTACTTGCATGCACCTGTTGAACCGGGCAGAAAAATTGGGCCTTTGGTGGTGGTGGTGGTGGTGGTGGACGGTGTTGCCACAAGACTGTAAGCCCTCACAGTTACTCTTGGTGGGTGCAGGAATGGGCCCTGCTGTGAGTTATTAGATCAAGATTTGTAATTGCATGCACCTGTTGAACAGGGCAGAAAAATTGGGCCTTTGGTGGTGGTGGTGGTGGTGGACGGTGTTGCCACAAGACTGTAGGCCCTCATAGTTACTCTTGGTGGGCGCAGGAATGGGCCCTGCTGTGAACTATTAGATCAAGATTTGTAATTACACGCCCCTGTTAAACAGGGGCTGAAAAATTGTGCCTTAGGCATTGGTGCTGGTGCCACAACACTGCAACCCCTCACAGATACTGTACTTGGAGCACAGCAGTCACACCTGTTGCGAAGCATCTTTTTAAAAAATTGTAATTACACGCCCCTGTTATACAGGGGCTGAAAAATTGTGCCTTAGGCACTGGTGCTGGTGCCACAACACTGCAACCCCTCACAGATACTGTACTCTGAGCACAGCAATGAGACCTGTTGCAAAGCATTGCCTAAAAATTGTAATTACACGCCCCAACAGGGGCTGAAAAATTGTGCCTTAGGCACTGGTGCTGGTGCCACAACACTGCAACCCCTCACAGATACTGTACTCTGAGCACAGCAGTCACACCTGTTGCGAAGCATCTTTTTAAAAAATTGTAATTACACGCCCCTGTTATACAGGGGCTGAAAAATTGTGCCTTAGGCACTGGTGTGGTGGCATGGATCATTGAGGAGGAGGAAGAGGATAGTCAGTGAACATAACAGGACAGTCACTCAGCATCAGCATAGGCAGTCTTGAAGGGATGTGACATTATAAATTATTCCGTTATATCCGCTTCAGGTGTCTGGTAGCTGGTGGTGATCCAAGACTGATTCATTTTTATGAAGGTCAGTCGATCAACCGAGTCGGTGGACAGGCGCACCCTATGATCGGTGACAAATCCTCCAGCAGCACTGAATGTGCGTTCGGAAAGAACGCTGGATGCAGGACAGGCCAGTAGCTCAATTGCATACTGTGCAAGCTCTGGCCAGTGATCCATCCTCAGGACCCAGTAAGCCAGAGGATTTTCAGTGGGAAAGGTGTCCAAGTCTGACCTTGCCCCTAGGTATTCCTGCACCATGTATATCAGACGCTGGCGATGGTTGCTGGAACCGATCATACCTTGGGGCTGCGGACTAAAAAATTGTCTGAACGCATCGGTCAGACGTCCACCTTCCCCACCGCTCCTTCTGCTACTGACCGAAGCCTCAGCAACTCGTCGTCCAGGACCAGGAGTTTGTAACCTCCCAGTTTCTGGGAACGCGTTGCACAGACCTTTCTGCAAGGCCTCCCTGAGATGTCTCATCCTCTGCTCCCTCTGCGACGGCAAGATAAGGTCCGCAACCTTACCCTTGTACCGTGGATCAAGGAGAGTGGCCAGCCAGTAATGGTCACTCTCCTTGATCCGAAGAACACGAGGATCCTTCCGCAGGCTTTGCAGGATCAGGGAGGCCATGCAGCGTAGGTTAGCTGAGGCATTCGGTCCGGAGTCTTCTGGGTCACTGAGGATGACATGATCGCCAGCCACCTCCTCCCAGCCACGTACAAGTCCACTGGTTTGTTGGGACTGTACATCATCCCTAAAAGACTGCTGCTGCTGATGCTGAGTGCCAGGCTCCACCTCCATGCTCACACAATCCTCCTCCTCCTCCTCCTCCTCCTCCTCTTCCTGTGTGATGGGTGGGACAGAAGGAACATTGTCTGGATAAAGGGGGCCTTGAGAGACAAGGAAGTCCTCCTCTTCCTGCCTCTGTTCTGCCTCAAGTGCCCTGTCCATTATCCCACGCAGCGTATGCTCCAACAGGTGGACAAGAGGTACAGTGTCACTGATGCATGCACTGTCACTGCTCACCATCCTCGTGGCCTCCTCAAATGGTGAGAGGACAGTGCATGCATCCCTGATCATGCTCCACTGGCGTGGGGAAAAAAAGCCAAGCTCCCCTGACCCTGTCCTGGTGCCGTAGTCGCAAAGGTACTCATTGATGGCCCTCTGCTGCGTGTGCAGTCGCTGCAGCATGGCCAACGTTGAGTTCCACCTGGTGGGCATGTCACATATTAGGCGGTTCTTGGGCAGGTTCAGCTCCTTTTGCAGCTCAGTCAGCCGAGCACTGGCATTATAAGATCGGCGGAAATGCACACAGACTTTCCTGGCCTGCCTCAGGACATCCTGTAAGCCTGGGAACCTGCCCAAGAACCGCTGCACCACCAGGTTGAGGACGTGAGCCATACAGGGCACATGGGTGAGCTGCCCCTGTCGCAGGGCGGAGAGGAGGTTGGTGCCATTATCAGAAACGACCATTCCTGGCTTAAGCTGGCGTGGCGTCAACCACCTCTCGGCCTGCCCCTGCAGAGCTGCCAGAACCTCTGGCCCAGTGTGGCTCCTGTCCCCCAAACACACCAGCGCAAGCACGGCATGGCATCTTTTTGCCTGCGTACTCGCGTAGCCCCTTGTACGCCTACGGAGCACCGCTGGTTCCGAGGACAGAGCACTCGAAGAGGACATGGAGGAAGAAGAAGAGGAGGGGGTGGAGGAGAGAGGTGTGTCACAACCAGTAGTAGCATTTTGGAGGCGTGGTGGCGGAACAACCTCCAACACTACTGCACCTTGTCCTGCATCCCTCCCAGCTGCCAATAGAGTGACCCAATGGGCCGTGAAAGAAAGATAACGTCCCTGTCCATGCCTGCTGGACCATGAGTCAGCGGTAATATGCACCTTACCGCTGACCGCCCTGTCCAGCGAGGCATGGACATTGCCTTCCACATGCCAGTAGAGAGACGGAATTGCCTTCCGTGAGAAAAAGTGGCGTTTGGGAACCTGCCACTGAGGAACCGCACATTGAACAAACTCACGGAAGGGGGCCGAGTCTATCAACTGAAAAGGCAGCAGTTGAAGTGCTAGCAATTTAGCCAAGCTAGCATTCAACCGCTGGGCATGTGGATGGCTGGGAGTATACTTCTTTCGACGGTCCAGCAGCTGGGGCAGGGAAATTTGCCTGCTACAATCGGACGTCGGTGTACTGCAAGTACTTGGTTGTGACACACCTAATTCTACACCTTCAGTCCTCTCAGAGCAGCTTTCAGAGAGGACTGAAGATATAGTGGGGATGGAGATCCCAGCTGATGAGGAGCAAGGAGAGGTCCGCTTTGTTCTTTGGTGTGGGTCTTTTATGTGTGCTTGCCAACGAGCTGCATGGCAGGTCGACATATGTCTGCTCATGCTTGTGGTGCCCAAGCGGCTGATGTTTTGGCCACGCGAGATACGCTTGAGACAAATATTGCAAATAGCAGTGGTGCGATCTGATGCACTCGTCTCAAAAAAGGCCCACACCAAAGAACTTTTGTGATAACGTGCAGAGGCAGCGCCCTGCACAGGCGGAGCTCTGCGGTGTGGTACAGTTGCTGTGCTGGCCTCTAGCTGGCCTCCAGGGGGCATCCTGCCTCGTTGGACATGTGACGCTGCATCCTCCTCCTCCTCCTCCTCTCTCCCTTCAGGCACCCACGTGGAGTCAGTGACCTCATCATCCCCTCCCTCTTCACCACTAGAGCAAACCTGGCAGTAAGCTGCAGCTGGTGGAACACTACTGCCAGATTGCTGTCCTTCAGCATCCCCTTTCTCTGCGCGCACACTACTGACTTCCTCAAGCTGGGTATCATCATCCGAGCCTTCGAATCGTTGGGCATCCTCCTGGAGCATGTACCCAACACTGTGCTCAAACAGTTCGGGGGACTCCTCAGGAGGACATGGTGGGTCTAGGGAAGGGGTGGCTGATGATGCCATTGAGTACGCGTTGGCAGCTGCTCTGCCAGTACCCTGAGCCTGGGTGAGAGAGGATGAGGAGGATGAGGAGGGCTTGGTCATCCATTCTACCAAGCCTTCGGCATGATGCGGCTCCACATGTCCAGCTGCCGAAAACAAAGACAAGCGTGTCCCATGGCCACGTGCTGATGACGATGCACGACCACGTCCACGGCCAGCACTGTTGTCTCTAGAAACAGAGCCTGCCTGCCCTGTGTTCTTGCCTCGGCACGCTCTGCCTCTCCTTGGCGGTCTTCCAGCCATTGTAGTCGGTAGTGTATATAGTATAAAAAATAGAACTCCTATGTGTGCTCACAACACACTGTAGGTCCTATGGGTGCTGACACTAACACACTATAGGTACTATGTGTGCTGCTGACAAGAAAATATAGGAGCTCTGTTTGCTGCCACTAACACACTAGAAGTCCTATGGGTGCTGCTGAGAAGAAAATATAGGAGCTCTGTTTGCTGCCACTAACACACTAGAAGTCCTATGGGTGCTGCTGAGAAGAAAATATAGGAGCTCTGTGTGATGCCACTAACACACTAGAATTCCTATGGGTGCTGCTGAGAAGAAAATATAGGAGCTCTGTTTGCTGCCACTAACACACTAGAAGTCCTATGGGTGCTGCTGAGAAGAAAATATAGGAGCTCTGTTTGCTGCCACTAACACACTAGAAGTCCTATGGGTGCTGCTGAGAAGAAAATATAGGAGCTCTGTGTGATGCCACTAACACACTAGAAGTCCTATGGGTGCTGCTGAGAAGAAAATATAGGAGCTCTGTTTGCTGCCACTAACACACTAGAAGTCCTATGGGTGCTGCTGAGAAGAAAATATAGGAGCTCTGTTTGCTGCCACTAACACACTAGAAGTCCTATGGGTGCTGCTGAGAAGAAAATATAGGAGCTCTGTGTGATGCCACTAACACACTAGAATTCCTATGGGTGCTGCTGAGAAGAAAATATAGGAGCTCTGTTTGCTGCCACTAACACACTAGAAGTCCTATGGGTGCTGCTGAGAAGAAAATATAGGAGCTCTGTGTGATGCCACTAACACACTAGAAGTCCTATGGGTGCTGCTGAGAAGAAAATATAGGAGCTCTGTTTGCTGCCACTAACACACTAGAAGTCCTATGGGTGCTGCTGAGAAGAAAATATAGGAGCTCTGTTTGCTGCCACTAACACACTAGAAGTCCTATGGGTGCTGCTGAGAAGAAAATATAGGAGCTCTGTTTGCTGCCACTAACACACTAGAAGTCCTATGGGTGCTGCTGAGAAGAAAATATAGGAGCTCTGTTTGCTGCCACTAACACACTAGAAGTCCTATGGGTGCTGCTGAGAAGAAAATATAGGAGCTCTGTTTGCTGCCACTAACACACTAGAAGTCCTATGGGTGCTGCTGAGAAGAAAATATAGGAGCTCTGTTTGCTGCCACTAACACACTAGAAGTCCTATGGGTGCTGCTGAGAAGAAAATATAGGAGCTCTGTTTGCTGCCACTAACACACTAGAAGTCCTATGGGTGCTGCTGAGAAGAAAATATAGGAGCTCTGTTTGCTGCCACTAACACACTAGAAGTCCTATGGGTGCTGCTGAGAAGAAAATATAGGAGCTCTGTGTGATGCCACTAACACACTAGAAGTCCTATGGGTGCTGCTGAGAAGAAAATATAGGAGCTCTGTTTGCTGCCACTAACACACTAGAAGTCCTATGGGTGCTGCTGAGAAGAAAATATAGGAGCTCTGTTTGCTGCCACTAACACACTAGAAGTCCTATGGGTGCTGCTGAGAAGAAAATATAGGAGCTCTGTGTGATGCCACTAACACACTAGAATTCCTATGGGTGCTGCTGAGAAGAAAATATAGGAGCTCTGTTTGCTGCCACTAACACACTAGAAGTCCTATGGGTGCTGCTGAGAAGAAAATATAGGAGCTCTGTTTGCTGCCACTAACACACTAGAAGTCCTATGGGTGCTGCTGAGAAGAAAATATAGGAGCTCTGTGTGATGCCACTAACACACTAGAATTCCTATGGGTGCTGCTGAGAAGAAAATATAGGAGCTCTGTTTGCTGCCACTAACACACTAGAAGTCCTATGGGTGCTGCTGAGAAGAAAATATAGGAGCTCTGTTTACTGCCACTAACACACTAGAAGTCCTATGGGTGCTGCTGAGAAGAAAATATAGGAGCTCTGTTTGCTGCCACTAACACACTAGAAGTCCTATGGGTGCTGCTGAGAAGAAAATATAGGAGCTCTGTTTGCTGCCACTAACACACTAGAAGTCCTATGGGTGCTGCTGAGAAGAAAATATAGGAGCTCTGTTTGCTGCCACTAACACACTAGAAGTCCTATGGGTGCTGCTGAGAAGAAAATATAGGAGCTCTGTTTGCTGCCACTAACACACTAGAAGTCCTATGGGTGCTGCTGAGAAGAAAATATAGGAGCTCTGTTTGCTGCCACTAACACACTAGAAGTCCTATGGGTGCTGCTGAGAAGAAAATATAGGAGCTCTGTTTGCTGCCACTAACACACTAGAAGTCCTATGGGTGCTGCTGAGAAGAAAATATAGGAGCTCTGTTTGCTGCCACTAACACACTAGAAGTCCTATGGGTGCTGCTGAGAAGAAAATATAGGAGCTCTGTTTGCTGCCACTAACACACTAGAAGTCCTATGGGTGCTGCTGAGAAGAAAATATAGGAGCTCTGTTTGCTGCCACTAACACACTAGAAGTCCTATGGGTGCTGCTGAGAAGAAAATATAGGAGCTCTGTGTGATGCCACTAACACACTAGAATTCCTATGGGTGCTGCTGAGAAGAAAATATAGGAGCTCTGTTTGCTGCCACTAACACACTAGAAGTCCTATGGGTGCTGCTGAGAAGAAAATATAGGAGCTCTGTTTGCTGCCACTAACACACTAGAAGTCCTATGGGTGCTGCTGAGAAGAAAATATAGGAGCTCTGTTTGCTGCCACTAACACACTAGAAGTCCTATGGGTGCTGCTGAGAAGAAAATATAGGAGCTCTGTTTGCTGCCACTAACACACTAGAAGTCCTATGGGTGCTGCTGAGAAGAAAATATAGGAGCTCTGTTTGCTGCCACTAACACACTAGAAGTCCTATGGGTGCTGCTGAGAAGAAAATATAGGAGCTCTATGTGATGCCACTAACACACTAGAATTCCTATGGGTGCTGCTGAGAAGAAAATATAGGAGCTCTGTTTGCTGCCACTAACACACTAGAAGTCCTATGGGTGCTGCTGAGAAGAAAATATAGGAGCTCTGTTTGCTGCCACTAACACACTAGAAGTCCTATGGGTGCTGCTGAGAAGAAAATATAGGAGCTCTGTTTGCTGCCACTAACACACTAGAAGTCCTATGGGTGCTGTTGGGGTGCAATGCTGTGCTAACAGCACTGCGGTTGGTACTACTGCAATACTGTACTAACAGTAAGCACGCACCAGACTAATCCCCAGCAGCAGCTAATAACACACTAACTGTGCAATCAGCAGCAATGAACGATCAATGACTTAGGTAGCAATGGTTTAGCAAAGAAATAGCCAATGGTTTAGCAAAGAAGAGCAAATCTTTCAGTATCAAGCAAAGACTGAATCAGCAGACTAATCTCTCCTAAAGCCGGAACTCATGTGACCGGGGCCGATGGCGTGGCGGCCTTTTAAATGGTGGGGCGTGTACTAAAGCCCCTGAGCTGTAATTGGCTACAGGCGTCCTGCCTGTAGCCAATTATTGCTCTCCGAGTTTCGGGCGCTGTGATTGGCCAAGCATGCGGGGTCACAGTGCATGCTTGGCCAATCATCAGCCAGCAATGCACTGCGCCGGCCGCGCCGGCCGCAATGCATTGCGGGGCCGCTCGCATCACACGAATGTGATGCGAACGGCCCAAATAGTTCTGGGCTCGACGAGCGAGCGAACGCCCGATGCTCGATTCGAACATGGGTTCGAATCGAGCACCGGGCCCATCCCTATTGAAAAGTAAGCCTGACCATGCATGATGCGAATTTCTTTCCTGAATCCATGGGTTGCAGAAAAGAAATTAGGGGGAAGTCGTCCTCACTGGGAAAAGACAGTGATTATCACAAATAAAAAACTATAGCAGCCTCTAACGATAATCATAAAAGAATCCGGCAGTTTGGTCGTACCCAAGTTGATCGATCAACTTGGTACATTCGGCCTGCCCATTAGTGGTTCAAATCTCCGCTGAACTGGCTGAGATTCGAACCGTATGTGGCTGGCCTTAGTCTTTATGTTGTATGTGTTGTTCTCCTATACGAGCGTTACATCCAAAAGCAAGGACTTCTTCAGTATGAGTGACTGAAGAAGTCCTTGCTTTTGAACGTAATGCGTGTATACAGTAGGAGCCTTGGGTGCCACATCATCTTGAGGCCTTCTTACTATTGAGCCAAGGGTTAGCATATGTGTTTGATACGTGAATTTGAGCTAGCACTGGCAGCAGTGCTATATTTTGTAAGTGCAATACTCTTCTTATTTATTAAACTTTTTAAACAGAGAGCATTAAATCTTATGTGCTTCCCTTTTGTTCCCATATACATTGGGTGTTCCTTAGTGCCTGAGTACTTTTGTGCACTTCTTGTGGGAAAAGTGGAGTGAGGGTCTGTCAGAGCTATTATCCCTAAGGAGGATACCGCTTAATTTGACCTTCTAGTAATGCAGGGGTCATGGCTTTGCGGTGAGCGGCCAGTTTGTATGGTGGTGGTGGAACACAGACCACTTCTATTATTTGGATCACAGTGTCACAACAGTGATTGGACTTTCATTTACACTATTTGTGAGCTATCATATGTGTTGCACATTATACAGTAATTGTATTAGATGTGTATAGCACTTTTTAAATATTTTGGTGTTGATATTCAGCACAAGAGACTTATTTTTGTTGAGCTGCACTGTTCTCTATTTATGGTATTGATAAGTGTTGTGATTTCACGTAATTGGTGTCAGCTGGCAGCATTAATATTATTATTATTTTTATTTCATATATTTGAGCACAGGATTTGTGTGTATATTGTGGTTGTGCTGATTTTAGTATTATACCTCAAAAATGGGGTGAAACACTTGAGTAAATATAAAAAAAGTGATGCACCAGGTTTTCCATAAAAAAATGCAGAAAGAAGGGTCTTGGATAACACTTCCTTAACCTCTAAGCACCGGCTCCTCCAGGCACTTCAAGACTTTTATTGACAATGATCACGGCTATCATGTGACCTGAAAATGCAAGCTTTTGGTTAGACAACGGTAACTGTGTCGGGACTGTGCAGTGTATATTTTTGGCACAGGTGTATGGACAGCAATTTACACAAATATGTGCTCCCTCGGCTCTAAGGGCCAGGGACCGAGAGGCCACATATTTGCGTATGGCCAGTGCCAAGGGGTTAATTAAAGTGGTTCTAAAGAATAAACTATTTTTGCCTTAATGCATTCCTTGCATTAAGGTAAAAAAATTTAAGGCATCGTATTTTGCTCGTCACCCCCCATTATACTTACCTAAACCCTCATGTAATCCAGAGCTGTGCACCTCTGCGGCTCTTCTCTCCCCACACGTCCATGTCTCACTAGCTTTGCTGGGGCACTGGGAGCCATTGACTCCCAGTGCTGTCAATCAAAGCCAGTAATGAGGGAGTGGGGGGGCATGCCTAGTCCTGTCGTCTGGGTCAATGGATGCAGCAGCTGAGGTTGGGCGCAGGCATGCACAAGTGTCCCCATGGGAAGTGGGTTCCTTTAGGGGCACTTGACAGGGAGGAGCCAGGAGTGTCAGAGCGGGACCCAGGAAGAGGAGGTTTGGAGTGACTCTATGCAATTCCTTTGCACAGAGCAGGTAAGCATAGAGATGTTTGTTAATTTTTTGTCCTTTACAATCACTTTAAGTCCTGGATTATGCAAAACATCTATGGAACATTAGTTTTACTTTTTAGTCTGTATATTTTTCCTAACTCTTGGCTATGATGATGCTAGTTGCTCTCACGATTTGAACCTAAGTTGTTTTGGGCTGCATCCTCGTTTTATAAACTACCCTAAAGGTTTTCCAGATGATGTTTCTCTCCATTATGTGAGGCTACATCTTTTGGCTTTTTATAGATGATTACTTATTTTTCATTTGTTTTGGATAGAAGCTATTAGTTCAAAGGCATGTGACTCAATCTGTGGGTTTGTGTTAAGTGAATGTTTAGTGTATGATGATGGATGTGAAAAATAAATGTGTGCCAATGTGTTACAAAAAAAAAATGCACTGCTTCTGCTATACCAGTTTTATCTTGCGTAACTGTATTCTAGGACCATGTGAATGTTGAACTTAAACTGACTTAAACCATACTTTTATTGTTTATTCTTGGTTAGAGAAGGGTTAAGGCTCTATAATCGGTGCAGACATGGTTTTAAGCTGAAATTGTCATGTTTGCATAATCTTTATGTTAGATTCCAGATGATCACAATATAAATAATAAAGCAAGAATAAGCCATGTGTTTCATTTAACTTGTTGACAGAAAGTCAAAAATGGGGTTGATCACTTGAGTAAATATAAAAAAAGTGATGCACCATGTTTTCCATCAAAAAATGCAAAAAGAAGGGGACACTTGTGCATGCCTGCGCCCAACCCCAGCTGCTGCATCCATTGACCCAGACAACAGGACTAGGCATGCCCCCCACTCCCTCGTTACTGGCATGGAAGAAAACCATCGGGCATTCAGGAAAAAACATAAGACCCACCTCTTCTGAAGGATCAGGACGACACTGGATGCTAGCGCCTTGAGGCAATTTAGTTTGCATTTGTATCGCTATATAAGTTATAGTTGCAGATCAGACGTGCACAACGGTCAGGAGTAATTCTTGACCATTCCTCTTTACAGAACTGTTTCAGTTCAGCAATATTCTTGGGATGTCTGGTGTGAATCGCTTTCTTGAGGTCACGCCACAGCATCTCAATCGAGTTGAGGTCAGGACTCTGACTGGGCCACTCCAGAAGGCATATTTTCTCAGTGCAGAAAACTGCTGAGACATCAATGTCTCCCAACACAACACTGACTGTTTTTACAGCCAATGGTTAAGCGCTGGACTACAATCACCAATATTCAGCTCTAGTTTATATATATATATATATATATATATATATATATATATATATATATATATATCAGATATTACCAATATACCATTTACTTAATACTGATTACAAACGCATGTAACAATTTTTTGTTCACACTGTGGTGTTATGCAATTGGTATTTGCATGCACCAAGTATCAACTTAATATAATTTCCCACAATGGGCCATTCCATCTGTGCATTTCGGGGCTTCATTGCTGCCTCCTTGACCTGCGTCATCCATGGTGTGGGCGGCGCATGCGTGTGCATCCTCCCGAGAAGGGGGGAGGGGGAGCATTGTGCTCCCACCATGCTCATTGGGCGGTGGACCTGGTTGTTCTGCCTGCCCATTTTGGGCGTTCCTTCCTTGTCGGCGGCGTCCCTGATCCCCTCTGGACGTCCTTGCCATCCGCGCGTGCGTGGGATGCTAGGACGTCGCACTCTTGCAGCGGAGGAGACGGCAGCTGTCGGAGACCTTGAGTCCTTCCGGAACGCCGAGGGAGCCACTCAGGGAGGAACGCTCACTGCGGTGGGGATATCCCTGGAGGATGATGCATGGACTAAGGCGGGGCGCCTGCTGATTGCATCAGAGCCTCCCTAATTAAGGGCAGTACTAATATAACCTGAGAGCTGTGTGGTTCACACTCTGATCCCCAGCTCCTCTATGTGGACGACTAGACTCAGCCTGGAAAATGTAAGTACACCAGCCCTACACAGGCTGGCTGACAAATTTCTTTCAGACCCATTCAAACACCATGCACTAGGCCTGACTAGCACTACTTTTGATCAATTTACAACTAATTACAGTTTTATCCGTGGTGTTGGTTAGTCTCCTTGGCTCATAAAATGAGCCTGGGACTCTCCAAGACCAATGGAACCCACATATTTCTTTACACAACACTGTGGCCAGCACATGCTGTGCAACAGTACATATCCAGTACATCTGATTTGAATGACCTTCATCACATCTTTGTTTAATCTCATCACTACTTTCACCATTGTCATCCCACTAACACACACATTCATTCCACACACAATCATTTCAATCCATTTTCACTTTTTACACGCATCACACTATATCACTTTTTCACATACATAACACATCACACCACCATTATCAATTTTCACATTGCTGACGTTTCATTTTACCTTTTTTCACTTTTATATTTATTTTTATTTTTGTGACATTTGTTTTTGTCCTCCACTATCCCATTCATAGTGCACATCACCTTCATTATATTTTTTTCACAACCTTTATATTCCATTTATTTTACTTAGAATATGACCAACATACCCTATTAGTTAAATATCACCATAGAAGCACATCGATCATATTCCATTCATTATGTTTAGAATATGGCAAATATATTTTATTAGCTAAATACTACTACAGAAGTACATTGATAAATACAAATATATATTCAAGGACATACCACTGCTGTTCTCTAGTCTGTCCACTTAATACTCAATACTTATTGATGCCCATGGTGTTCTATTACAGGTGCCGGCTGTCCGTCCGTGCACGCCCCCTCTCGGGTCTCTCCCTTCCCAATATGACTCCTTG
Source organism: Rana muscosa (assembly GCA_029206835.1). NCBI lineage: Eukaryota > Metazoa > Chordata > Amphibia > Anura > Ranidae > Rana > Rana muscosa. Next base: position 552,230,048 of record CM055122.1, read on the forward strand.
CAGGTGGCACACGCCTTGGTGGCGCCCTACCTTTGGGTGTCAAATGTCCGGGAGGCTGCTGATTTCCCTTGAGATGCTAATGATGGAACTCCGGTTAGAAACCATGGTTCTAACACACAGTTGACTGGTAATCATATATACTCTATATTTTTTACTATTGGGCATACACCCATGTAGAGAATTGAAATTGAATACATATATTTCCCACAGCAAACCACCCATCCTCTGAAGAGATCCATTAGGATCGAAACGCGTCAGGATTTTATACAGATGCATGTGAAATGTAAAACTGTATGGCAATGTTGTGTCTTAATTCTGTGTGGTTATCTATACATGTTTTTACCAGAGTATATACGTGTTGGGACTGTACTTAATGTGTATACACAATAAATTTTTAATATGCATTATTGTAAATTACTTTCGGAATTTTGCTGTCAAAAGCCCCTTGGGGAAACTTCCTATTCTTCTGTAAATTTTCGGGGTGCGCAGCGCCTTTCACTCCCAGTATACGTGTCCTCCCCATTTTTTCATTTTCTTCTGTTTAAGCCATTCTGTTGTTGATTTACTTCTATGCTTTGGGTCGTTGTCCTGTTGCAACACCCATCTTCTGTTGAGCTTCAGCTGGTGGACAGATGGCCTTAAGTTCTCCTGCAAAATGTCTTGATAAACTTGGGAATTAATTTTTCCTTCGATGATATCAATCCGTCCAGGCCTTGACGCAGCAAAGCAGCCCCAAACCATGATGCCCCCACCACCATACTTCACAGTTGGGATGAGGTTTTGATGTTGGTGTGCTGTGCCTCTTTTTCTCCACACATAGTGTTGTGTGTTTCTTCCAAACAACTCAACTTTGGTTTCATCTGTCCACAGAATATTTTGCCAGTACTGCTGTGGAACATCCAGGTGCTCTTGTGCAAACTGTAAATGTGCAGCAATGTTTTTTTTGGACAGCAGTGGCTTCCTCTGTGGTATCCTCCCATGAAATCCATTCTTGTTTAGTGTTTTATGTATTGTAGATTCGCTTACAGGGATGTTAGCATATGCCAGAGACTTTTGTAAGTCTTTAGCTGATTTTTCTTCACCTCATTGAGCAGTCTGCGCTGTGCTCTTGCAGTCATCTTTACAGGACGACCACTCCTAGGGAGAGTAGCAGCAGTGCTGAACTTTCTCCATTTATAGACAATTTGTCTTACCATGGACTGATGAACAGCAAGGCTTTTGGAGATACTTTTATAACCCTTTCCAGCTTTATGCAAGTCAACAATTCTTAATCGTAGGTCTTCTGAGAGCTCTTTTGTGCGAGGCATCATTCACATCAGGCAATGCTTCTTGTGAAAAGCAAACCCAGAACTGGTGTGTGTTTTTTTATAGGGCAGGGCAGCTGTAACCAACACCTCCAATCTCATCTCTTTGATTGGACTTCAGTTGGCTGACACCTCACTCCAATTAGCTCTTGGAGATCTCATTAGTCTAGGGCAGTGATGGCAAACCTTGGCACTCCAGGTGTTTTGGAACTACATTTCCCATGATGCTCCTGCACTCTGTAGTGTAGTTGAGCATCATGGGAAATGTAGTTCCAAAACATCTGGGGTGCCAAGGTTCGCCATCACTGGTCTAGGGGTTCACATACTTTTTCCACCTTCACTGTGAATGTTTACATGGTGTGTTTAATAAAAACATGGTAACATTTAATTCTTTGTGTGTTATTAGTTTAAGCAGACTGTGATTGTCTATTGTTGTGACTTAGATGAAGATCACATCACATTTTATGACCAATTTGTGCAGAAATCCATATCATTCCAAAAGGGTTCACATACTTTTTTTTGCAACAGTACATTTTAAAGTGGTTGTAAAGCCTTTATGCCTTCAACGGGCCATCACAACCCTAACCAATCATTACCCTTCCTCATATGCCCCAAAAGCTAAAAAAATTGTATACCTTTTATGTAAGCTTTGTTTCTCCCCATCACGTGACTGCAGTCCTGGGTCACTTGCAAACAAAAACCAGCTGGTGGGCGTGTGCATTAATCCCCTAGCCTTGTCATTCAGGAGAAGGAATGTGAGGGGAGAGGGAGATGAGGGGAAGGACTGAGTAGGGTAGAGCTGAGCTGGTTGGCTAGGAAATCTGGGACTGACAGCTGCACCAGAGCATGTGACATGCATACGTCACAAGAAAAGAAAATGGGAGGGGAGACTGAGTGGGGGAGAGCAGAGCTGGCTGGATGAGATAACTAGGACCAACAACAGAACAGGGAAGTGTCAGTGTGCAGGAACATTCGGCTGTATAAATTAAACATTGTTGCTACAAGAGAGGAGGGGTCCTGAATGCCTTGATTAGATAGTTGTTTCTAATCAACCATTCAGGAAACTAAAACATAGATAATACAGATGTGAATGTCAGAAAGCATAGAAATCTGTGGGAGATTTTCATTCTTTATTGGAATTCTACTTTAAAGTCTTTGATTGCATATCCTAATAATACGTGATACATAGATAACATTTTGGTTACTAGGTTCTTTATTCTGTTGTTTCATTCCTTCATTCTGTTTTACTTTGTCAGCTTTCTGTCTACCCTTCTCCTTTTTCTCTTTTGCATTTGTGTTAAAGATAATAAGGTATATTTTGAATAATATAAAAAATGGTGTAGCGCTAATAGGAACTATATCAACGTCCCACATAAACTTTTAGTGCAATAAATGAATAATACAGCAAATACATCTAAAAGTCCATGATAATACTGAAACTTGCAAAATACAATCGTAAGGACACCGCCACCTTCACCCAAAACACACTGCCTCCTACCCTCAGGTAGATAAAACAAGCATAGGTATTTTTCAAAAACCGCTCCTTAGCCGCATGGGGGGATAAAGGGCTTCAGCTCTTTCAGGTAGATAACAGCAAGACTAGATGTCTCTCATTGTCAGATCAGAAACCGTATGGTAATAATCAAAACAGCTCCTCCACGTCTTGTAGTACCCAACAGAGAGAAAAAACACTCATAGTGCAGACATCCCAACCATCATTTAATTAGGAAATGTAAAAATCATTACACTCACATTTAGGTGAATAATAACAGACAAACAAAGGAAACGTCCGGTGTTTCCTAACCAGAACAATGGCCACTGCGTCCCAGTACACAAGACGCGTCACACGTCATAGGCTCCTCCCTACGTGTTTTGTCATCACTGACATCATCAGGGGCATGGCCATACGTACATTTGAGCTCATTATATATAGGTAGCGGCTTAACAATGGGCAGATTACACACTGCGTTCCAAATAGAGGAAGCAGGAAGTTCCTATGCGCTCCAAGGACAGGAAGCGATCATAGGTGTCAACCGGAACTGATCCTGAAGGAAACAGAATGGAGTGTATGTGTTCCAGATAACAGAAATATATTGAGAATATTCTATGGATAAACATACAAAGATGAATACTATCGCAAGCAATACACGATAGGTAAAGACGTATTGTTAGTCAAAATTCCGACAGTATAGATCTAATATATTACATGTTGCAGCAACCGCACCAGGAAACAGCGCCATCTTGTGGTTTAACAGGAATATGACTGAACAAATATCATTTTAATTAAAATCAGTCTCACTATATGAACCATATACAAATTTACAGAAAAAAAACACTCTAAAAACCCAAACCTATAAACTAGAGCAGACAGACCTAGGGTACAATAACATCACCTCATCAATCAACTATTATTGATGAAGGAAATAATGTCCCATTCAATGTTCATACCATGGAGAGCATAGCATTTGACCTGATATATCCACTTGGTTTCTAAGCGTGATATTTCTCTGATCGTATGACTTCCTCTCCAATTGTTATTGTAATTGTCAATCCCAAAGAATACAGTACCTCCAGGGTCTCGATTATGCATAGATAAACTGTGCTTTGGAAAACCTTTTATGTTGGTCACATGTTCGCTTAACCTTATATGAAGCATGCGGATAGTGCGGCCAATATATTGAAGCCCACATGGACAGTGAACAACGTATACCACATTCTTTGATGTACACGTAATAAAGGGCTTTATAGCAAACTGCTCACCGGTAGAACAAGACTCAAAATATTCAGTCCTTCTACATTTATTGGCGTTGATTTTACATATAGGGCACTTTCTACACGGGAAAAAACCTCCCATACTTTGAAAAAAATAGAGTTTCTTAGGGGGCTCAATAACACCTCGAAAAATCACCTGTGGCTGTTCCGGCAAGTGTGGTCCTAACACCCTATCATTGCGAAGTATGCCCCAATGTTTTTTCATGATCTGCTTCACTGAAAAATGTTGGTGAGAGTAGGTGGTTAAGAGAGAAAACCTAAAGAAATCATCACGATCTTTTACCCTGGGGACCAAAAGGTTGTCCCGAATTCTCTCATCAGCACCTCTTATAGCTTCATCCAACTCCGATGATTGATACCCCTTCTCCAGGAACTTCAACTTTAACATTGAAGCCTCTCGGAGAAAGACACTCCTACTGCTACAGTTCCTCTGGAGTCTCAAAAATAGTTTTTTAGGTACTGCCCTAAGCCAAGCAGCACGGTGACAACTGTTGGTATTAATAAATGCATTACAATCCGTTTCTTAAAAGAAAGTGGATGTAGTAATAATACCATCCACAATCTTGATATTTAAGTCCAAAAAATGAATTTCAGACTTGCTGGCCTCACATTTTAGGATTATGCCCCTATCATTACAATTAAGCTCTGTCATAAAGGAATCAAGTGATTCTAAATAGGGTTGAGCGAACCCGAACTGTAAAGTTCGAGTTCGTACCGGACTTTTGGGTTTTTGGTACCCGGACCCGAACCCGAATAATGTACTGTATGTTTGGGTTTGGGTTCGGTGTTCGGCAATGTAATGGAGCATTTTAAAAAGCTGCAGGGCAGCCAATCAACATTAGTTTAACTTGTGTGCCCTTAGAAGCCCTCACAGTTATGCCTACTAATGGCATGGCTGTGATTGGCCAGTGCAGCGTGTGACCCAGCCTCTATATAAGCTAGAGGCACATAGCACAGCACGTCACTCTGCTTCAGTTAGTGTAGGGAAAGGTTGCTGCTGCTGCTGCTTTGAGGGAGAGAATTAGATAGGAGTCCTGATTCAGAAATCAAATTACTCAGCGATCTACCTTGCTTTTGTTGTGTGGGTGCAGTGCACAATCTTTTTATCCTGCCCTGAGCCCAGTGCCAGAGAAAAGATAACTTAGCTTCGGCTGGCATTTTATACAAGCTCAGTGCACCAGCACTGCATATGTTACTGTGAGATACACCCTTTAGATACTGTTCTCCTATTCTGCTATTCCAAAAAAAAAAAATGGGCAACAAAAAAAAAATTTGGTGCATTTTCGGCATATTTGTACGTGTGAGATAGACACTTTAGATACTGTTCTCCTATTCTGCTCTTCAAAAAAAGAATAATTTAGGGCAAAAAAAAAATTTTTACTGCGTTTTCTGCCATAAAAATTTATTTTGGTGCATTTTCTGCATATCTGTACGTGTGAGATACACACTTTAGATACTTTTCTCCTATTCTGCTCTTCTAAAAATATAATAATTTAGGGCAAAAAAAAAATTTTGGGTGCGTTTTCTGCCCAAAAAAAATTTTTGGGTGCATTTTCTGCATACACCTACACTGCCACACCCCCCGCCACCTGAACCTCCTACTCCATATGGACCTCGTCCTCCTAGGTCAAGATTATTATTTTTATTTCTATGTATTTTATGTTATTTTTATTTATTTTTAAGCCATAAAGCTTTTATTAATGCTTAATAATAACATTTGTACAATCATACTAGCATTTGTACATAAGTATCATATAAAAGTATAACATTGTATAATTGAGTTCAATAGTAGAGTATTTTAATAATAAAACCATTGAAGTGGCTTCGTAATTAACCGATCATTGCATCGATAGTCTATTTAGAAATACTCTGAATATTTGTAGAAAAAATTGATTATTTAATCTCAAAAAGAAAGGAACAAAAGTAAAACTTTGTGAACCTCAGGGAGAAGCCCATATAAGAAGGTATAATGATAGAAATGAAAGGGAATAAAAGGAAGGGAAATAAATAATAATTTTATGTTATTTTAAGTTATTATTTCCCTATCCACATTTGTTTGCAGAGCACTTGCCATGCTCTGAACAACATTTTGCTGCCATTTGCAGCCCTCTAGCCCTTTCCATTACCTTTTTAGAGCCATTTTAGTCCTCAAAAGTTCGGGTCCCCATTGACTTCAATGGGGTTCGGGTTCGGGGTCAAGTTCGGGTCCCGAACTCAAACTTTTTTCTGAAGTTCGGCCGAATCCGTCGAACCCGAACATCCAGGTGTCCGCTCAACCCTAATTCTAAATCATCCTCCCAAAGTTCGGGTCTAGGTTTCTGGTAGACAACATCCTCATCCCATTTGGCCATTAACAAGTTGGCCATAGATGGAGCAAATTTGGCTCCCATGGCCACTCCTCTGTTTTGTAAATAATAGGTGCCTTCAAACCAAAAATAGTTATGGCCCGTTGCATAATCTAAGAGTTTCAGCACAAATCGTCTTTGAGACCTCTTAAGCTCACCCAAACGCAAATAGTAATCAACTGTCTCGTGGCCATGTTGGTGTGAGATAATGGTATACAAAGACGATACGTCCGCAGTGGCTAGTATATAATTCTCTTTCCACTCTACCAGTTTTAATTAATTTATTACTTGAGTTGAATCTCTCGAAAAAGATGGAGTTTGGACAACCAAGGGCTTTAAAAATTGGTCTATATATCTGCCGACCCTCGAGGTGATGGAATTGATGCCACCGACAATTGGCCTCCCAGGGGAATGAAAAGGGTCTTTGTGGACCTCCGGCAGATAATAGATCACAGGAACCCTTGGAGCCACAGGAACTAAAAAAAAATTTTCTTTCTTAGAAATCAAGTTCTTCATATGTCCTTTCTCCACCAAACTGACTAAATCTCTTTTGAATTTAATAATAGGATTCCCTCTTAGAGGAATATAAGTGTCCTGATCAGACAACAACCTCAACATCTCCATCTGATAAGCTTCTTTGTCTAAAATTACTACTCCTCCGCCTTCATCAGCGGGGCGTACCACTATATCGTTACTCTTTTTGAGGCTATCAAGACCTTTTCTAAACATCTGATCGCTTCTACTATTCCTAATCTGCAATTGCTCCAAATCTTTACTAACCAAATCTCGGAATACCACAAGAGACGGTGCCAAAGCACCCGGTGGATTGAACAAAGATGCATTGGATAGTGAGGTATATTTGATATCTTTAGAAGCCATTCTAGTTGATCTAAATGGATTAGTGATCATATACCTTTTGATGTTGATCTTAAGGATGTATCTATGAAGGTCTGAAATTTGTTTAGAGGTTTAGAGGGGGCAAACTTGAGACCATGGTTTAAAACATGCTTTTCTTCAATAGAAATAGAAGCGGTACTCAAGTTGAAGAGGCCAGCATCTTTCAGACACGGTTTATTTTTTTGTGAGGACCCTCCTTCCCCCTCGGGAACCCCTTTTGGATCTTTTGACCTTTTTAGATTGTTTGCCCCGGGGGAAAATATTGATTGTCTACTCTGCTGGAAGCATTAGGTCTATCTGAATTATTTGGTCTAGACGAATAATCCTGTTGCGGCCAAAAGTTACCCCCTGGGGGCAATTTTGGGGAATATACTTCCCTCTGATAAGACTGGGATTCCCAGGGTGTAGGATAATCTGTCATATACCTCCCTTCAGCATGATACCCGCTCTCACCACTTAAAGGGTCTTACCTGTTGTAGGTATTAACAGGATACGTAATTTGCAAATTGGGGTGTCCCCCTCTCCTCCCTCTACCCCTTCCCCTAGGGTGACCCTTATTTTGGGCCCGGGGCGGTTGAGTGCTCTGCTGTTCTAATTGGGGATAGGGTCTAGGTGTAATGAATAATATTTTCACCGAAGATGCATACAACTTTACCCACAATTCACATATCTTCACATATGATTCAAATAGGACATTTTTTGCTTAAACTATAACTAAAGGCAAAACTTGTTTTGGATAGAGTGCCAGGGGTATTAGAACGCCTGTCAGTTTTGATAACTGTCTGTGGCCCCATTAAGGAGATTCACCCTCTCTATTCGTCCTGGTTACCATTATCATTAAAAGTAAAAGAAAATCCCAAATTTTGGGTTGTCCCCAGAAAAGTAAGAGAGGGGAAATCTTGCAATGGGGACACTAGTTCTGGTGACCTGGCGGTCCCCAAGGAATTTTCTTAAATTGCAGGGATTTCCTCTAACTTCCTGTTTGGCTATGAGACAGGAAGTGAAGGAAAATCTCTGAAATGGGACACAGATGGCAAAGAAAAACCTCACAGGGGTTATAACCCTCCCTTGCTCTATTCAAAATCAAAATAAAGTTTAAGTTGTGTGAATCTTGATTGAAAACATTGACAGGAACTAAACAGGCACCTTATACCCAAGTCAAACTGCAATCGTTTTTCAAACATAAAAATATAACACGCCTATGCAAATTCTAATTGGGGGTTAATATTTCCTGTAGGAATTAATTGATTTACTGTGGGTTATATGAGTATTTGCATCATCAGAAGTGTGAACTTACCATATGGAATTACTTTTTTTTTAATATGAGTAAGATGTAAATTATTATTGATTTAAAAATGAAAGTCATACTTTACATCAGATTAGTGTGGAAAACATTACATACATATCTTTCCCTCACACAGCTGTCCAAATGCCACCAATTTTGGTAGAAAGCTACAATATGACCTGAACAACTTTAATTCTTACACTAACCTACAGCATCTCACAAAAGTGAGTACACCCCTCACATTTTTGTAAATAATGTGACAACACTGAAGAAATTACACTTTGCTACAATGTAAAGTAGTGAGTGTACAGCTTGTATAATAGTGTAAATTTGCTGTCCCCTCAAAATAACTCAACCGCTGGCAACAAAAGTGATTACACCCTTAAGTGAAAATGTCCAAATGCGACCCTAAGTGTCAATATTTTGCGTGGCAACCATTATTTTCCAGCACTGCCTTAACCCTCTTGGGCATGGAGTTCACCAGAGCTTCACAGGTTGCCACTGGAGTCCTCTTCCACTCCGCCATGATGACATCACGGAGCTGGTGGATGTTAGAGACCTTGCGCTCCTCCACCTTCCATTTGAGGATGCCCCACAGATGCTTATGTAGCGGGTGTTTGATTTTTGGGGAAGCATCTGGGTGGTAGTGTAACCCATATGCATTGATTGTAAAGAGAATCTGAGACCTTTCTGTGGTTCTTGGCGGACTCTGGTGGTGTAAGGTTCCCTGTGGCCTACGGGTGGCGTTGTCGCCATGGGCCGAGGTTGAACACTCACCACAGGACTGCTGCCTTTTTGTCCTTGCCTGGCGCTGGTACGACAGGGCGAGGAACCTGCTGTAACACAACGGGTGAGGGGATAAAAGGGGGTGGACGCCCTGACGTGAGGGTCAGAGTCGGAGGACGCAGCCGCACCCAGGCACCTTTAGCTTGGGTGCTGGCGTTCCGGAGTTCCGCGAGGCGGGAGGAATCCGAGGGGGCCCTAACTCCTTGGGTGCCCGTGTCTGAGGTCGAGAAGACTTCTCTGAAGAGTCCGGCGCATCATTGCTGGTGACAGAGAGGCCTCCGGTGAATCCCTTGGACGGATTGACTTCCCCTGACAGGGGCTGTGCTAGCGAAGGTAATTCAGGTTCTACCTCATATAGTCAGTGGCAGTGGCAGTGACTATTCACCACTGGTGATACTACAGTGGTTAGCTGTAACTAGAAGAATTGTGCCTTGGCCTACTCCCCGCAAATACTGAAGTGATACATGGGTCTCAACCTGTCTGTGCTGTATGACTATTTATTGGGAAGAATAAATAAATACGAGTTGGACCTATTCAGTGTGTGGAACTCTGGTTACTAGGAGCAAAGGGGGAGTCAATCCGAAGAGAGGATTTGACTCTGGGACACATACACAAAGCCCGATAGTTCTGGCCTTTACCTCTACGCTTTGGAGGACATGGGCCGTGGTGTATCTCATCCCTCCCCCCAGTGTTAACCCCTAGACGAGACAGACAAGCCGTGAATGAGAAGGGGCGAGAGGGGTGAGGTCGCTACACTTAATAGGGTTTAGGTCTGGAGACATGCTTGGCCAGTCCATCACCTTCACCCTCAGCTTCTTTAGCAAGGCAGTGGTCGTCTTGGAGGTGTGTTTGGGGTTGTTATGTTGGAATACTGACCTGCGGCCCAGTCACCGAAGGGAGGGGATCATGCTGCGCTTCAGTATGTCACAGTACATGATGGAATTCATGGCTCCCTCAATGAAATGTAGCTCCCCCATGTACATTAAAATGTACATGTCCCTTTAAATAATTAAACCATGAATGAGTGCCTTTTTCAATGATGTGAAACAATACAGTTTATAGCATAAATAGACAAAATTATTTGAAGCACAGTTGCCATCATGTGCCGAATGGCTCTGGGATTTGTGGTGTTGCGGTGGAGGGCTCATTTACGACCCATTTGATGAGACTATCCATTGTTACATCATGTATGTGACAGCCCTCCTTATTTTGTTAGAGGACATCTTAATAATTGTAATAAATTTAATTATTTTCCTGTATCTTTGATACAGTTAAATTAGTTTTTAGCAGTCATTATGACCTGCTGAATAGATGCTTTTTAAGCCCCATTAATTATTAAACCATATTATAGTGGTTCTCTTTTCAGGTTTGATTTTAAATTTGAAATGGATGTGTTCTATTTTATTTTTATTATTATTAGTTTGCTGCACACCATACTCTCAACAGTGAGGCTTTAAACCATTTAAACTATTGTTTTGCATTTTTAACATACTAATAAGCGCGAGCTGTTATGTCTGTGTGTCACCGGGTATCGGCATGTCAGCGCTTTGCGGTTATGGGGACACAGGATGTGTGCAGGTGCAGGATTGAAGTTTTGGTGAGAGGCAGGTGGGAGAGCATAAAAGGAAGTTGTGAGGGAATGAGCAGCCAATCCCATGAACAAGTCCAAGTGACGAAACGTCGGGTGCGTGGCTGCATTATCATTGACACTATCGTGACACGCTGAGGCTAAGAACGCTACACGGCTGCTGTGACCCGGAGCTCAGGAGGGGGTGAGAGACCTACACCGAGCGTACACCTTGGGTCCGCCGTGACCGCAAATCACTGCAGTGCAATCTTACACCTTTTTCTGCTTGCTGTGATTGATTTAAGGCTGGTTTTATTTTCATATCATGTGAGTGCAATATGTGAAGTGTGGTTGTGTATTTTAATAAATTTGGTCGTTACTATTTTACACTTGGAGCACCTTTTAATTTTTACATGTATGGAATATCCTCTGTTGACACACAAGCTTTCAATTGATGGTCGTTCACCCTCTAGTGGTTAACTAGCAAGCCTTTGAGCCGAACACAAGAGTGGGAGCTGGTATACAGCTGGTGAGTGCATTTTCAAAGGGGAGCTGATACGTGCACGGTGTGGTGGAAGATATTCTCTATTAAGAAGACTACATCTGTCTTTTTGGAATATTTCTTTCTTCTTTGGAACACTACTTCACTTTATGGACTATTGTTTTTGAATTTTATCACATGTCACGTGGGGTACAATTTGATTATCACAGTGTCACTAGTGAATTCTATTATATTAGTTTAGTGATTTTCTTTTATTAGCGCTACATTTTTTCCTATTTTTCACTTGTGTGTTTTTAGGTTTAAATTCTGTTTGCATATTTATCATTTTAAGTGGCAGCTTTAGTTTATTTTTTTTATTCACATTTTTTTGCATTGGCGCAGTGGTGGTACAAGATATTAGGAGCGGTTATATTTTGATACCTATTTTTATTGTAAGGTAAGTAATGCATAATGAGCTAGTATGCTAGTCATACTAGCTCATTATACCTTTGTCTTGCAGGTTGTTTTTTTTTTTAATTGGGTTTACAACCACTTTAAGATACTCAATCAAAACCTAAAGTTTGCATGCCCCTGCCAAAATTAAATCATATATGTTAATTGACCTAAATATAAACGTGATAAGCAAGCCAACCAAAAAAAGGAATACAAATAATCAAATAATAAAATTACAATATACAAATTAAAATGTACATGTCCCTTTAAATAATTAAACCATGAATGTAAGTGCCTTTTTCAATGATGTGAAACAATACAGTTTATAGCATAAATAGACTAAATTATTACAGTGTAAAAACAAATAAACCATAATTCAAAAAGAGTTCATAAATATATTGTGAATAGTCAAAAATCGACATGAATAATTTTCCCGTGACTTAATTTGCTCAGTGCTGGACACAAACAATTGGTGCTGCCGTGCTCAGAGTGCTGTCACCAAAACTCAAGCTTCTTATCGGACAGGCTTGATCTCAAATCAAAGAGATCAAACAGGTTTTGCTAATGAAAACAGCTGATACTCCCACCATCAAGCCTCCAGAAGGGTTTGTGACCCCACCAACAAATTGCAGCAATGGTGTCCCCACAATAAGATCATAAAAGCAGCTCTGACCATCCAATGAGCTTCATCCAGCACAACTATCATATAAAGACAGAGAATAAGAGAAGCGTCAGGTGTAGTAAATCATTAAAAAATCTTTAATAAAAAGTTATTGCACTTACAATTGTTAAAAATATCAACAAGCGGTATAACATTCAAAGCACGGTCGCAGGACTTACCAGGGCACGCATATGTGATGACTTCACAGATACAGCTTCACCCGGCACATTTCCTCATAATAGGTTTCCTCTGGGAACCGTTCCCTATACCAACCTCAACATCATTTATAATTAAATTAAACAGAATTGGTCCCAAGACAGAGCCTTAGGGTAACCTGATCACAACAGACCATACAGAATTGATCCCTGGACAGGGTGCACACACTGTTCATCACCATCCTTTGGACTCGCCCCTGTAACTAGTTTTTCTTTCTCGTACATCACGGGACACAGAGCGACATAGTCATTACTAATGGGTTATATAGATACCGTCAGGTGCTGGCACTGGCAACTTCCAAAACCGGAAGTACCCTCCCCTATATAAGCCCCTCCCATCCGGGAGCACCTCAGTTTTTTGCCAGTGTCTAAGGTGTTGGCCAAGAAGAAACATGTGTTTTTCACTGAGCTTGCGTACAGGTTCTTTTGGGCCTCAGTAAGCTATTCCGGATCCAACCAAAAAAGCTTCATAGCTAAACGGTCGGTACCCGGGCCTTGCAGAGAAGAGCAAGGTTTTGCCTGTAATGCTTCTCTTAGGAGAGCTGGACCCTGGGATCCAGAGCTCTGGTCATACCCACGACCAAGATGTTTTCTGTGCAGGGTGCTATACAGGTCCAGGGGAGTGGAATCCTTGGGAACCCGGTCCCTGAAGGTTTGATTACAATGCCTGCCGTGATAGGTGAAGTTTGGGCTTTTTGTGGACCAAACAAAGTCCTGCGGCGGGGAACAGGTAAGTGGGGGCCCCCAGGAACTTGGTTCTATTGGGGGACCCCCAAGCCTAATTTGTCTTTCTGTCTGTTACCTAATGGTATTCCCGCAAAATTCTGTGCATGCCTGTAACTACTAAAAAAATGTAATAATTTTTAATGGTGGTCAAGAAAAAAAAAAAAAAAAAAATTATATATATATATTTAATATATTAGACTGCGGTACCTGTGTTTGTCCACTAGAGGCCGCTGTGGAATGTTTTCTTGTCATGTGGACTAGCTTCTTCTCAGCAGAGCAAAGTCCAGGCAGATGGGGAGTTCTCTTATAGGAAACTGCTTCCTCTGCCATGTTGCAGTGCTCGTCCATCCCCCGGCCTGCGGCAAAGAGGGGCCCTGGCTCCTGTCCCTTGTTACCATATTTGAAATTAGCGCCGAAGGCGCACGTGGCCGCGCGCGTGCACGCGCCTCTATATATAGAGGTGAGTCGGGAAAGGGGGCGGAGCCTGGGGGATGACGCTCTGTGCGCGCCGCAGCGCTTCTGCGCATGTGCGGGCGTCCCAGCAGTTTTAAAAAAAACACAATATTGTAGTGAGCTGGCTATGAAGTACAGAGACAGAGCTGGCAACATTTAAAGGCATACAGCAAGCGGTTGATACAGGCATCCCCTAGAAAGGCACATTAGTAGACACCAACTGTGATATAGCAGCAATTGTGCTAGACTATTCTCAGTAAAAGTGGTGTATTACGGCTGGAATACCTCAGCTTTAGGCTTAGGAATATGCCGTCCAGAAGCTCCGGAACTGAATCTTCCAGGAAGCAAAGGGGGTCTCATCGGGCTCGGAGGATCTTGGGCATACTCCTGCTGCACCAGTCTCCCCTGAAGTTCAGAGGTAAGTGACCGTAGAGACCCCGCAGGGGTACTTGGTACTGTGGCTGTCCTCAGTTCACCTGCTCCTGTGTATGTAACAGAGGAGGTTTTTTCCTCAGCTCTGGGAGGATTAGAGAGAGATTGTCAACATTTATCGCTGCCTCCCTGTCAGGGAAAGCACGCCCGATCTCCGTCTCCTCCTTCAGAGTGCCTGTTAGCAGAGCAACAGTCCCATACAGGGATCGACCTGCCTGAAGGGGATCAGGATGAGGTTGATTCTGTTATAGAGGAATCAACAGTGGGGGAACCTTTTTCTCAGCATCTCAAGCTGAAAGATTATGGGTTCAGTCTCTGACTAACATGGTCCGATCAGCATTTAAAAATGCACCTTGCGGAACCATCAACCACTACTGTATCCTCGTTGGGGTCGCTAGAAGCCCCCAGACTGTTTGTTCTTTTCCACTTCACCCTTTACTGAAAGGGCTCATTTACCAGGATTGGGAACGTCCTGAGAAAATATTTATTCCCCCAAGAGATTTCCGGTGGTCTATCCCATGGAGGATAAGTTCATCAAAAAAAAAAAAAATGGAAGGTCCCTACAGTGGACGCAGCCATCTCTTGTATGTATAAATCACTGACATGTCCAGTGGATAATGTCCAAATGTTCAAGAACCCAATAGATAAAAGATTGGAGTCCTTATGAAAATCTGCTTGGTGATACAACCAGCAGTAGCAGCTATTGGGGTCTGCTAAGCAGTGAAGGATCAGTTGAAACAGGTCTTGAGGGACTTGACAGATCAGCAGGCTTTGCCCTAGCTGATCTACCTAGAGCCTTAGGCTTTGCGGTTGACGCCATAGAGGATTCAGTCCATCAGGCCTCCCACCTTACGCTGTCTATAGTACATATGCGTAGGCTCCTATGGCTCAAAAACTGGTCTGCTGAAGCTCCCTGTAAAGAATGGCTGGTTAGCGTCCCATTTCATGGTGAACGCTTATTCAGGGAAAACCTGGACAAATATATCCAGAAAATTTCCAGCGGTAAAAATACGCTCTTGCCGGTTAAAAGCAGAGTTAGAGGTCCCTCTTTAAGAGGCCTGCTTCTCCAGTCCCTGGGGCATCGGCTGTGTAACAGTTCCGACGGCCTCCTCGGTCAAATCCCGGGGGTAAAAAACAGGGACAGTAGCAGGGTAATGAGAAACCCTAGGTCAGGGGAGGTACAAAACCTCCCCCAAAGTTAAATTCATTGAAGCCCCCACTCAGTCGGGTGGGGGGAGGACTCCAGTTGTTCGCAAGAGACCTGGCGGGACACGATCAAGACAGATAGGTGCTCTCCGCAGTAGGTTTGGGATACAGTTTGGAGTTAAAAGACTCTCCTCCTTCCCATTTTGAGGTCAAACGTGCCAAGGGATCCCCGGAAGAGAGAGTCCCTCCTGTTGGCACTAGAACAACTATTGCTCCAAGGAGTAATTATGGAGGTTCCCCTGGAAGAATGAGGGTTCGGGTTTTACTCAAACCTCTTTACAGTCCCGAAGCAAACGCGGACGGGAGGCCCATATTAATTCTAAAAGGGCTATACAAATTCCTGTATATCAGGACTTTCCGATGGAGTCGATCCGATCGGTGGCCACTGCCCTACAAGGGGAGGATTGGTTAGCCACGATCGACATCAAAGATGCTTATTTGCACATTCCCATCTTTCCAGTCCACCAAAAATTTCTACGCTTTACAGTAGAAGGGCGCCATTTTCAGTTCAGAGCCTTACCCTTCGGTTTGGCCACAGCACCACGAGTGTTTACAAAAATTCTGGCCCTTTATTGGCCAATCTAAGAACACAAGGTGTAATGATAATGGCATATCTGGATGACTTGTTGCTGATAGACCACTCAGTGAAAAAACTAGACGTGGTCGTTCACAAGACGATCAAGTATCTGGAATCTCACGGTTGGATTGTCAACCGAGACAAGTCAGCCCTAAAAACCAGTCAAAAGTCTGGAATACTTGGGGCTAAGGTTGGATTCAGGCCAGAGAAAAATATTCTTGCCTCGAGGAAAGGTGTTGTCTTTGAAAGATTTGATCCACTTAGTGGGTACAAAAAAGACAGCCGTCCATACGCCTGTATATGAGGCTGCTGGGAAAAATGGTGGCATCATTCGAAGCAGTACCCTACGGTCAATTCCATTCAAGGAATTTGCAAGGGGCCATACTGTCAGCCTGGAACAAAAAAGTTCAGGCCCTAGACTTACAATGTCCTTGTCCCCTTCCGTTCGCAAGAGCCTCCGTTGGTGGTTGGTTCCCCAGAATCTGGAGAAAAGGAAATCCTTCAGTCCGATTTCTTGGAAGGTGGTCACTACAGATGCCAGCCTTATAGGCTGGGGAGCAGTACTGGAGCAATAGTCTCTCCAGGGCAGATGGTCGGATGCAGAAAAGGCCCTGCCCATCAATCTCTTAGAGATACGAGCAGCCCGGTATGCCCTAGTAGCATGGACATCCAAACTCCAAGGGTCCCCTGTCAGAATTCAATCAGACAATGCCACAGCAGTGGCATATATCAATCATCAGGGGGGCACCAGGAGTCGTGTAGCCCAGAGGGAAGTAAATTACATCCTGAAATGGGCAGAAAAATATGTCCCAGCCATATCTGCGGTATTCATTCCAGGAGTGGAGAATTGGAAGGCGGACTTTCTAAGTCGCCAGCAATTAGGCCCAGAGGAAGGGTCCCTTCACCCCGAGGTTTTCTGGACAATATGTCAGCGGTGGGGAACATCGGATGTAGATCTTCTAGCATCCAGATTCAACGCAAAGGGGGACAGGTTTGTCTCTCGGACAAGGGATCCCCTAGCTTGCGGCTCGGATGCCCTAGTGTTCCCTTGGGATCAGTTCAAGCTGATATATGCATTCACACCGCCACAATGGTTACCTCGATTACTCCGCAGAATCAGGGTAGAAAAGAAACCAGTGATTCCGGTGGCTCCTGCGTGGCCCCGAAGAGCGTGGTACTCGGAGATTGTAAAATTTCAGTGGGGAGTCCTTGGACTCTCCCACGTCGTCCGGCTTTCGCAAGGACCGATATACCACCCTTCTTTACCAGCCCTAGGTTTGACGGCCTGGCTATTGAAGCCCACATTCTAAAAAAGAGAGGGCTCTCTAATGCTGTGGTATCTACCATGATCAATGCCAGGAAGCCGGTATCCAGGCAGATCTACTGTAGAATCTGGAAGGCGTACATCGCGTGGTGTGAGGCCAAGAAATGGCATCCACATAAGTACGTAATAGGTAGGATTCTGGACTTCCTACAGTGGGCTGTAGATAGGAAGCTTGCCTTGAGTACTATCAAGGGTCAGATTTCGGCCTTGTCAATATTTTTTCAAAGGCCCTTGGCTTCGCATTCACTAGTCAAAGCCTTTATACAAGGAGTGAGGCGTATTAGTCCTCCGGTTAATATTCCCATATGTCCATGGGATCTAAACTTGGTTCTGTCGGTTCTACAGAAACAACCATTTGAACCATTACAGCATATTTCCTTGGTGCTTCTCACCAGGAAATTGATTTTTCTAGTAGCCATTTGTTTGGCTAAAAGAGTATCGGAATTAGCAGCTATGTCCTGTAAGGAGCCATATCTGGTTATCCATAAGGACAGAGTAGTGTTACGTCCTCATCCAGCCTTTCTTCCTAAGGTGGTATCGAGGTTTCATTTGAACCAAGATGTGGTTCTTCCTTCTTTTTTTCCCCAAACCTACTTCGGTAGAGGAAAAGTTATTGCATTCTTTGGATGTAGTAAGAGCAGTTAAAGCTTATCTAAAAGCCACTGCTCAGATTCGCAGAACGGATACTTTGTTTATTCTGCCGGAAGGCCCCAGAAAGGGTCAGGCAGCGTCAAAATCTACTTTAGCCAAGTAGATTCGACAGGTCATAATACAAGCCTATGGCCTGAGAAGTAGACCGCCTCCGTTCAAAGTTAGGGCGCACTCCACGAGAGCAGTTGGAACTTCATGGGCAGTGCATCACCAGGCCTCCCTGGCTCAAATCTGTAAGGCCGCAACATGGTCTTCGGTACACACGTTTACTAGGTTCTACCAGGTGGACGTTAGAAGTCAGGAGGATGTCGCCTTTGGGCGCAGTGTGTTGCAGGCCGCAAAAGATCCTCATGTCTGATAGTGCTCAGCTTATATATGGTGTATCCCCCCCCTCATTTGGCATTGCTTTAGGACATCCCATTAGTAATGACTATGTCGCTCTGTGTCCCGTGATGTACGAGAAAGAAAATAGGATTTTTATAACAGCTTACCTGTAAAATCCTTTTCTTGGAGTACATCACGGGACACAGAGCTCCCGCCCCTCTTTAGGGACACTTATTGCTTTGCTACAAAACTGAGGTGCTCCCGGATGGGAGGGGCTTATATAGGGGAGGGTACTTCCGGTTTTGGAAGTTGCCAGTGCCAGCACCTGACGGTATCTATATAACCCATTAGTAATGACTATGTCGCTCTGTGTCCCGTGATGTACTCCAAGAAAAGGATTTTACAGGTAAGCTGTTATAAAAATCCTATTTTTATCCAGGTACAAACATTATCGTCAATGCCAACAGACCTCAGTTTGCAAATTAAGCATTTATGGGGAACTGTATCGAATGCTTTGGCAAGATCTATATACAGGGCCGTTTGAAGGAATTTGGGGGCCCCAAGCAAAATAGACATGGAGGCCCCCCGCACTCACGCAAAGCCTACAGGAACCACAGCATAGCGATACAGTTTAAGCTCATTCACATTAACATTAAGATGCTGTTTAGGACTGTTTATGGACCGTGGGATAGGCAGGGGGACCGTGGGATGGGCAGGGGGACCGTGGGATGGACAGGGGGACCGTTGGAAGGACAGGGGGACCGTTGGAAGGACAGGGGGACCGTGGGATGGACAGGGGGACCATGAGATGGACAGGGGGACCGTGGGATGGACAGGGGGACTCCGCACTGTAATATCCACATCATCTCCCCCACTGTAATACCCACATCATCTCCCCCACTGTAATATCCACATCATCTCCCCTGTAATGTCCACATCTCCCCCACTGTAATGTCCACATCTCCCCCACTGTAATGTCCACATCTCCCCCACTGTAATGTCCACATCTCCCCACTCACCTTGGCCGCTGCCGCCGGGTGTACCAAGATGACAGCCGCTCCGGAGCTAGACCGAAGCCACGGCCTTTCCTATGGCCGCTATCCGCAGATCAGTTCAGGGCGGAAATCCAGGACAGGCAGCAGGCAGGCACCCTAGGCTGGGGCCCCAGGCCAGCTCGGGGCCCCAAGCAATTGCTTGTTTTGCCTGTCCTGTTCCGACGGCCCTGTCTATATACACTACATCCAAAGGCCTTCCTCTATCTAGATGGCAGCTAATTTCCTCATAAAACAGATTGGTCTGGCAAGAACTCTCATTCATAAATCCATGCTGATTACTACTAATAACTATTTTCATAAGCAAACTCTTGCATATAGTACTTATCATTCTCTCCAATAATTGACATACTATCAATGTTAGACTGACAGGCCTGTAGCTACCAGGTATATATCTTTGCCCTTCTTTAAATATTGGTACCACTTTGGCTTTTTTCCATTTAACTGGTACCATTCCAGTCACTGTCTTTAAAAAATTAGCAATAAAGGTCTGGCTTTACCTTGACTAAGTTTTTTGGAGGACTGTCACATACTTGGTAGAACAGCCTGACACGATGAGGATGGCCTCTCTTACACCTCTGACTCGGGGAACCTGATAGAGCAGACAGGAGAAGAAGGAGTACAGAGTGGCATGAGTACCTGTTGGTCTTTGCTAGCAGCAGGACTAGATGGATCAGCAGAGGAAGACCATCAGTAGACCACAGCGAAGAACGTCAGTGAGCAGGAGACAGGAGCAGGTTGACACTGGTGACAGCAGACAGGTACAGGCTGGAAGCAGACAGGCAGTGACCAGGCACCAGAGGAATATAGAGGCTCACATCAGGAAGTCCAGAAGCGATAGGGACAGGGGCAGAGTCAGACGAACCAGGTCATACACAGGCAGATGGATCAGGTGCGGATGTGTAGGCAGGAGCAAAGTCATGATGCAGGCCAAGTCAGTAACAGATCTGTGAAGCAGCAGCAAGGGGCACAGGCAGAAGCGAGGTCAGAGGCAAGCTGAGGTCGTGCAGGTGGAGTTCAGGAGTAGTCAAGACAAGCCGGGTCGGTAACAGTAGCCAGATGCAGAGTAACAGGGTTGCAGGAATGCACGGGAATGCTGTAGACAAGACAGCACTAAAGCATAGCACAGGATCAGTTTAAATAGCCAGATTGGCGCCAATGCGTGTAATAGATGAGCGTGCGTGAGCAACAGATGTGTGCGCATGCACACGAATATGCGCACATGCATGAAAAGGAATATAAATTAGCCTGTGTCTATGCACAGGAAGCAATCCTTCCTGACAAAGACTCTCAGGTGTAAACCATCTGGTCCTGGTAATTTATTTACATGAGCTTTTTGGACTTTTTGGCTTCTGTTGGCCACAAGGGTACATTCCATGTTGTGTTACTAACAATATAGTCATGATTATTATACCCCTCATTTTCATTTGTAAAAACTAAAGGGAAGAATGCATTTAGTATTGTTGCCTTTTCCTTGTCATTTGTAACCAACTTCCCCTAATAATCCTTTATGGGATCAATATGCTCTGACCTTGCTTTTTTATTATTAATATACTTAAAAAAATTGGTGGGATTTTTTTTTCTCCTCCACTATGTGACTCTCAGTGACTGTTTTAGCTGCCCTGATTGTACTACTAGATTTCTTATTGCATTCCTTGTAGTGTTGGAATGCCGATAATGACCCCTTGGCCTTACATTTTTTAAAGGCTGTTTTTTTTCTCTTTTATATGCCTTTGTATGCTAAAGTTTAGCCACCCAGGTTTACCTTAGCTCTTTTATATTTGTTGCCCATTGGAATGCACAGGTTATTCCGTTAATTAATAAACTCTTAAAGCGGAGTTCCACCCAAAAGTGGAACTTTCGCTTTAAGGACTCCTAACCCCCAGACATGCCACATTTGGCATGTCATTTTTGACAGGTACACAGCTCCAATTTCCACTCAGGCCACCTAGAGAGCTAGAGCGAACATTATTTTCTCCCCCTCCCTCCCTGTAATCTTCTGGGACATGTCACAGGTCCCAGAAGATTGCCCGGCCATCGAGGAGGCATAGCACGACTCGTGCATGTGCAATACACACCCAGCTGTGAAGCCACAAGCTGTCACAGCCCGGTGCCCACACTTGTGATACCGGCACCGGAGAGAACAGAGGGAGAGAACTGAGGGTTCGGCAGCCGCATCGCTGGATCATGGGACAGGTGAGTGTGTGCTTATTAAAAGTCCACAGCTACACCTTTTTTAGCTGCTGCCTTTTAGACCCCTTTCACACTGGGGCGTTTTTCAGGCACTTTTGGGCTAAAAAAAAGCGCCTGAAAAACGGCCCCCCTGCAGTCTCAGTGTGAAAGTCCGAGTGCTTTCACACCGAGTCGATGCGCTGGCAGGACGTTAGAAAAACTCCTGCAAACAGCATCTTTAGAGCTGAAATGAATGAATGGGCAGTGCAGCTGTACCGCCGGCAAAGCGCCATTGCAGCAGCGATTTGCGGGTGCTTTTAACCCTTTTTCGGCTGCTAGCGGGGGTTAAAAGAGCCTTCCATCTCTTGGAGAACTTCTCCTTCATAGGGTAAAGTTGAGAAAACCTCTTAGGAGGTGGCTCAGCCTGGTCAGCTGCATCAGGTCTCTCAGGGGAGGGTGACACAGTGGAGGCATGACTAGGATTCCCAGGTCCTGACCGCGGTGCCCTTGCGCTCCTTCTCCCTGTTTTTGTTCCTCTCTTATGGGAATACATATAGTCCTAAGCACAAAGCAGAGGTACTGTTATATGCATCTAATGCTGAGCTCAGTCTTAGCAATGGTTAATATGCCGCTTTTAATAGCAACAGCTAGATGCTAAATAGATGGGTCTTGAGAATGCCTGTAGCCTGCACACAGCTTACATGCCCTTGGATAAGTGTCTGTGTCCCACCGTCAGCCACCGTTTTACTCTGACAGCTGAGCTTTTAAATAACAAGCCTGCCGGTCCGCGCCTGCGCCATAGAACACGTGCACGCCGATCCACATGCACGCCGGCGGCGCCGAGTCCCGCCCCCCGCTTGTGACGTCATCTCTTTCATGAAGAAATGAGAAGGCTCTCTCACGCGCGCGTGTGGCAGTCCCAAGCGGGAGACACGGGGGGGGGGGGTGGGGAGGGGAGAAGAAGGCTGCAGAGAGATTCCCATACTCTCCCCCTCTGAGGTAGCTGACAACAGGGGAGGCAGAACTTCCTCAACAAGAACTGCTGATACCCATAGGTAAGAATGCGGCTGTTAACAACTAGGTATGTTATTTTTACACCCTCTAGTGGAAAAAACAGGCAAGACATCATCTATTTAACCACTTAAGCCCCGGACCAATACGCAGCATAAAGACCAGGCCCCTTTTTGCGATTCGGCACTGCGTCGTTTTAACTTACAATTGCGCGGTCGTGCGACGTGGCTCCCGAACAAAATTGACGTCCTTTTTTTCCCACAAATAGAGCTTTCTTTTGGTGGTATTTGATCACCTCTGCAGTTTTTATTTTTTGCGCTATAAACAAAAATAGAGCGACCATTTTGAAAAAAATTCAATATTTTTTACTTTTTGCTATAATAAATATATAAAAAAAATGTTTTCCTCAGTTTAGGCCGATACGTATTCTTCTACATATTTTTGTTAAAAAAAAATCGCAATCAGCGTTTATTGATTGGTTTGCGCAAAAATTATAGCATTTACAAAATAGGGGATAGTTCTAAGGCATTTTTGTTAATTTTTTATTTTTTTACTAGTAATGGCGGCGATCAGCGATTTTTTTCATGACTGCGACATTATGGCGGACACATCGGACACTTTTGACACATTTTTGGGACCATTGTCATTTTTACAGCAATCAGTGCAATAAAAATGTACTGGTTACTGTAAAAATGACACTGGCAGTGAAGGGGTTAACCACTAGGGGCGCTGAAGGGGTTAAGTGTGCCTAGGGGCGTGTTTCTAACTGAGGGGGCGTGGCTACAAGTGACACGTCACCGATCTCCTCTCTGATTACACAGAGCGGAGATCGCTGACATTGTCAGTAGGGGAGCGGGGAGATGTTGTGTTTACACTAACATCTCCCCGCTTCATGCCTCCATGATACGGTCGCGGGGATCCCCGGGCCGATCGAGTCTGCGGGACCCGCGGCCTGACTCACGGGGAAGGCAGGGGGGTCGCGAGCGCGCCGCCGGCGGCGGGCAGTTAAAGGGGGGAAAAAGAAACCCTGGACTGCCGCACTCTGTATAGACAGTTATTTATTCCAAAATTTCAAGTAAAAAATCCAAATTCAAAATAAATCCATAAATCCAAAACAACAAATGCAGATAGTGTGCATGCAGGGAAGGGTGGCTAACGCGTTTCACGTCACGAATTGACGCTTACTCATAGCTATGATTTATTTTGAATTTGGATTTTTTACTTGAAATTTTGGAATAAATAACTGTCTATACAGAGTGCGGCAGTCCAGGGTTTCTTTTTTTCCCATGCATCAGTGCAGAGCCAGCACCTGTGTGAGTGACCGGGCGGAAGCAGCTATTTGGTGAATTCTTAAGCTTTTGAGCGGTACGTTTTTCCTTTCCTCTGTTTCTACCTGGGCAGTTAAAGGGGACGTACAGGTACGTGATTGTGCCTGTACGAGCCATTCTGCCGACGTATATGTACAGTGCGCGGTCCTTAAGTGGTTATAAAAAGAAGTCCACAGGAAAACCCAGGATTTTCTTAACCTACCATTCCCGCCGCAGGGTACTGCTGGAATATCACAGTGACCCACTCTTCACCCATCACGGCGGGTTGGTGCCATGCCAGACCTTCAAGGACGGGATCCCTTCTGTACGTAGGGTCCACTGCCTTGGACCTGTATAGCGCCCTGCCAGAGAAAACCTGTGGTAAAGCAATGTGACCAAGGTGCTGGATCCCAGGGCCCAGCTCTCCTGAGAGAAGCGTTACAGGCAAAACCTCGTTCTTCGGTACCGAGGCTCGGGTACCATCCACTTTTGTTTTTTAGACTTTTTGAATGGATCCAATAGTGTAGCCCCCTGACCCTTCCAGGCCATCCAGGGAGCATAACATTAACCGTAACCAACACCTTTAGACACTGGAAAAAAACTGAGGTACTCCCTGTATGGGATGGGTTATATAGGAGGGGGGACTTCCTGTCTTGATTATGCCAGTGTCCATCACCTGAAGGTGGGCGTAAAACCCATATAGTAATTACTATGGTGCTCTGTGTCCTGTGATATACGAGAAAGAAATGTATGTTTACATTGATTTCAAGTAATCTTGAGGCCTAGAATGTACTTTTATTAAGTGTTAAAGGATGAAAGGATTAAGCTAAGCTAGATGAACCAGTTAAAACATCAATTATACATTTAAATATGTGATTCCAAAAACCTGATCCTCCTCAATAATTTTCTGGATAGTGAGGTGATTGCAGATTGATTAAGGGTACAAGTTGCAGACCCAGTTTCTTTTGATTTTCAGGATATGTGAGCCAGATTGATACTGAAACAATTGGAATGTGAGTCAGAAGAGAAACATTTTGGGAGGAATATTACCACCAGATTGAACATGGGGCAGAAATACCTGTTGCCCTAAAGAGACTAGGAGCCAGCCAGTGGAAAGTTTCCAGGACAGGGTAGAAAAGGATTTAATTCCATTTAAAAGTAAGAAGGGGAGGCAGTTGAAGCCTAATATAACTTTGGCAGAAAAGATGGCTATAAATAGTTTAACCACTTGCCGACCGGCTCACGCTCAGTGATCGGGAGCAGTGATCTCTGTCATATTTTAAGGAGCCCATCCCCCCTACAGTTAGAACACACTGAGGGAACACACTTAAGCCCCCTAGTGTTTAACCCCTTCCCTACCAGTTACATTTACACAGTAATAAGGGCATTTTTATAGCACTGATCGCTGTATAAATGTCAATGGTCCCAAAATAGTGTCAAAAGTGTTCGATCTTTCTGCCGCAATGTCGCAGTCACGATAAAAATCGCAGATCGCCGCCATTACTAATAAAAAAATAATAATAATAAAAATGTCATAAATCTATCCCCTATTTTGTAGACGCGATAAGTTTTGCACAAACCAATCAATATAGAAGAATACATATTGGCCTAAACTGAGAAAGAAAATTTTTTAAAATATATTTTTGGGGTTTTTTTTATAGCAAAAAGTTTAAAATATTGCTTTTTTTCAAAATTGTCACTCTTTTTTTGTTTATAGTGCAAAAAAACCCCCGCAGAGGTGGTGATGTCACGTACCTGATGGTGGTGAGCCCGATATAGCAGAGGGAGGCCTCCCTTATGGCTCCCACTCGCAGCCCCTGGTAAAGTAACAGGAGGCACAGGAGTGAGAAGTGGTACGAGTGCCTGGCAGGATCAACAGAGATAGGGGTAGTCCAGAAACCCAGGAACTCCTCAGGAACTGGGAAACAGGAGCTGAAGTAGCAGACAGGTTTGGCAGACAGGAACTGGAACACTGGACCGGAACCAGGAACAGACAGGCACAGTTCAGCAGACTGGAGCAGACTGGACTGGAACCAGGAACAGACAGGAACCGTGCAGCAGACTGGAGAAGACTGGACTGGAACCAGGAACAGACAGGAACCGTGCAGCAGACTGGAACAGACTGGACTGGAACCAGGAGCAGACAGGATGGTCAGACAGGCCGGGTCAGTTATCAGGTGGTCGGCAAAGGTACAGAGGTGCAGGCAGAAGAATAGTCAGAACAGGCCAAGGATCAGGTGCAGGCGGATGGCTGGAATAGTCACAGGTAAGCCGGGGTCTTTCACAGGTCAAATCACAGATCAGGTTTCAGGTACACAAACGCTGTAGGGCAGACAGCGGGGACTGTATGTGACAGGCAGGCTTAAATAGCCCACCTGGTGCCAACAGAGGTGCACCCGCAACAGAGGCGCCTGTTTCTGGGAGGATCTTCATGACAGGTGATCAAATACCACCAAAAGAAAGCTCTATTTGTGTGGAAAAAAGTACATAAATTTTGTTTGGGTACAACATCGCACGACCGCGCAATTGTCAGTTAAAGGAACGCAGTGCCGTATCGCAAAAAAGGGCTTGTCCCGAAGGGGGTAAATCCTTCCGGGGCTGAAGTGATTAAAAGAGAAAATATGTTTGGTAGTCCAGAATATAGTTAAGGGAAGTGCAGTTGTTGTTCTCTATGCCTGAATTATGAATTTGAGGCTACGTAGCAATTACATGACCCAGGAGTATTTAAGGAATTAGGGGAGGACCCTACTGCACCTTTCCAGAAAGTCTTATAACAACAAATTCAATTTAGTGAGATCTTGGGGGCAATTATAGGTATTTAGTAGTAAGGAATCAGAGTGCCTGCAGGTGAGTTCAGTAGTTTTTCATCACGTGCACAAGCCAGGTGTGCCCGATAGTGGCAGGCATTGGGTCTCCATAAGAGAGATTGGGTGAATTGATTGATTAACATTTGCAGGTGCTGGTACACAGGCTCACAGGTTGATTTAAGGACAAGGGGCAGACCTTTCTCACATCCAAAGTCAATTCTAGAAAGAAAGCTCATTGTGGGCGATGTTGGATGTTAATCACTGTACACTGAACACTGTGGATTCCTCATGATTTAGCTATTAAATCCTTAAAACATCACTTGAACACTTACAGTGGTTATGGAAAGAAGCTGCAGGGATCCATAATATCATCAGTGGAGTTTTTGTTGAATGTAATCTGCAATTTACATATAATTGGGGATCAGACATAATGCCGAAAAGTGAAAAGTTGATGGGGGGTATCTCTACCTGCAATTTTTTGAAAGCAGAGTGCAGGAATTATCCTTCACATCCCTCGCACACCATCCAGGACATCCCCATGGGAGAATTTAATAAAGCATGTAGGAACTGTTCAAGTGAAGAATTCTATTAGAAATAATCTGTTACAGTAAAAAAAAGATTAAGTAAGTAAGAGAGAAAAAAGGCTATCCAGAAAGCTGATAGCATTTCACTGTGCCCATGTCAGAAATCCCAGTAACAACATACATTTCCAACTTGATGGATGTGTATTTTTCTGTCCTTGTACAAGGGCTTGCTTGCAAATAATGAGACACAGACCCCTTCCTATACTACTACAATATTATTTCAAGTATGGTTTTTCTGGCTCTCTTTAAAAATGTTTCTAACAATGTGATAAACAAGATCATTTTAGCTTAATAGAGTTATAAATATCAAAAATGTAGTGGAAAGTCATCTTTGTATAATGAAATGTGCAAATGGAGGACACCTGACACAATACATCTATTATACATGTGTTACAGGTGAAGTGAAAAAAAGAAATGTTCTGAAACAAACTGTTTGTTCCACTATACAAAAATATAGTCTTTTAAATATCTTAGCTTTGAGTATGTGTTTTATAATTGAACATTGAATTGAAAGAGATTAGATGTATTATAAATACAGTATTTATTTTAGTCTAGTACAGCATCAGATCTATAGAACAAGATCTTGTTGCATGATTTTAAGTTCAAATATGAGTATACACAGAAATAATGAACATTAGAAAGACAGGAAGATAACCTAAGAAAAATCGAAATTGAATTACCCAAATTTTTAGCAATACTGCTCCTACAGTATAGGAGTATGAAAATCAACTATAGAGAATTAGACATGCCACTGCCAGTCACTAGAATGGTGGTCATAAATCCAATGCCAGGACACATTATGGCACCCTTATACCCACTGCCACTTTCTTCATCCCAACTAATGCTGATCTGCATAGTGCTCCTCCACTAGTACTCATCCCTTTCATTCACCAACTCCACACACTTGTCTTGCCATACATTCTCCTTTCAGCTCTGAAGAATATTTCTTGTTCCAAATATCTCTGGTGTTCCAAGAATCACAGATGTTTGCACTCATAGCTGTAAAGAGAGAACCTAAGGAGAAGTAAAAAGTGTAAATGGAGGCAGTAGGGGGACTATTGTGTTTAAATCACTAGCTGGGAGATAATATTTAGTTAATTTGTAAACAAACATCTTGTGTTTTTACCAGGCATACAACTTGTTTGATCCAATATAATGGTTTGGATAACTTGTTTATGTCTGAAGAAAAGGATTATTTTAATTGTACAGAACTGATTGGAGACTGGCAAGCTTTTGAGGACATGCCCCACTGGGGCTTCATCCTCAACTCAACACTCACCTTGGCACAATGTGTGCAATGTGTTGAGTTATCCACAGGGTCCAGGGCTGTGGTCCTTCGCTACGGAACCCAATGCCTAAAGACCTTTACGGGCATGTGCCCACCCGTGACTGGAGAAGCCTGGCCTATATATGCAGTCCAGAATATACATGAAAAGGTAAGATAGGGTCACCCTGTATCTATGACCATTGCTTTTAACATGGGCCTATGTTTGGAATATCAAAGAGTGGGGGATATCTGTTACAGTTTGCTTCTCTCTGGGTCACAGATGTTTCAGACCTATGAGGTCTATTGACGGTTTCAGAAGGCTACAAGATAGAGATAAAGAAAAGGGAAAGGTCTGGTGTCCCCAGTAACACACTTCCATCCCTGTAACATATAATAAAACAAAGGATTCGCCCTGGGTCTTTAAATTAAGTGGGTAACGTTTC
This sequence comes from Rana muscosa, assembly GCA_029206835.1. NCBI lineage: Eukaryota > Metazoa > Chordata > Amphibia > Anura > Ranidae > Rana > Rana muscosa. The sequence goes on from CM055122.1 coordinate 552,259,150, forward strand.
CGCCAGCAAACATAACAGTAGTAAATACAGTATATGGTTTATTCAAGCAAAATTGTTTACGTGCATAGATAACACCAACAGTTGCCAATTAAAAAAGATACATAAACAAGGAATATTGGTACATAAATGTAGTAACAGTCAGAGTACACAGGCATCATACTACCCGACTAGTTTCGCGAGATCCAGCTCGCTCTTCAGGGGTGGATGTGTGTAACAATGTACCTAGGATGAAAAAATATATATGTTTGGCAATATGGCACAGTATTGGTTATAAAGGCACAGGGTGGGATGGGGTGTGTGGGTCCTCATACTCACCACTAAGCTTGACCATGGCTACAGATGTGCGGCCCCAAGACGGCGGCACCAGGTGCCTCACCAGGGAGCTGAGGGGGCGGAGTCAGTAGGGACCACACCAGGGGCCAAACGGAGAGCAGGCATGGCATAGGTGTAGTGATGTATCCATAGAGACCTCGTTAGTCCATAAAAAGTATAGGCTGTGAACATAAGTATGTTTTTCAGGCATCTAAAGTAGTCAAGTAGAGTCAATAAGTATTGGCATAAGAATATGTATGCATGAATGAAAGGCCTGGGCCAAAGATGGTAGGGACATGGAGATAATTAGAAACATAGGATGGCAGAGGGATACTAACAAATGACAAGATAGGAAAGAGAGGAAAGAGAGGTGAACTGCAATTCTGTGAATGTGTGTGTAGTGATGTATCCCTAGAAACATCGTTAGTCCATAAAGAGTATAAACTATAAACATGAATATGTTTATCAGGCATCTGAAGTAGTAAGGTAAAATCAATGAGTATTGGCATAAAGATGTGTATATCTCAATAAAAAGCCTGGGTCAAGGATGGTAGAGACCTGAAGAGGATGGAAAACATAGGATAGCAAAGGGATACTAGCAAGTGACAAGATGAGAAAGAGAGAGAAGAGAAAGAGGTGAACTTTGGTTGTGTGGAGGAATCTGTGATAGCAAAAAACAGACACAAAAAAAAAAAAAAGGAGCCTGCAATGTTTTGCAGGCTCCTTTGGGAAAAAATAGTAAATGCACATTTTTTCTGCAAAAATATATGCGTTTTTTTTTTTTTCTTACATAAAGTTTTATTGGATTTATAACATATAATATATACTATTCTAGATGCGAACACATATATAGAGCAATGAATGTCAGTAACATCTGTAATTAAACTTCAGAAGTGCATGTATTATTTTTTCCTGAAAAGCAAACTTAGACTTTAAATCAACCAAAAACAATGCATGACAGTCAGATTTTGAGAAAACCCTGAACCACCTATTGTCACAGGGAGTCATTATGCCAGTACCACCACAGGACAGGTTCAAGGGATTCCACTCAAACCTGTTCATGGTACCAAAGCCCAACAGGGGTATTTGTCCTATCCTGAACTTAAAATCCATCACCAACTTCCTTCAGATTCTAAAAATTTGGGAATGCACTAGGCTAGTAACTGCCTGAGAAATGTGGAGACAAACAAACAACCCCCCCCCCCCCCCATGCTCAGAACTAAGCAGCACTCAGTCCCCAAAATACAAGAACGACCAAAAGGACTATTCCCCCAAGGGACTTTTTGGAGTGGTGCTAAAGTAGAATAGTGCAACAGATGTACAAAAAAAATAAAATAAATTTGAAATTACAAAACACAAATAGAAGTTCACATTGTTTGTGTAGGAATAAAAAACACTGTTTCACCAATGTACATTCCAGATGCCAAAATCATTATTCATTTGCAGGAGCTGTAAGCTTTATGCATATCGCGAGACAACGCCCACTTCTTCAGGAGACAGCCACAGTTGATTTGTATGGGCATCTATACAAAAAAAAACGCAGATAGAGAAAATAAAAATAAAAAATGACATGCCGACGGCATGTACGAAAAGGTGACTAGGGTGCTCCATATACCAAAAGGTATATAATGTATAAGATAATATTACCAGTGAGGTGATAATTGTGCAAAGAAATTGAATGGCGGCATTTCATTTTTTTTTCTCTATCTGCGTGCCTTACTCTTACATTTATCATCTCACTCAATGTCCTACCATTCAACTTATTCCCTTAGGGGTCCTGCAGTGGGGGTCCTGCCTCTTTGCCCTGCCTGCTGGTCACCCATCTACCCTCAGCTCCCGGGGGAACCTCTGCTGTGGTCGCAGCATTGGAGATCTAGACGTCACCTTTTTAATCTTCAACATGTGGTTTTGATTTCACCTTTAGTAACTTTCATGTATATGTAGCGGGTATTTAAATTTAAGGGAAGCATCTGGGTGGTAGTGTAACCCAGATGCAGTGATTATTGTTTATGGAGGACTCTGGTGGTGTGAGGTTCCCTGGGGTCCGAGGGTGGCGCTGTTGCCCTGGGTCGGGGGTTGAACCCTCACTGTAAGACTGTACTCTTTTTGTCCCTTTCCGGCGGTTGTGCAGCGGGGGTGGGGAACCTGCTGTGACGCTGGGGAGAGGAGATAAAAGGGAGCGGACGCCCTGAGCACGGGGTTCAGAGTCGGAGGACACCGCCGCGCCCAGGCACCTTCAGCCTGGGTGCGGGCGTTCTGGAGTTCCGGGCACAGGGGCCCTTGACCTGGCCGGAGCAGGAGATGGAGTCCATCCCAGGCACCTTTAGCCCTGGGGTGAGGTACTATTGAGAAGGCCTGGGACCCAGTACCTTCGACTGGGTTCCGCAAGGGTGGAGGAGTCTGAGGGGCCATAAGGTGTTGGGCGTCTGAATCTGAGACGAGGAGGCCGGGGAGTGTAACCCTTCTGAACAGCCCGTTGCAGCATTTGCCGGTGACGGTGGGGCCTCTAGTAACTCTCTCGGAAGGATGTCTTCCCTCTGACTGGGGCCACAGCTTAAAGTAGGTAACTCCTGTTTCATGTTCGTCAGAGTTGCTGGTAGAGACTCAGAAAAGGAAAGAAGTACATTCACAGCCACTGTGCGTCATAACCGTTGGTGATATCTCAATGGTTTAGTTTGATTAAGGATTGTGCCTTGACCTACTCCCCACCTATACTGAACTGTTCATTGGTCACAACCTGTCTGTGCTAAGTGACGATTTATTGCTGTTAAAGAATAAATAAGAGTTGGACCTTTTCAGTGGTGTGGAACTCTGGTTACTGGGAGCAAAGGGGGGTCATTTAGAGGAAAGACTTGACCCTGGGTAAAATACGTTCAGGCCTTCACCTCTTCCAGAAGAGGACATGGGCCATGGTGGATCTCCTCCCTCCTCCCAGGTTCCCCTAGACAAGGCAGCAAGCCGAGAAGAAGAAGGGGTGAGAGGGGTGAGCCCGCTACATGTGGGGGCATCGTGTCCGGGATGTGTGTTATACCGTCTGAATTTGGCCAATGCGCCACGAGGCACACCATAGCTGCGCAGTTCGTGGGCGGGGAGAAGAGAAAGCCTGCGAACAAATTAAGAGTATGGGAGGAGTCTGGCCATGTGGAAGAACACACGTGGAGATTCCGGCGCAGATTGGGCAGTGCGCAATGGAGCAGCAGACAGTCAGGATGACCTGAATTACTCCGTGGATTTCTGTTCCTTCTACCGCGGAGATAACTTATTTTGCTGCTCCGATTATGGACACAGGAATAAGGCTAAGGCCCCGAGGACGTTTGGCTCTGTACACATGCAGAGACATAGAGGCCCTCGGTGTGATCTGTCCCGGCTGTTCGGGACTGGTGGTCCACTTGAAGCCGTTCGGGCGATGTGAGGCTTGCAAGAAATTACTTTTTGAGGTGCAGCTATCCACAGAAAGGCCTCACGCCTACCACCTCAACTACCTCACAGGTACTGCCACTCCGGAGGGAGAGATCGAAGCCTATGCTGGCATTCCTGTGCGCACTGACCAGGGCGAAGTGAAGGTCTCAGTCGAGACTGAAAGAGAGAAATCCGAGGATGCTGCCTCGTCACCGCAAGCTCCCTGCTCCCACCACCGAAGAGGAAAGTTGGCCTGGTGATGGCATCCTATGGTCATGGAAGAGCTTCGCCCCTGTCAGGGACATACTGGGCTTGAACCTGGGACCTCGTCTGTGTCTGGCATTGACTCTTCCCACTGAGCCATCTGGGATGCTGGACAGTTCCCTGCCTGATCTGCTGGATAACCTATCTAATGGATTAGACTACTCTGCTTGGTGTCTTGATTGATGTTGAACCCTGAACCCCTTGCTCCTCCCATGAACTTCCTATAAAAGACGTTCCAAAGATGTTGCCCCTTGCGGTTTGATCTGCTTCTGTTCCTGACTCTGTGCCTGTATCGTGTTCCTGTGTTTGACCCGGCTTCCTGACCTCCCTCCTATCTCCAGTCCTGACTCTGGCTTGTTTGACCCTGCTAAGTTACCTGTCTGATCATCTGTTGCCAAGACCCAGCCTGGACTCTGACTACTCTCTGCCTGCCGTTTATTCTGTTTACCCTGATGTGAATGACCTGGCTTGTCTGACTGCACTGCTCTGCATACCTACACCTGCTGACCTGCATCCGCGGTCCCGCACACCTGCACCCGCTGACCTGCATCCGCTGCTCTGCATACCTGCACCTGCTGACCTGCATCCGCTGCTCTGCATACCTGCACCTGCTGACCTGCATCCGCTGCTCCCAGTTCCAGCTGTTCCAGCTTTTGCTTGGCTTTACTACACCCAGCCAAGAGGACCAAGCAGGCACCCTTACCTCACCGCGCTCTTACCACCACTGTCCCCACTCCAGTGGTCTCCGAGCCGGGGTTGTACGGGAGGTCTCCCTCTGCACGTCAGGCTCACACCAAAGGTACGTGACAGCCCCATTGCTTGCCTTGCCTGGATGGATCCGGAGGGAAGAGCCCTGGACGTCCCTGTTCTACTAAAGGCCCAGGTGAGCCAGGGGTTGGGACTGTGTGTGTGGTTGGAGGTGTCGGCAGCCCACAGTCGGTGGGGGCCGTTCAGGGGAGTGATTCCGTGTCTACTGGGAATTATCTGCCTGCTGGGTTTTTATGACACCTCCGACCTCGAGTCATTATCTGATGCTGGTGATGACAGGGAGATCGATGAGGTCTTTCATAAGAAGGGATGGGACAAGATGCCGCTACCCTCGTCCCATGCAACAAGGGACCCACCTATGTACATTGGGGATAATACACCCCGGGTGGAGGCCTCGGAGCCTAGGGAGGAATCTGGTCCCCTGTCTGCCCTTCCACTTCCTGAATCATCAGATGTTTCACCTGCTCCTGTTGTGGGAGTGCAACGTGCATCACTGCGGGCTCCTAAGCCCAAATCAACAGAGGTAGTGAAAGTACCTCGTCATCCAGAATCCATCGTTCTGCCTGGAGAGGGAGACCGTGCCACAATGCCACCTTTGGCCAGGCTGCAGCGTCTCTTTTGCCAAAAGGTTGCCTGTGAATATGGGTGGGAATACCCATATTTGCCACGAGAATTGCTCTATGAGGTGGAAGTCTTGAGGCAGCGGCGGTACAATGAGTTCATCTGGTCAAAGCTTAAGGTACCTCACGCAGGCAGATACCTCTCGTGTTCACCTACAGTTACCAGAAAATTCAAGGACTGTAAGGCAGAGTGGATGTTAGGTAGGCACATCCATGCTGACAGGGTGATTATCTGTCGGAAGGATGGAGAGAACATTGAGTATAATGTGGAGACCTTTGACAAGCCTTTAAAGCCTTTGTTCCTGCCGCACCCAAAGTTCTACTTATAGGAGAAAAAGACTCCTTTATATTCTCTTTTATTGCTGAATACAGGGACTGTGCTCTAACCTTTTTTTCTTGGGATGTTTTACTCTTTGGAGAAATGGGAGCTGTTGCTGTTGTTTGTTCTCCCTCCTTCTCCCATCAAGGAAAATGAATCAGTGACTTTGGGGCATAGCCAGTATAGGGTCACAGCACAGAGAAGTAAAAGTTCATCTGGATCTGACAAGTATCTTTACCGCGGCATTGCCACCAGGTGCCGGTGTGGCGCAACGATTGTTTGTTTTACACTCTGCACTATACTTATTGGAGCGAATGGGTTTCTTTACGGATAGACCCATTCCTTCCAAGAAAACACATACATTGTGTTAGGATGTGTGTTTCTTTCTTTTTCCCCTCTGTAGGAGACTCATCTATCAAGGCTGCTGAGAATGGGGTGGTTCTTAGATAGCAGAGAGGGGGGAATGTTAATGTGTAAAATATCTAAGTATTTAAAAAAAAAAAAAAAGTTCATTGTTTGTATTCTTGGTTTCCTTTCCCATTCTAGATCCTGGCACAATTCATGGCTAAGTTTGTAGAGCTTGGTTCTACCTGTAGTTTGGTCTCTGGGTTGAACTCATGTTACCACTCTTTGGAAGACATGGGTTTGCACCAGACACTGGGGACCAGTGTCAAATCACCAGGGGGAGAGTGTAGCGGGTATTTAAATTTAAGGGAAGCATCTGGGTGGTAGTGTAACCCAGATGCACTGATTATTGTTTATGGAGGACTCTGGTGGTGTGAGGTTCTCTGGGGTCCGAGGGTGGCACTGTTGCCCTGGGCCGGGGGTTGAACCCTCACTGCAAGACTGTACTCTTTTTGTCCCTTTCCGGCGGTTGTGCAGTGGGGGCGGGGAACCTGCTGTGACGCTGGGGAGAGGAGATAAAGGGGGCGGATGCCCTGAGCACGGGGTTCAGAGTCGGAAGACACCGCCACGCCCAGGCACCTTCAGCCTGGGTGCGGGCGTTCCGGAGTTCTGGGCACAGGGGCCCTTGACCTGGCCGGAGCGGGAGATGGAGTCCATCCCAGGCACCTTTAGCCCTGGGGTGAGGTACTATTGAGAAGGCCTGGGACCCAGTACCTTCGACTGGGTTCCGCAAGGGTGGAGGAGTCCGAGGGGCCCTAAGGTGTTGGCCGCCCGAATCTGAGACGAGGAGGCCGGGGAGTGTAACCCTTCTGAACAGCCCGGTGCAGCATTTGCCGGTGACGGTGGGGCCTCCAGTAACTCTCTCGGAAGGATGTCTTCCCTCTGACTGGGGCCACAGCTTAAAGAAGGTAACTGTTTCATGTTCGTCAGAGTTGCTGGTAGAGACTCAGAAAAGGAAAGAAGTACATTCACAGCCACTGTGCGTCATAACCGTTGGTGATATCTCAATGGTTTAGTTTGATTAAGGATTGTGCCTTGACCTACTCCCCACCTATACTGAACTGTTCGTTGGTCACAACCTGTCTGTGCTAAGTGAAGATTTATTGCTGTTAAAGAATAAATAAGAGTTGGACCTTTTCAGTGTTGTGGAACTCTGGTTACTGGGAGCAAAGGGGGGTCATTTAGAGGAAAGACTTGACCCTGGGTTATGCACACGACCCAATGGTAAAATAAGTTCGGGCCTTCAACTCCTCTAGAAGAGGACATGGGCCGTGGTGGATCTCCTCCCTCCTCCCAGGTTCCCCTAGACAAGACAGCAAGCCGAGAAGAAGAAGGGGTGAGAGGGGTGAGCCCGCTACATATATATTTGGACCTCATCTATGGAAATTAATGTACAGCGCTATATAACCTATATTTTTGCTCATTATGAACGGCTGAACAAATTTAATTTACCTGCACACTGACACGTTTTTTTCATAGATGCACAAACAAACTGTGGCTGCCTCCTGATGAAGTGGACACTGTCCCACGAAATGCATAGAGAATACAGCTCCCGCAAATTAATAATGATTTTGGCATCTGGAATGTATATTGGTGAAACAGTGTTTTTTATTTCTACACAAATGATGTGCACGTCTATTTGTGGTTTTTATGTAATTTCAAATACATTTTGTTTGTTTTTTTATACATCTGTTACACTATTCTACTTTAGCACCACTCCAAAAAGTTCCTTGGGCGAATTGTAGTTTTGGTTGCCTCTCTGAGATAAAGGGCAAGAGAGAAAAAATATGATTCCGCTTGCACTGAACTAGCCCAGAAGAACCTAGTACATATACATACCCAGACTTCTAGTGAATGATCTATGGCCTCTTTCCATCAGCCCAGATCTGCTATCTGAAGGCCCTCTATATAAACTTCCCCTTGCACACTGGATCAGGAACTTGATTTTAAGAGCTTAGGCACTTAAACAAAAACCTTCTCCTGCGCCCTTGTACGCCCACTCCACCAGATTTATAGGAGCTTCCTGGGCTTTTTGTTGCCCAACTGTTTAACATCACCACTTGGTCATTCATACTTTCTCAAAGTTTTACCAGGTTGATGCCCAATGCGAATGCAGCTTTTGGTCATAAGGTTCTTGCAGAGACTTGAGTCCTTCACCACTGTTGGTTTTTGGGCCTATTGGCACAGTTTCTAACTTCTTAGTTGTTGCCCATCTTTTGTATTCATTGATAGGGGATGTCCCATGGTGTAAAAATAAATTTCCTGTACTGTATGAATAAAATAAGAGGGAGGATGTAAGCCACTCGTGGAGTGGGGTAGGGTTATAGGAGAGGTGCCCCATGGAGCATATCCTCAAATGCTTGCCAGTGTCCAATAACCTGAAAGTATGAGCCTATAACTCATGGTATAAATATGTTGTCTGTGGCCTGTACTCTAAGATATGGAATTTCAAAATTCCTCTTTTTCTTAAAATATTAACATTTGTTTGTCATTAACATCAGTTGGCCATTAAGATATAGGTCTTTAGGATACAGGATAAACATGGTCTTTATTTGTCTTGGGGATAAGAATGATAAGCACTTCAGACATATCTGGTGAAAGTGTAAAAAGTTGCATATTTTTCTTCATATCAAGACACAAGACGGGGGAAGGCACCTCCCTGCTGGTGGCATAGAACTCAAATGGTAAGCTATTGGTGCCAGGGCCCTTAGCCCAGACATATTTAAAAAACCTGGACCTCAGTAAGTGTAAGACACCTCCAGCATGGCCAAGAATTTCGATATAGCAGGTACAACAGGAGGTCACATCTTTTCCAGACTAAAGACCTGTGCACAAGGGCAGAATGTCAGGAGACATTTGCTGGTTAAAAAAAAGGCAGACATTCTGCCCTTGTGTATGTCCGTCTGTCCGACAGAAGCCAGGCCATTTGGCCCGGCTTCTGTCGGACATGCATGCTGAAAAACCAGCAGCCGATTAGCGCCCTCAGACAATGGCAAAGAGTGCTGATCTGAGTGTTCTGACAGGGGGCCGTCCCCCCAACACAACAGCTCAGCGGAGGAGATCGCTGTATTAACCTTGCAGCATTGAACAAAAAAAAAAAAATCTAATAGTGTGTGCCCAGCTTAACAGCCAAATCTAAAAGATCTGGCACTTGAAAAACATATAATCAGGTAATATCATGAACAATAGAACTGTTTGTACCATGACATTTGTGTCCTGGCAGCTTGATTTTCACTTATTACTAACCAGTTAATGAATCACCATAAATCATAAGCTAATGACCAGATATCTAAAAATCCAAGGCTTTTCTATTAATAGGTAATAAACTTTACCAATGATTTCTATAATGTCCTTTATAATATCACTTACATTAGACAGACAAAAGCTTACTGGTGACTGACTGAAATATGGCTTTGGGGTATAAATGCTATCTGAGTTATTACGAAACACTGAACATTCCCCTCTGTCAAATCACATTAACACATCGATGAGGTATGAATTACCATAGTATTCCTGTGGCAAATTCGTTCAGACAAATGCCATATTTTTGGAAAGGAAACCAAACATTTATCTGAGCCATGGGGTTTGCTCATCTGTACAACTCATGGAGCCTTATGTTCTTTGGAAACCTTGTTTGGCAATATTCCTGGAGTTGTAACTAATTTGTGAAATACTGCAGTGTGACCTGCTGTCTAATGCTATATTAAAAGAGGTACATATGTGCAATGCAGCATTACTGCTTATAATGTGTTTTAAACATCTCTGCAGCACAGACTTATATCCCAAAAATTATATCCAGTATGCTATCAGTGAGGAAAATTGGATTTTAAGGCAGAAAATAAAAATTTTCATGGACTCAACATGCCTCTCAGCAATTAGCTTGGGGTGTCTACTTTCCAAAAAGGGATCATTTAGGTGTCCCTGTGAGGGAGATCTAACCACATACTATGTCCTGGGAACTATTGCCACTGAGAGAAAATGAAGAGGAATTAAAAGATTTACCACCACAACAAAGGTATATGGGATACCTTCCAAAGGAGGCACTTGTTTGGGTGCCACCCAGGGCTGCTGTTAGAAATCATGGGGCCCTGCACAGCCTACCTGGCAGGGCCCCCAATTATCAAAACTATATTTTCACTAAAAATACACTAAAATTATTATTATCGGGCACAAATATAACAGACAACCTGTGTGAATTTGCCTTTTTTTTATATTTTTTTTTATTTATTTAAAAAAATATATAATAAAAAAATAACATTTTTTAAATTATTTTATTTTACATTGTTTAAAAATGATTACAATATTTAAAAATTGATCAACTAAGTAAAACCAGAAAATATACTGTGCAAAACATTAAATGAACTGAACAACCAGGCAAATAGCTCTAGGAGTAATTCACAGTACTACAGATGGTTATCAACATCAAAGAAATAATGTCCCATTTGCAACAGTGGTTGTAATATAGAAGGAAGGGAAAAAAATGCTTTAAAATAAAATAAAATAAAAGTCACCCAACATCCAACTTCTAGGACCAATAATGTTCGGTGAAATTCAACAGTTGGCTCAATAGCAGCAGAGATCAGAGGACCATGTGGGGAATAAAAAGAAAAAGCAACTTGTGAAGTACCGCTTAGGAACAGATTAACAATACGCTGTTATTGGGAAAACTCACAAGCCTTCAATGATAACCGAGCGTCAGTGTGTTCCGGGTTCACAACGGCGTGCGTTCCACAAGAACCGGAAGCAGCGTCACTGGTTCTTAGTGTTGACCGGAAATTTGTCAATGCATTTCGCCCCTCCTCCAGGGCATCATCGTCCTTGATGATGCCCTGGAGGAGGGGCGAAATGCATTGACAAATTTCCGGTCAACACTAAGAACCAGTGACGCTGCTTCCGGTTCTTGTGGAACGCACGCCGTTGTGAACCCGGAACACACTGACGCTCGGTTATCATTGAAGGCTTGTGAGTTTTCCCAATAACAGCGTATTGTTAATCTGTTCCTAAGCGGTACTTCACAAGTTGCTTTTTCTTTTTATTCCCCACATGGTCCTCTGATCTCTGCTGCTATTGAGCCAACTGTTGAATTTCACCGAACATTATTGGTCCTAGAAGTTGGATGTTGGGTGACTTTTATTTTATTTTATTTTAAAGCATTTTTTTCCCTTCCTTCTATATTACAACCACTGTTGCAAATGGGACATTATTTCTTTGATGTTGATAACCATCTGTAGTACTGTGAATTACTCCTAGAGCTATTTGCCTGGTTGTTCAGTTCATTTAATGTTTTGCACAGTATATTTTCTGGTTTTACTTAGTTGATCACTTTTTAGTGGTAACATTTAGTATTACACCCACTGCATTTCTGGTGACACCAATCACTGGTGTATAATCTTTTCACTAATAGTGTGTACCATCATCCCGAAAGGTTTAGATGGTTGACATTCACACATACGTTTGTATTGAGCACATTTATATTCGCTAGCGCTGCATTTTATAATTTTTTATCTCTCAAGGTGTTAGTGCCTTATGCTGTAGCAGCTGCACATATAATAATTTCTTTTCACTTGTCATTTATTTTTGTATGTCTCCATAAGCGCGAGTTTTAGTTTTTGTTTATTTAATATTTAAAAATTATTTATTTTTTACAATTATTTTTTTTACAGGACAGTGCCACGGAAGGAGGTGGCGTGGCACAGTGACAAGGGGGCAGGGGGGCACACTGGGGGGATCATAAGTAAGCAGACCAGGGAGGGGGATCGGTGCGGGGGATGCAATTACATTAACGATGCCCTGTGTCTCTCCCTGCAGCAGCTGAAAGCAGGTGGGAGGTAGAGAAATCGGCTTTCAGCTGCTGCAGAGAGCTGCACAGGGCATCCTTCTGTAATTGCCCCCCTGCCTGACCACACAGATTCCTCCTGCTGTTCGGGTCCCCCTGTGTGTCCGGGCCCTCTACAGGAGGACTGGTGGTCCCCCCCTATCAGCGGCGATGGTGCCACCTATAATAGGTCAGAGTTCCTCTCATTTTTGGAAGATACTTACTTACTGCCTGTTTTGTTTCGGGGGAGTCATTGCTTTAACCACTTGACCTACGGAAGCTTTTACCCCCTTCCTGACCAGAGCAGTTTTTGCAATTTGCCACTGTCCTTCTTTAATTGGTAATTGTGCAGTCATGCAATGCTGTACCCAAACAAAATTTGCATCCTTTTTTCCCCACAAATAGAGCTTTCTTTTGGTGGTATTTGATCATGACTGGGAATTAAATTTTATGCGATATAGATGAAAAAATAAAGAAAAACATCTTCAGTTCCTGGTTCCCTACTGCGCATGCGCAAATCGTGCTGCACGATCTCACTGGTCCCTGCTGTCTTCTGGGACTTGAGTATCTCCCAGAAGACAACGGGGGCAACAGAGGAGGGGTCAGACATGGCGTAGATCGCCGCGTATACTGCTATATACAGCTATATAGCTGAGAGGCATGTTGAGTCCATGGAAAATTGTATATTTTATATTTTGCCACAAGTTTCGGGAATTTTTTTTTTTTTTTTTTTTTTTTTACACAAAGTTGTCATTTAAATGATATATTGCTCACAAATGCCATGGGTATATGTGGAATTAAACCCCAAAATACATTCTGCTGCTTCTCCTGAGTATGGGGATACTGTGAGACTTTTTGGGAGCCCAGCCAATCACCGCCTTCAGGCTTTCTAAAGGCGTAAATTGCTAATTTCACTTCTTCACTTCCTATGAGTTTCGGTGGCTCTGAAATGTCAAGATAGCACAAAACTCCCCCAAATGATCCCATTTTGGAAAGTAGACACCCCAAGCAGGGGCGTAACTAGAAATCACAGGGCCCCATAGCAAAATGTTGTATCCCCCCCCCCCCCTGCAAACACCCCCCCCCCCCCACAAAAAAAATGAACTAATGCCATTGAACTACAGATTACCACACCCATGTGGCACAGTACCCAGGCAACAGCTTATATTAATTTTGAACAACAAAGTATGCAGTATACTTTATGCAGCCCCTGAAGGACACACATTGCTGATCTCCATGCCTTCTAATCAATTTCTGTTCTGATTAAACTTTTGTGTAAAAATTAGACATATAGGGGAGAAATAAGACAGCAATGATGAAAAGTGGCCCTAATGGTAGTTTAATCAAGTTTATTCTTAAGGTCTTAGGAACATCTGCACCCTTGAACCTGGCATTGCTCCCCCTCTATAGCAAACATTTTCTTCACAAAAATAGCAAAACAGATGACAGTCTCCCACTCCCTTCCTACCTCCTGTCCAGACTCCAGAGCCTCCTCATGTGCCGAAAACAATGTCCCTTCACAGGCGCGTTCAAACGTTTTGCCCCGCCCGCTCTGCTCTCTGCCTCCTGCTGTATGCGGCTGCGTGTGTCGGGACACCTCTGGACTCGCGTGGCCCGGGAGGCTTAACAGTAAACTTACTTTCCTCATCCTCACCCAGGGGAAGATCCAGAGTCTAGTCTCGGGAGGGGCGCTGCCAGAAAATTATTTTTTGGGGGGCAATAGCTGATGTTGGCGCTTCAATCATCATGGCACCATAGTTGTTATGGTGTCAGGATGATTGAAACACATTATTTCTATTATTACATTGTTATATAAAATGAAATAGTTCAACTCACCATAATGCAGAATCAGTGGGAGCCCTGATCGTGTCACTTACCACGGTCGCCTGCCACCAGATGCAGATTGTCACTTGCCACATCACCTGCCACACGTTGCAGATTGTTCACTTGCCACCAGATGCAGATTGTCACTTGCCAAGTCACCTGCCACACGTTGTGGATTGTCACTTGCCACGTCACGGATTGTCACTTGCCATGTCACCTGCCACAAATTTCGGATTGTTCACTTGCCACGTCGCCTGCCACCAGATGCAGATTTTCACTTGCCAAGTCACCTGCCACACGTTGCGGATTGTCACTTGCCACCTCACGGATTGTCACTTGCCACATCACCTGCCACACGTTACGAATTGTCACGTCACGGATTGTCACGTCGCCTGCCACATGTTACGGATTGTCACTTGCCACGTAACCTGCCACACATAATGGATTGTCACTTGACACGTCGCCTGCCACACGTTACTGATTGTTACTTGCCACATCACTTTCCTGCTGTTTCCCAGAGTCAGGCAGCAAAGAGATAATGTCATCTCTCTGCTTCCTGTGGCTGCCTGCACAGTGAGGGGGGAACTGCACTGCAGGGATGCAGGGCGGGTGCCGGGCGGTGAGAGATGATGTCATCTCTCTGATCCCCTGCCCGCCAGCTCCCTGATTGGCCAGCCCACTCACCCACGAGCCGCCCAGCTGTCTCACCAACTGACAGCCCGCGGAGCCCCCCTGCCTCTCACCCGCAGAGACGCCCGCTCTCACCCGCGGATCCGCGAAGCCGCCTGTCCTCACGGAGCCCCCCTTGGCTGCGGGCCCCATAGCCCGCAGTAGCCCGCAGTAGTTCCGCCACTGACCCCAAGCTATTTGGTGAGAGGCATTTTTTCTATTTTGCCATAAGTTTCAGTAAATTTACCAAAAAAAGGTAATTATTTATTTAATTTTTTTTACACAAAGTTGTCACTTAAATTATATATTGCTCACACATGCCATGGGTATATGTGAAATTACACCCCAAAATACATTCTGCTGGTTCTCCTGAGAATGGAGATACCACATGTGTGAGACTTTTTGGGAGCCTAGCCGCGTACAGGACCTAGAAAACCAATCAACACCTTCAAGCTTTCTCAGGGCGTAAATTGCTCATTTCACTCCTCACTACCTATCACAGTTTCGGAGGCCCTGAAATGTCAAGATAGCGTAACCCCCCCCCCCCCCCCAATGACAACTTTTTTTGCAAAGTAGACACAGGGTATTTGCTAAGAGGCATGGTGAGTAATTTGCAGATCTTGCTTTTTGTCACATAGTTTTGAAAATTGAAAAAAGAAAAGAAAAAATACATTTTCCTTTTCTTTCTTCATAATCTATTTCCATTTTCATTTTCAGCTGTGCTGATGGTAAAGAGGGCTTACAGGCAGCTGTGTCAGTTAAACTAGGTGTGACTTTCTCCCTCTTTACTCTAGACTTGGCTGGGCTTCAGTTTGTGGGTGAGAAGGGTGGAGAGCACTCACCAGAATCACCTGCAGGATGGGAAGAGAAAGACCGCCAATCTCATCCACTGCTGCCTGCTGAGGAGAGGAAAAGTGTTGAGCCGCTCTGAGTGCAGCCAGCATCATCTTGGCTACAGTCAATTCCTGCTGCTGGGAAGAAGTTGGTCAACTTCTGTGGCTGTTTTGAAGCTTTACGCTGCTTGGACGTGGTGCCTGAGGGTGGTGGGAGTATTGTGGTCCCAAGGAGGGAGTGCAGTGTGCTATAATATCACTGTGGTGCCCCTGACAACTTGAGAATTGAGCGGAGCTCATCTCTAAGCAGCCGTCTGTAGAGCCGGGCAGACACACCCCCCTAATGATTGTATTTTTAAATTCAAGTACCTAAATCTGACTTGGAATCAGCCTCTTACTACTGGCTACATCTTGCTGCCTTAACCTCTGCAACATTTCCAGAAATCGCCCCTTCCTGACTAATGACACCACAAAACTACCTATTCACTCCTTGGTTATTTCTGCCTCGACTACTGCAACTCTCTCCTCACTGGCCTACCCTAACACAGGCTAGGCCCCTATTCCATTACCCCCCCCTAGTCTATTATAAATGCTGCTGCTAGACTAATAGACCTTACTAACCAATTTGTGACTGCTGCTTTTCTCTGCCAATCCTTTCACTGGCTTCCACTACCCCGCCGTATAAAATTCAAAATACTAACCACAACAAACAAGGTCATCCACAACATTGCCCCCGGCTACATCCCCATCCTCATCTGCAGATATCACCCAAATTGTCCTCTCTGCTCCTTCTAAGACCTCCTGCTCTCTAGCTCCCTTGTTACCTCCCCCCATGACTTCTCCAGAGCCTCTCCCATCCTCCGGAACTTCCCCACCCCAGTATGTCCGGTCAGCCCCTACACTGTCTGCCTTTAGGCGATCCCTGAAAATTCACTTATTCAGGGAAGCCTACCCCACCTTCACCTAAGAACTGTACCCAAACCACCTCCATCAGAACACCCCCGCAGGTTTTACCTTCTATACCACCTCCCCCTCCCTTTAGATTGTAAGCTCCATGAGCAGGGCCCTCCTGTCCCTTCTGTATCGAACTGTATTGTAATTGTACTGTCCCCTCCTCTACATTATAAAGTGATGCGCAAACTGTTGGCGCTATATAAATCCTGTATAATAATAATAATAATAATAATACAACCACTGTACAGCAGAACTCAGCCTAGGAGGGGGAGAAACAGCATAATGAGTCAATCAGTTCATGTGCTAACTAGGAACATGCTGATAGGAGTGAGCAGAATGACAGAGGACCTTGGCAAACTTCTGCTCCCCAGTCACTGGCTGGGGGAGGGGTGAAACCTGTAAGTGTTACTGATTTAAGCCTAGGTTCACATTGCTGCTGGTTAGAAATCATGTGAGTTCAGTCAAACTCACACAATTTCAACCCGGCAATGCAGTCCGACTTCAGAGGCGATTTGACAGACATCTGTGCGGGTTCCTGCATATATGTCTGTAGAAATCGCCCCCAAAGTTGCCTAAAGCAAAGTCAGCGCCGCAACAATTCGGACAGTGCCATTGCAGGCATAAGCCCCCGATTTGCCATGCGATTTCACATATCAAATCGCATGCCAAATCGTACCAATGTGAACCTAGGTTTTTACAGTGAAAATCAGATCTCCTGTCTTGCTAAACAGGGCTGTTCTGTATGGCAGAGCTGTGTAAATATCAGAAGGGGATAGAGAGAAATACAAGCTCCCTTAAAGGGTAAGTTCACCTTTACCAAAATCACAGGGAGCCAGGGAGCCCTGGCTGCAGGTAGTTTTAGCCCACTATGTTGCTATTCCCCTATGTGATAGCACAGTGTGTTTTTTTGGTAAAGGTGAACTTACACTTTAAATGTATTTTATCTGTGTATTAACTATTTACCTGGAATTCAGCTTTAATACATCCTCTGTGTAAAGCAGTTTGTTTACTGGCATATTAACTCTTATTATTATTAACCCTACGATTGTAAACGAAAAATGGCTAAGTTGAAATTTGAAAAAAAAAGTAATTTTTTTCTATATCCTTTAGGAGTAAATGCACTTGCATTAATTTCTCCTTCAAGTACTCTTTTTCCTTTGAGTGCCTGTCTTATCCACTGCTCAATTATTAGTCTAAATATGATTTTCAGTTTTACTCTGGGGTCATGTCAAAACCCAGAGATTTAGTATAATCTTCAGTAAAGAGAAAGATAATGAATGTTTTCATTTAACCGAGGGAATTTGATTTCACACATAAAATATTTTCCTCCGCACAAGACAAACTATTTGTTTACCACATTCTCTTTACAATAGGTCACACGAGACTTTAAAAATACTTAAAATCTGTAGGTTAACTAGAAAATGTAAGCTTGTATCTTGTATGGGGATTTTAAGAGCATGCAACAAAGAAATCAATGACATTTAAATACAGGGGTAATAAAAGTGATGCCCGGTGCCCTAACTTTTGTCTGCTACAAAGCGTAAAGCCTAAGTATGAGTTCACCAGCACCCCCTTCCCCCCTATAAACCCCAAACATACACATTTCTGTTCCTTTCCCCCTCATTGGAACAGCCGTTAAAAAATCCTTTTGTATACCTTTTTTATAGGTGTCTTTGGTCAGTGGTATAACCGGCCCACTACACCCTCTTTCTCTGACTATGAATGGATTCCAATGACTGCAGAGAGCTGTACCACATAATGATGAGGAGGAATTCTCTGCAGCATTCTCCAGTGAGTTCACAGCACAGTGAGATGCTTGATGCCCCATGTAAATTGATTGACTGATGCTGGATTGGTGATCAGGTGGGTGAAAACCAGGGTAGAAATGAGTATTGCAACATGAGCTGTTTTTTTTTATTGTAGCTCACACCCTTAATTTAATCATTTTTCTGGAACTAAAATGTTTAAATAGTGGGGTATTTGGTCTTTGTGAAAGTTATAGAGTCTACACGCTATGGTACCAATCATTGAAAATTGATCACGCCCGATGTACTGACGGCCTATCTCATGTCATGAGGCACTAACAAGACAGGAAAGTACAAATACCCCCCAAATGACCCCTTTTTTGAAAGTAGACATTCCAAGTCATTTAGTTAGAGCAGTGTTTCTCAACTCCAGTCCTCAAGGCACCCCAACAGGTCATATTTTCAGGATTTCCATTATTTTGCACAGGTGATTTGATCAGTTTCACTGCCTTAGTAATTACCACAGCCGTTTCATCTGAGGGAAATCCTGAAAACATGACCTGTTGGGGCGCCTTGAGGACTGGAGTTGAGAAACACTTAGTTAGAGGCATGATACGTTTTTTGAAGTTGTAATCTTTTCCCACAATTCTTTGCAAAATTAAGATTTTTTTTTACAAAATTGTCATATTAACAGCTTATTTCTCACACACAGCATATGCATACTTGCAACCACACCCCAAAACACATTCTCCTACTCCTCCTGAGTATGGCGATTCCACATGTGTGAGACTTTTTCACAGCCTGGCCACATACAGAGGCCCAACATCCAAGTAGCACCTCCAGGCGTTCTAGGAGCATAAACTACACATATAATTTCCTGACAACCTATCACACTTTTAAAGGCCCTGGAGCACCAGGACAACGAAAATGCCCACAAAATGACCCCATTTTGGAAATCAAACACTTCAACGTATACTCTATGAAGCATTATGAGTCTTTTCAACATGTCATTTGGAAAATGTGGAAAGAAAATGAAAACACGTTTTCTTTTTTTTTTTTTTTTTTTTTTTTACACAAAGTTGTCCATTTATAAGATATTTGTAACACTTAGCATGTGCATACCACAAATTACACCCCAAAATACATTCTGCTACTCTTCCCGAGTATGACGATACCACATATTCTCATTTCCTGATGAAGTCACATGGGAGGTGGCGTAACTAGTAGAGGTGGAACCTGTCGCAATTAAGTGAGCTATATCTGATGGAATTTTATCTACGCTTTTCTTATTTAAAATAAATGTGAGTTGGGGGTGGTGAGGTTTTCTTAATACCCTTGGAACTGCACTATTGGAGGCATTTCTGTTTTTATATGTCACTGTGGAACTACTGACAAAGATTAAGGAGCCAGGGTTGAATCAGTCCACAGGGAGGTCTTTGTATTTGCTGAGGAGCTATACCTATCTAGAGAGGCCCTAAGGAACCATCCAGGATTACTGTGGAACATTCCCCATAGGAAAAGTGTACTGTGTGCAAAGGTGTGTTTGACCCCTTGCCGGGTCTTGTAATGAGGTGAGCGAGCATTGCACGTGGTGGTGGGAGCACTATTGCTGTAGGTCAGTGAAGCACGTGGAAACAGATTTTTTCTTCATTGTCACTCTTATTGATGTATGGACGTTTTTTATTGAACACTACTATCTTTCACTTCTATTGATGATATGGACTTCTATTGATTAATATGCCTATTTTTATGTGTTTTTTTTTTCACATAATATTTTATCACATTATTCATGCAGCTCTGTCACATTCACTTTATTATTCTTTATTCTTTGTAAAAACACATAGGTGACAGCAGCAGCATCTATTCAAAAATTATTTATTTTCTGTAGTTTTTTAGTTTCTGTTTATTGATTAGTAGTGATGAGCCGAACACCCCCGGGTTCGGTTCGCACCAGAACCCGCGAACGGACCGAAAGTTCGTACGAACATTAGAACCCTATTAAATACAATGGATGCGAACGTTCGAATTCTAAAGTGCTAATTATAACGACTATTATGCATGTTATTGTCCTAAAAAGGGTTTGGGAACCCGGGTTCTGCACCAGGGGACATGTATCAATGCAAAAAGAAGTTTTAAAAACGGTCGTTTTTCGGGAGCAGTCATTTTAATGATGCATAAAGTGAAAAAAAAAGTCAAATATTCCTTTAAATATCGTACCTGGGGGGTGTCTAAAGTATGCCTGTGAAGTGCCACGTGTTTCCCGTGTTTAGAACTGTCCCTACACAAAATGACACTTCTAAATGAAAAAAAAGCCATTTAAAACTGCTTGCGGCTTTAATGTAATGTCTGGTCCCGGGAATATGGATGAAAATCTTTAAGAAAAATGGCATAGCTACCCCATGACCCCCCCCCCCCTACCCCAGCCCATTACCAGCCCCTTTGGGTCTTGTATGGATATTAAGGGGAACACCGCACACAAAATAAAAAAGGCCCTATATACTCTGAACAGCCGTATACAGGCGGTGCATACAAGACAGGGACTGTAGGTTTGTTCTTATGTAGAATGTGTTTGTAATTTTGAACAGGTACATTGTTTAAGTGTAGCTCCAGCCCAAAAATCTATTTTTAAACTTTTTGGAAAACATAGGTAAGGGTTATCACCCCTGTAACATTTGTTTTGCTGTCTGTGCCCCTGTTCAGAACATTTCACCTCACTTTCCGTCCCAATGACAACTGTTTTTGAAATGTGGTGTTTTTCTTGAAACAAGGATTGGTGATAAAGCATCAGTACAGAGGAGACACCTTTCTCCCATATTAATTCTTACAGGAGAGAATTTTCCTTCCTAGGGGTAGATTTCCTCTCACTTCCTGTTGTCTTCTTGCGTTTGCAAGTAGGAGTCGTTTGTAAGTTGGATGTTTGAAAGTAGGGACCTGCCGTATATACTCTGCAGAAATAGGCCCCTTAGTTGTTGGTGTTGGCACAACACTGTAAGCACTCACAGTTACTCTTGGTTGGTGCTGGAACACCCTGCTGTCAACTATTATATCAGGAATTGTAATTACATATAATTGTTGAACAGTGGTAGTAAAAATTGGGCCTTTGATGGTGGTGCTGGTGCCACAACACTGTAAGCCCTGACAGTTACTCTTGGTGGGTGCAGCAATGGGCCCTGCTGTGAATTATTAGATCAAGAATTGTAATTGCATGCCCCTGTTGAACAGGGGCTGAAAAATTGGGCCTTTCGTGGTGGTGGTGGTGGTGGTGGTGGTGTTGCCACAACACTGTAAGCCCTCAGAGTTACTCTTGGTGGGTGCAGGAATGGGCCCTGCTGTGAATTATTAGATCAAGAATTGTAATTACATGCCCCTTTTGAACAGGGGCTGAAAAATTGGGCCTTTCGTGGTGGTGGTGGTGGTGGCGTTGCCACAACACTGTAAGCCCTCAGAGTTACTCTTGGTGGGTGCAGCAATGGGCCCTGCTGTGAATTATTAGATCAAGAATTGTAATTACATGCCCCTGTTGAACAGGGGCTGAAAAATTGGGCCTTAGGCACTGGTGGCACAACACTGCAGCCCCTCACAGATACTGTACTTGGAGCACAGCAATGAGCCCTGTTGCAAAGTATTGCTTCAAAAATTGTAATGACACGCCCCTGTTAAACAGGGGCTGAAAAATTGGGCCTTAGGCACTGGTGGCACAACACTCCAACCCCTCACAGATACTGTACTTGGAGCACAGCAATAAGCCCTGTTGCAAAGTATTGCTTCAAAAATTGTAATTACACGCCCCTGTTAAACAGGGGCTGAAAAATTGGGCCTTAGCCACTGGTGGCGGCACCCATAAACAAAAATGATCTTCCAAGCTATCATCATCAATCGTATCATTGAGGACTCGGAGGAGGAGGATAGCCAGTCAACATAACAGCACAGGCACTCAGCATCAGCATCAGTCTTGAAGGGATGTGACATGTTAAAATCAATTAGTCTGTTATAGCAGCATCAGGTGTGTGGTAGCTGGTGGTGATCCAAGACTGGTACATCTTGATGAAAGTCAGTCGATCAACCGAGTCGGTGGACAGGCGCACCCTGTGATCCGTGACAAATCCTCCAGCAGCACTGAATGTGCGTTCCGAAAGAACGCTGGATGCAGGACAGGCCAGTAGCTCAATTGCATACTGTGCAAGCTCTGGCCAGTGATCCATCCTCAAGACCCAGTAAGCCAGAGGATTTTCGGTGGGGAAGGTGTCCAAGTCTGACCTTGCCCCTAGATATTCCTGCACCATGTTTATCAGACGCTGGAGATGGTTGCTGGAACCGATCATACTTTGGGGCTGCGGACTAAAGAATTGTCTGAACGCATCGGTCAGACGGCCACCTTCCCCACCGCTCCTTCTTTGACTGGCCGAAGCCTCAGCAACTCGTTGTCCAGGACCAGGAGTTTGTAACCTCCCAGTCTCTGGGAACGCGTTGCACAGACCTTTCTGCAAGGCCTCCCGGAGTTGTCTCATCCTCTGCTCCCTATGCGACGGTAACATAAGGTCCGCAACCTTACCCTTGTACCGTGGATCAAGGAGAGTGGCCAGCCAGTAATGGTCCCTCTCCTTGATCCGAAGAATATGAGGATCCTTCCGCAGACTTTGCAGGATCAGGGAGGCCATGCAGCGTAGGTTAGCTGAGGCATTCGGTCCGGAGTCCTCTGGGTCACTAAGGACGACATGATCCGCAGCCACCTCCTCCCAGCCACGTACAAGTCCACTGGTTTCTTGGGACTGTAAATCATCCCTAAAAGACTGCTGATGATGATGCTGAGTGCCAGCCTCCACCTCCATGCTGACACAATCCTCCTCCTCCTCCTCCTCCTCCTCTTCCTGTGCGATGGGTGGGACAGAAGGAACACTGTCTGGGTAAAGGGGGCCTTGAGAGGCAAGGAAGTCCTCCTCTTCCTGCCTCTGTTCTGCCTCAAGTGCCCTGTCCATTATTCCACGCAGCGTGTGCTCCAACAGGTGGACAAGAGGTACAGTGTCACTGATGCATGCACTGTCACTGCTCACCATCCTCGTGGCCTCCTCAAATGGTGCCAGGACAGTGCATGCATCCCTGATCATGCCCCACTGGCGTGGAGAAAAAAAACCAAGCTCCCCTGACCCTATCCTGGTGCCGTAGTCGCACAGGTACTCATTGATGGCCCTCTGCTGCGTGTGCAGCCGCTGGAGCATGGCCAACGTTGAGTTCCACCTGGTGGGCATGTCACATATAAGGCGGTTCTTGGGCAGGTTCAACTCCTTTTGCAGCTCAGCCAGGCGAGCACTGGCATTATAAGATCTGCGGAAATGCATACAGACTTTCCTGGCCTGCCTCAGGACATCCTGTAAGCCCGGGTACCTGCCCAAGAACCGCTGCACCACCAGGTTAAGGACGTGAGCCACACAGGGCACATGGGTCAGTTGTCCCTGTCGGAGGGCGGAGAGGAGGTTGGTGCCATTGTCGCAAACCACCATTCCTGGCTTAAGCTGGCGTGGCGTCAACCACCTCTCGGCCTGGCCCTGCAGAGCAGACAGGACCTCTGCCCCAGTGTGGCTTCTGTCCCCCAAACACACCAGCGCAAGCATGGCATGGCATCTTTTTGCCTGCGTACTTGCGTAGCCCCTTGAACGGCTACGGAGCACCGCTGGTTCAGAGGACAAAGCACAGGAAGAGGCCATGGAGGAAGAAGAAGAGGAGGGGGTGGAGGAGAGAGGTGTGTCACAACCAGTAGTAGCATTTTGGAGGTGTGGCGGTGGAACAACCTCCAACACTACTGCACCTTGTCCTGCATCCTTCCCAGCTGCCAAAAGAGTGACCCAATGGGCCGTGAAAGAAAGGTAACGTCCCTGTCCATGCCTGCTGGACCATGAGTCAGCGGTAATATGCACCTCACCGCTGACCGCCCTGTCCAGCGAGGCCAAGACATTGCCTTCCACATGCCGGTAGAGAGCCGGAATAGCCTTCCGTGAGAAAAAGTGGCGTTTGGGAACCTGCCACTGAGGAACCGCACATTGCACAAACTCACGGAAGGGGGCCGAGTCTACCAACTGAAAAGGCAGCAGTTGAAGCGCTAGCAATTTAGCCAAGCTAGCATTCAACCGCTGGGCATGTGGATGGCTGGGAGTGAACTTCTTTCGACGGTCCAGCAGCTGGGGCAGGGAAATTTGCCTGCTAGAATCGGACGTCGGTGTACTGCTAGCAGAGTGGCCGCAAGTACTTGGCTGTGACACACCTAATTCTACACCTTCATTCCTCTCAGTGCATGTTTCAGAGAGGACTGAAGTTATAGTGGGGTTGGAGATCCCAGCTGATGCGGTGCAAGGAGAGGTCCGCTTTGTTCTTTGGTGTGGGTCTTTGAGGTAGGCTTGCCAACGAGCTGCATGGCAGGTCAACATATGTCTGGTCAGGCATGTGATACCCAAGCGGCTGATGTTTTGGCCACGCGATATACGCTTGAGACATATGTTGCAAACAGCAGCTGTGCGATCTGATGTACTAGCCTCAAAAAAGGCCCACACCAAAGAACTTTTTGAATGACGGGCAGAGGCAGCGCCCTGCACAGGCGGAGCTCTGCGGTGTGATTCCGTCGGTGTACTGCCCTTACGCTGGCCACCAAAGGGCATCCTGCCTCGTTGGAGATGTGCCTCCTCCTCATCCTCCTCCTCCTCCTCTCTCCTATTAGGCACCCACGTGGAGTCAGTGACCTCATCATCCCCTCCCTCCTCATCACTGGAGCCAATCTGGCAGTATGCTGCAGCTGCTGGAACATGACTGCCAGATTGGTGTCCTTCTTGAGCATCCCCTCTGTCTGCTCTCACGCTACTGCCTTCCTCTAGCTGGGTTTCATCATCAGACCCTTCGAAACGCTGGGCATCCTCCTGGAGCATGTACCCAACACTGTGCTCAAACAGTTCGGGGGACTCCTCAGGAGGAGGACATGGTGGGTCTAGGGAAGGAGTGACTGATGATGAGTCTAACATTGATACCAGGGAAGAGGACGCTTTGGCAGCTGCTTTGCCAGTACCCTGAGCCTGGGTGAGAGAGGATGAGGAGGAGGAGGAGGGCTTGGTCATCCACTCTACCAAGTCTTCGGCATGATGTGGCTCAACATGTCCAGCTGCCGAAAAGAAGGACAAGCGTGTCCCATGGCCATGTGCTGATGACAATGCACCGCGTCCACGACCAGCACTGTTGCCCCCAGACACAGAGCCTGCTTGCCCTCTTTTATTGCCTCCTGACTGTCTGCCTCTCCTAGTTTGCCTTCCAGACATTCTAATGGATGGCCTGCAGGGAGATGGGAAAAAAGCAATAAGGGCTACCTTCAGGTGTCCTTCACTGTCCCTTTACTTAAGGATTTCTAAATATGGTTGAGGATGATTGCTTTCGCACAGAATAGCACAATGACAATTTCCCTGACTGTCCAAAAAACAAGGATTTCAAAGATGGTTGATGATGAATGCTTTAGCACAGTATAGCACAATGAGAATTTCCCTCACTGTCCTTCCCTGTCCCTACAAACAAGGATTAGCACAGTAAAACACACTGACACTCTCCCTACCTATAGTTTTCTGTCCCTATAAAAAATGTTTTTTTAAAGATGGTTGATGATGAATGCTTTAGCACAGTATAGCACAATGAGAATTTCCCTCACTGTCCTTCCCTGTCCCTACAAACAAGGATTAGCACAGTAAAACACACTGACACTCTCCCTACCTATAGTTTTCTGTCCCTATATTTTTTTTTTTTTAAAGATGGTTGATGATGAATGCTTTAGCACAGTATAGCACAATGAGAATTTCCCTCACTGTCCTTCCCTGTCCCTACAAACAAGGATTAGCACAGTAAAACACACTGACACTCTCCCTACCTATAGTTTTCTGTCCCTATAAAAAATGTTTTTTTAAAGATGGTTGATGATGAATGCTTTAGCACAGTATAGCACAATGAGAATTTCCCTCACTGTCCTTCCCTGTCCCTACAAACAAGGATTAGCACAGTAAAACACACTGACACTCTCCCTACCTATAGTTTTCTGTCCCTATAATTTTTTTTTTTAAAGATGGTTGATGATGAATGCTTTAGCACAGTATAGCACAATGAGAATTTCCCTCACTGTCCTTCCCTGTCCCTACAAACAAGGATTAGCACAGTAAAACACACTGACACTCTCCCTACCTATAGTTTTCTGTCCCTATAAATTTTTTTTTTTAAAGATGGTTGATGATGAATGCTTTAGCACAGTATAGCACAATGAGAATTTCCCTCACTGTCCTTCCCTGTCCCTACAAACAAGGATTAGCACAGTAAAACATACTGACACTCTCCCTACCTATAGTTTTCTGTCCCTATAAAAAATGTTTTTTTAAAGATGGTTGATGATGAATGCTTTAGCACAGTATAGCACAATGAGAATTTCCCTCACTGTCCTTCCCTGTCCCTACAAACAAGGATTAGCACAGTAAAACACACTGACACTTTCCCTACCTATAGTTTTCTGTCCCTATAATTTTTTTTTTTTAAAGATGGTTGATGATGAATGCTTTAGCACAGTATAGCACAATGAGAATTTCCCTCACTGTCCTTCCCTGTCCCTACAAACAAGGATTAGCACAGTAAAACACACTGACACTCTCCCTACCTATAGTTTTCTGTCCCTATAAAAAATGTTTTTTTAAAGATGGTTGATGATGAATGCTTTAGCACAGTATAGCACAATGAGAATTTCCCTCACTGTCCTTCCCTGTCCCTACAAACAAGGATTAGCACAGTAAAACACACTGACACTCTCCCTACCTATAGTTTTCTGTCCCTATAAAAAATGTTTTTTTAAAGATGGTTGATGATGAATGCTTTAGCACAGTATAGCACAATGAGAATTTCCCTCACTGTCCTTCCCTGTCCCTACAAACAAGGATTAGCACAGTAAAACACACTGACACTCTCCCTACCTATAGTTTTCTGTCCCTATAAAAAATGTTTTTTTAAAGATGGTTGATGATGAATGCTTTAGCACAGTATAGCACAATGAGAATTTCCCTCACTGTCCTTCCCTGTCCCTACAAACAAGGATTAGCACAGTAAAACACACTGACACTCTCCCTACCTATAGTTTTCTGTCCCTATAAAAAATATTTTTTTAAAGATGGTTGATGATGAATGCTTTAGCACAGTATAGCACAATGAGAATTTCCCTCACTCTCCTTCCCTGTCCCTACAAACAAGGATTAGCACAGTAAAACACACTGACACTCTCCCTACCTATAGTTTTCTGTCCCTATAAAAAATGTTTTTTTAAAGATGGTTGATGATGAATGCTTTAGCACAGTATAGCACAATGAGAATTTCCCTCACTGTCCTTCCCTGTCCCTACAAACAAGGATTAGCACAGTAAAACACACTGACACTCTCCCTACCTATAGTTTTCTGTCCCTATAAAAAATGTTTTTTTTAAAGATGGTTGATGATGAATGCTTTAGCACAGTATAGCACAATGAGAATTTCCCTCACTGTCCTTCCCTGTCCCTACAAACAAGGATTAGCACAGTAAAACACACTGACACTCTCCCTACCTATAGTTTTCTGTCCCTATAAAAAATGTTTTTTTAAAGATGGTTGATGATGAATGCTTTAGCACAGTATAGCACAATGAGAATTTCCCTCACTGTCCTTCCCTGTCCCTACAAACAAGGTTTAGCACAGTAAAACAGACTGACACTCTTCCTACCTATCCTTCTCTTTCCCTAAACTAAAGGAATCCAGGTTAAGCAAGAAAAAAAAATGTCACTGTCCCTGCCTATGCTTCTCTTTCTCTGCTCCGGAACACACTACACTAGGCCGCCGTGCTGGCGGCCTTTTATAGTGTGGGGCGTGTACTAAACACCCTCAGCAATAATTGGCCACAGGCATCCTTATTACATTGATCAGTGCTATAGAAATGCACTGATCAATGTAAAAATTACACTGGCAGGGAAGAGATCTGTACTAGGCGATCGCGGGTCGCCGGTGGACATCGAGTCCGTTCGACTCAAGGGCACGCTTCCGCAGCGTGCAGCGGGCGTGAGCGGGCACCAGTGGTGGCGTCCACCCACCCGAAACTGTGCCTGTGTGAGCCGCCGTACAGATACAGTGATTCGCGCAGGAAAGCCAACCGTATACCGACAGCGTCTGGTCAGCAAGAAATTAATTGAGCAATTTGAGCAAGAAAAAGCCAAATTTACTTTAGTTCAATCTCTGCTACAAGCCTGGCCAGAAATACTATCCCCAGGTTCATATGTCCCACACCAATTCAGATCTGCTTCTAAGCACCAAGAATCTCCTCTTCCCTTGTTACCCTTAGCACCCACAGCTGCTATAGAGAGCTCCCTGCCTCCTTTAGATCCGTACCCTGCTATCAGTAACCACACTTCCCCTGCAAGTAATCAATTGAAGGCTCCCCCTGTACCATTGCCCATAGCAACCTCTCAGACATCTTCCTCTATTTTTGTTGTTACTTCCTGTATGCTCCCCAGTACTGTTGCTAATTTTCCATCAGCAGTATACTCTGGTCAGCCGGCAATTTAAACTTAATATTTTTTTCTTTAATAAATGTCAGTTCAGATGCGCCACTTTACAGGCAGATTTAGGGGACCACCAGGGCAAAATATTTAAAGGAATTTTTTATTTTTATTCTTTCACTTTAAGAATCATTAAAACCTCCTTTAACCACTTCCCGCCCAGTCAATAGCGAATTGACGTCCAGGAAGTGGTTGCATTATCCACACTGGACGTCATATGACGTCCTGCAGGATAATGCCTTGCGCGCACCCGCGGGGGCGCGCAGCACGGTGATCGGGGACGGCGTGTGTCCCTCGGACACAGCGCTTCCCCGATCATGGTAAACAGCCAATTCCATTGGCTGTTTACCATATGATCGGCTGTGTCAAAGTCACAGCCGATCACATGTCACAACAGACTCAGCGGCGTGCTCCGTGCGCTCCGCCAGAGGCTTGCAGAGCTGGGATCGGGGAAGGCGAGTGTCCCTTGGACACAGCGCATCCCTGATCAGGGTAAACAGCCAATGAATTGGCTGTTTACCACGTGACCAGCTGTGTCCAATCACAGCCGGTCACAAATGTAAACAAACCGCAAGAGTTACTATCTGATCCCTGCTCTCTCCTCACACACCGATCTGTGAGGAGAGAGAAGAGATCAGTAAGTTAGCTCAGTGTAGTTTGTCTACATCAGTTTACAGTGCACAACACGCCCCCCCATAAAGAGGACCTGTCACACAGCCCAGCACATCAATCAGCCCAGCCAATCAGCCCAACTGTCAATCAATCAGCCCAGCCAATCAGCCCAGCCAATCAGCCCATCTGTCAATCAATCAGCCCATCTGTCAATCAATCAGCCCATCTGTCAATCAATCAGCCCACCTGTCAATCAATCAGCCCATCTGTCAATCAATCAATCAGCCCATCTGTCAATCAATCAATCAGCCCATCTGTCAATCATCTGTCACAGGCCCACCTCCATCGGAACCGCCATTGGTACCGCCACACAGGCTACCAGTACCACCATCGGTACCACTACCAGTACCGCCACCAGTACCGCCACTAGTACCGCCACTAGTACCGCCATCAGGCCCAGCATCTATACTGCCACACAGGCCTGCTACCAGTATCACCACTAGTGCCGCCATCGGTACCACCACCAGTACCACCATCCGTACCACCGTCGGTAGTGCCACCACCACCTGTACCACCACCTGTACCGCCATCGGTACCATCACCACCCATACCACTATTGGTACCACCACCACCTGTACCGCCATCGGTACCACCACCACCCGTACCGCCACCTGTACCGCCATCGGTACCATCACCACCCATACCACTATCGGTACCACCACCACCTGTACCGCCATCGGTACCACCACCACCCATACCGCCACCTGTACCGCCATCGGTACCGCCACCACCACCACCCGTACCGCCATCGGTACCACCACCACCTGTACCGCCATTGGTACCACCACCACCCATACCGCTATCGCTACCACCACCACCCGTACCGCCACCTGTACCGCCATCGGTACCGCCACCACCACCACCCGTACCGCCATCGGTACCACCACCACCTGTACCGCCATTGGTACCACTACCACCCATACCGCCATCGGTACCATTACACAGGCCCACCACTAATACCTCCATCGGTACTACCACACAGACCACCACCACTACCACCAGCAGTACCATTACACAGGCCCACCAATAAGCACTGCCATAATGTCCCAAAGGGTTTACACACCTGAGGAGGCATATGCCATTCTTGCCATGTCGGATGATGAGAGCAGCGGGGAGCTCCCATTATCCGATTCTGATTCGGAATACGAGCCAGTGGAGGATAGTGGCTCAGAGTCCGAGTCCCCGGAGGAAACCGTCCCTCCCAAAAGAAGGCGATTAGCACCAAGATCAGCACCAAGATCAGCACCAAGATCAGGAGAACTGCCCACCACCAGCAGCGCCATACCCCAGGAGGAGGAGCCCAGTACAAGTAATGGAAATGCACGCCCAACCCGAAGAATCTAGCCCCAGTCCTACCTCCCCGATGCCCTTCATCCCCCCTTTCACCGCACAGCCAGGTGTGCAGCTCGACACTACAAATTTTTCTAAATTCGATTATTTTTGTTTATTTTTCCCACAAGATTTGCTGCAGAATATAGTGGATCAAACGAATCTGTATGCATCCCAATTTATTGCTGTCAACCCCGATTCTTCCTACGCCCGCATGTTCCAGTGGCGGCGTCTAACATTGGACGAATTTAAATTGTTTTTGGGCCTTATGTTCAATATGGGGCTTACAAAAAAGAACAAAGTCCATTCATATTGGTCCAAACGCCCCATCCAACACATGCCCATATATTCCGCTGTCATGTCCAGGAAAAGATACAACATGATTATGCGCTTTCTCCACTTCAATGACAATTCACAGTGCCCTCCCCGAGATCATCCCAACTATGACAAATTGTACAAGATACGCCCCCTAATCAATGCCTTTTCCCAACGATTTGAAGAAGTTTTCATCCCAGACCAAAAAATTTGTGTGGACGAGTCCCTCGTACATTTCCCTGGCCGACTGCAGTTCAATCTGTACATACCAAGCAAGAGAGCCAGGTATGGGTTAAAATTAAATAAATTATGCGATCGAGCCACTGGATACGTCTTCAAATTCAGGATCTACGAAGGCAAAGACTCCCAGCTCCAGCCCCGTGATTGCCCCACATATATTGGAACCAGTGGGAAAATTGTCTGGGAGTTGGCATACCCCTGTTCGGAAAAGGTTACCATTTATATGTTGACAATTACTATACCAGCCTGCCCCTTTTTCGCCACCTTTACAGTAAACAAACCCTGGCCTGCGGTACCTTAAAAAAAAAAAACGGAAGGGATTCCCACAAAATTTATTGACCAAAAAATCGCGATCTGGAGAATCGGCATTCATGAGGAACGAGGAGGTGTTGCCCATGAAGTGGAGGGACAAGAAAGATGTCCACATCCTCTCTACGATCCACAATTACACCGTGGTGGAGATCCCAAGAAGACGCGGCCCCATTGTAAAGCCCGAATGTGTCCACGACTGCAATTTGTACATGGGGGGGGTGGATTTAAACGACCAGATGCTACAGCCCTACTTATCAACAAGAAAGTCCCGTTATTGGCACAAAAAAGTTGTGTTTCACCTTTTTCACATGGCCCTTTTTAATTAGTTTGTCTGCTACCAAAAAGCAACTCAAAATCACCAACTCCACTACCTTCAATATATCGAAGATATCATCGATGCCCTCATTTACCAACAAGATCCCGCCCCAGGAAGCATTCGTTCTGATAGTGTGAGTCGGCTTCATGAGCGACACTATCCCTTTAGCATCCCCCCCACAGAATCTGGAAGAAGACGCCAAAAGAAATGCCGTGTATGCAGCAGAGGAGGAGTAAGAAGAGACACCAGCTATTATTGTCCCGATTGTCCCTCCCAACCTGGCCTGTGCATCGGAAATTGCTTCAAAAATTATCATACATCCGATAGTTCCCCTTATTATTAACAGACTGCGATTTCCTCATTTCCCTGCTACCATGTTACTAACTACCTTCCATGTTAATTAACTGACCCTGGCCTGTTTACCGACGATGTCTTTGCTTGCCGATTTAAACCACGTTTCTGACCTCCACGTGCACCAACCTCAGCCTGTTTTACCGACGATGCCTCTGCCTGCCGATTTAAACCACGTTTCTGACTTCCACGTGTACCGACCTTGGCCTGTTAATCGACCATGTTTTTGCCTGCCACTTGGACTGATCTTTTGGCCATCTACTTTTAGTACACAGGGGTCTCACATATGTGAGGGGCTTCAGAATAGCGTTCTGAGTAGAGAAAACCAGTTTTTCGTTTTCTGTGCTCCAAGAACAGGGTCTGGTTGCCCGGAGGCTTCAAAGCGATTTGGGTGGGAGAAGCCTCTACCCCTGTCCCCCTGGCCCTAAGCTTGATGGTCCTTCCTACTGCCTGGACCAATACTTTGGCTGTGCTGACCATATTACTGCCTGTAATGACCCATGACATTATGGACCATGTTTCTTCCTGCTGCTTGGACCAATACTTTGGCTGTGTTGACCATATATCTGCCTGCTGCCTCTACTGACTTTGGACAGCATTTCTGCCGGGACACCTCTGCCTGCTACCTGGACCTGTGCTTTGGCTGTGCTCTGGCTGTGCTGACAGTATCTCTGCCTGTGCGAACTATGGACAGTATTCCTGCCTGCTGCCTGGATGATTGCTTTTGCTGTCGCTGACCTCATCCCTGCCTGCTGCCTGGACCGATGTTCTCTTCTGTGGACCACTGCACTTCTAAAACCACAGGTAATCTTTTGTTATTTGGTATGTACCTGCTATGTGTTAGATATATGAAGGGCCTTCAAAAATGTGATCGGTAGTCAGAAAATGATATGTGCAATTAATGCTGCTCGAATGCCTGGAGGTGCTACTTGGATGTTGGGCCTCTGTATGTGGCCAGGCTGTGTAAAAGTCTCACACATGTGGTATCTCTATACTCAGGAGGAGTAGCAGAATGTATTTTGGGGTGTCATTTTTGCTATGTATATGCTATGCGTTAGAAATATCTTATAAATGGACAACTTTGTGTAAAAAAAATGCATTTTCATTTTTTCTCCACATTTTCCAAAACCTTCTGGAAAAAAATGAACCATTCAAAAGACTCATAATGCTTTATAGATTATACTTTGGGGTGTGTGCTTTCCAAAATGGGGTCATTTTGTGGAAAATTCTATTGTCCTAGTGCTCCAGGGCCTTCAAAATTGTAATAGGTGGTTGAGAAAGGATATGTGCGATTTATGCTTGTAGAACGCCTGAAAGTGCTACTTCAATGTTGGGCCTCTGTATATGGCCAGGCTGTGTGAAAGTCTCACACATGTGGTATCGCTATACTCAGGAGGAGTAGCAGAATGCATTTTGGGGTGTCATTTTTGCTTTGTATATGCTATGCGTTAGAAATATCTTATAAATGGACAACTTTGTGTAAAAAAAAATGCATTTTCATTTTTTCTCCACATTTTCCAAAACCTTCTGGAAAAAAATGAACCGTTCAAAAGACTCATAATGCTTCATAGATTATACGTTGGTGTGTGTGCTTTCCAAAATGGGGTAATTTTGTGGAAAATTCCATTGTCCTGGTGCTCCAGGGCCTTCAAAAGTGTAATAGGTGGTTGAGAAAGGATATGTGTGATTTATGCTTGTAGAACGCCTGAAAGTGCTACTTCAATGTTGGGCCTCTGTATATGGCCAGGCTGTGTAAAAGTCTCACACATGTGGTATCGCTATACTCAGGAGGAGTAGCAGAATGCATTTTGGGGTGTCATTTTTGCTATGTATATGCTATGCGTTAGAAATATCTTATAAATGGACAACTTTGTGTAAAAAAAATGCATTTTCATTTTTTCTCCACATTTTCCAAAACCTTCTGGAAAAAAATGAACCGTTCAAAAGACTCATAATGCTTCATAAATTATACGTTGGGGTGTGTGCTTTTCAAAATGGGGTCATTTTGTGGAAAATTCCATTGTCCTGGTGCTCCAGGGCCTTCAAAAGTGTAATAGGTGGTTGAGAAAGGATATGTGCGATTTATGCTTGTAGAACGCCTGAAAGTGCTTCTTCAATGTTGGGCCTCTGTATATGGCCAGGCTGTGTAAAAGTCTCACACATGTGGTATCGCTATACTCAGGAGGAGTAGCGGAATGCATTTTGGGGTGTCATTTTTGCTATGTATATGCTATGTGTTAGAAATATCTTATAAATGGACAACTTTGTGTAAAAAAAATGCATTTTCATTTTTTCTCCACATTTTCCAAAACCTTCTGGAAAAAAATGAACAGTTCAAAAGACTCATAATGCTTCATAGATTATACGTTGGGGTGTGTGCTTTCCAAAATGCGGTCATTTTGTGGAAAATTCCATTGTCCTGGTGCTCCAGGGCCTTCGAAAATGTAATAGGTGGTTGAGAA
Organism: Rana muscosa; assembly: GCA_029206835.1. Classification (NCBI taxonomy): domain Eukaryota; kingdom Metazoa; phylum Chordata; class Amphibia; order Anura; family Ranidae; genus Rana; species Rana muscosa. Next base: position 552,293,651 of record CM055122.1, read on the forward strand.
AGGATATGTGCAATTTATGCTTGTAGAACGCTTGAAAGTGCTACTTCAATGATGGGCCTCTGTATGTGGCCAGGCTGTGTAAAAGTCTCAAACATGTGGTATCGCTACACTCAGGAGGAGTAGCTGAATGTATTTTGGGGAGTAGTTGCAATTATGCATATGCTGTGTGAGAGAAAAAAACTGTTAATATGACCAGTTTCTGTAAAAAAAAAAAAAAAAAAAAAATCCAAATTTTCCCAAGAATTGTGGGAAAAAAATACAACTTCAAAAAACTCACCATGCCTCTTAGTAAATACCTTGGACTGTCTACTTTCCAAAAAGGGGTAATTTTGAGGTATTTGTACTTTCCTGGCTTGTTAGTGTCTCAAGAAATGAGATATGCCTTCAGTACATCAGGCGTGATCAGATGTGATAAATTTTCAGTGATTGCCACCATAGATTGTAGACTCTATAACTTTCACAAAGGCCAAATAATATACACTAATTTGGGTTATTTTTTACCAAAGATATGTAGCAGTAAACATTTTGGCACAAATTTATGAAGAAAAATTACTTATTTGCAAAATTTTACAATAGAAACTAAAAAAAAGGTTTTTTTTTTTAAATTCGCTGTTTTTTTGCTTATATCGCAAAAAATAAAAAACCCAGTGGCGATTAAATACCACCAAAAGAAATCTCTATTTGTGAGAAGAAAATGATAAAAATGTTGTTTGGATACAGTGTAGAATGACTGAGTAATTGTCATTCAAAGTGTGAGAGTACTGAAAGCTGAAAATTGGTCTGGGCGGGAAGGTGCATAAGTGCATGGTATTGAAGTGGTTAAAAACTATCTTTTTTTTAAAGTTTTTTTTGCCTTGGTACATGTCCCTCAGGGCAGTAGCCGGGCCCCCATACCATTTTTATGGCCAATAACTTGCATATAAGTCTTCAAAATGGTGACTTTTGATATTTCAAGTTGAGGTTCCTTAGACCAATGGGATTAGCCATTCGGGTCCAAACTTTTGCGGTGTTCGCAAGTTCTGGCACGAACCAAACCGGGGGGTGTGTTTGGCCCTTTCTATTTATTTGATTTCAAGTCTGTTGAAGGCTATTTAAATTAAACATTATAACATTTTGAACTATCTTTTAAGTATACGTAGATGAGTGCATTTCCACATGCAATTTCTCACAAAGAGCTGTTAGAAGTTTCTTTGTACATATTCAGTAATTGGGGGACAATGCAATAAAGTGGGTTGTGGATGTTTACATTTAAAGTAAGGTAATACAAGAGGGTTAGAGCATATACTGTCTTGTTGAATGAAGTATAGAACATATGAAAATTTTCTTTCATGCTCATTTGCAATAAATATCCTGATTTTATTGTAGCCAGAAAGTACACCAAGTCAGTAATGCCCCATACACACGAGCGGAATTTCCGCCAGCAAAAGTCTGATGTGAGCTTTTCATCGGAAATTTCGACCATGTGTATGCTCCATCAGACTTTTGCTGTCGGAATTTACATCAGCAAAAGTTTGAGAGCAGGTTCTCAATTTTTCAGACGGAAATAAATTCCTATCGGAAAATCCGTTCGTCTGTATGCAATTCCGATGAGAAAAAAAACACGCATGCTTGGAAACAATTTGACGCATGCTCGGAAGCATTGAACTTCTTTTTCTCGCCTCGTCGTAGTGTTGTATGTCACTGCGTTCTTAATGCTCGAAAGTTCAGAAAATGTTTGTGTGACCGTGTGACCGTGACCAAGCCAAGCTTGAGCAGAATTCCGTCAGAAAAAACATCCACTTTTTTCCAACGGAAATTCCGCTCGAGTGTACAGGGCATTAGTCTAGAAAGTGTTTGTCCCATTGTTTGATGTTTGAAGAATCAAAGTTCTTATTGAACAGGGTTTGTATGTGTGGGAACAGAGTAGAGATGACATATTGTTTCATGTTCAAGAGGGAGTCTTTAATTGTTGTATTGAAAAAAACCTGTAAGATCTAGCTTTGCCAAAATTTGGAAGTTTGGAGATAGTGAAGAAAATGGTGGTGCGGTAGATTATATTCCAAGATCAGATCTTGGAGCTGTTTGGGTTGATTGGTATCAATGTAAAAGAAATTAACAAAAAAAATGGCAAACACAATCTTTACCGGTTTGTAAATGTGGCATAATCACTACTTTGGAGAAACACAAGGTTGCCCATAATTGGGACATGGTTGGAAAATAAAAGAGAAAGTGTACATGTTTTGGATATCTCTCCAAGCAAGATTATAAGTGTGTAGAGAGGAGGATAGCTTTTAAAGTTTGAAATTAGAAAAAAATATTGCGCTGAGTGCAAAAACTAAAAAAGGGAAAAACAAAAAGCAGCTTCACAACAATGTGACAAAAATTGTAACCGTGATACTAGTAGAAAAAGTAGCGCTAACAAATAAAAAAGACAAATGAATATCTCTCTACATATAGTGAAAACTAAATAAATATCACACCCACAAAAAGGGATGTGTATGTGTTCACTAAAAAGTCCATGTACATCAACATATATAATCGTGAAAAAAACATATACATAAAGTGTCCATCAAAATAACCAGTGAAGGCACAGTAAGTGAGAGGACATGTGGACTGTGGGTCATCAAAGAAACAACATCTTCTGACAAAAGAAAGTAGATGAGGTACTCTTACCAGAGTCTGTGGATCTGCCTACCCGTGGTTGCAGATCATGTAAGCATGGGAAATCCAACCTCAGGACCATTCGGCTTGTCTGGTGACTCCTATGGTGTTGGAATCTTGACCGTTGAAACTCGACAATCCTCAGATCCAAACCTAGGACAGATATCCCGGATGGATGGAACCGAACCTGGACTCCTAGGGTAACACCCTATTTCGTGTAAAAAAAGTTCAACGACCAAAGACCCCAGACAGGGGTAGCTGGAAAGTGTGGAACAACTCCAGATAAGCTCTCTCCGAATCCCATACAGGAGAAAAAAAGAGACAAGGCTCCAATGGTGCAGGTCAAAAAAGTGGTATAAGGTTTTATTGGAATAAAACCACAAAGAGTTAACATAAAAGGTGATCACATTTCGAATAAAAAACAAAGCAATATGGGGAGCAGCGTACCAATCCCTACGCGTTTCGTCCAAATAAGACTTCTACTTATGAACAGAAATTCAAGAGCATTTTTTTATGCCATAAAAGGTGGCTTATTGCCTGATTCAGTGAATTGATATCCTTATACTTTAGTAATAATGGGATAGTTTGTAAATGATATAATAATCAGGCAAAGATAGTCAATTTAAACAAAGGATGCTTACGAAGAGCAAAAGAGGAAGATGTCTCAAATTATTTAATCACTATAGAAATAATAGGGGTAACTAAGATGGTATATAAAGGAAGAGGTTTTCCTTATATGAATATCTAAATAAGTGATATTATCAGACATCACTTTAAAGGGTAGCATGGAGGATCCTAAATCTTTTGGCTGAGGATGGAAGAGGGAGCAGAGGCAGCTCCAATTAGGCAAATTAGGCAGTCGCCTAAAGCCTCGCACTCACAGGGGCCTCACGGCCACCTAAGTTGCCTGACTTGTGTGTGTGAGTGGGAGGGAACGTCCCTAGGTCTGTGTCCCTAAGCAGGTGGGATGAGCAAGTCGGGCCAGTAATGAGTCTCTAGTATACACTACAGCGCGTGCTATATCACCAGCGCCGCAACAACCTGAAGTCTCCTCTCTCTGCCTCTCTTGGCACTCTCCAGCACCCCCTTTCAGTGTCCTCCAGTGCCGCCTGCAGACAATATGTAGAGGTGGAGCTGCCGGCTGCTGCTAAACCCAGGAGAGATGCATGCAAGCACAGACATGCAGGAGTTCGTTCTCTCAGGTGTGGAGGCAGGTGAGCTGGCAATTTTGTGGGAGCACTTGAGACTTGTATGCAGGGACTTGAGATGGGTGAGTGGGTGGTGAGAGCAGTGTCTGCAGCAGGGAAGGAGGGCAGTTCTGGTGCTGTGCTGCTAACTTCAGTTGCTCTATGCATGCCACTGCAAAGTGGCCTCTGCAGTGCTGGAGCAATAAATTAGGGCTCATTCACACCATATACCACTTTTATACCATCTACACCCTTCTCATGTCATAATACCCACCTCTATACAATCCACACCCCTCTCATGTCATACTACCCACCTCCATACACTCTTCACCCCTCTCATGTCATATACCCACCTCTAAACATCCTGCACCCCTCTCATGTCATTCTACCCACCTCCATACACTCCACACCCCTCTCATGTCATACTTCCCACCTTTATATACTCCACATCCCTCTCCTGTACATACTACCCACCTCCATACACTCTGGACACCTCTCATATCATACTACCCACCTCCATACACTCTGAACCCCTATTATGTCATACTTCCCACCTCCAAACACTCTGTACCCCTCTCATGTCATAATATTCCCCTCTATACACTCCACACCCCTCTCATGTACATACTACCCACCTCCATACACTCCACACCCTTCTCATGTACATACTACCCACCTCCATACACTGCGCACCCCTCTCCCTTACATTCTACCCACTGTCATACACTCCGCACCCCTTTCATGTCATACTACCCACCTCCATACATTCCGCACCCCTTTCATGTCATACTACCCACCTCCAAACACTCTGCACCCCTCTCATGTCATAATACCCACTTCTATACACTCCACACCCCTCTCATGTACATACTACCCACCTCTATACACTCCACACCCCTCTCATATACATACTACTCACCTCCATACACTGCACCCCTCACCTGTACATTCTACTCACCGCCATTCATTCCGCACCCCTCTCATGTCATACTACCCACCTCCATACACTCCACACCCCTCTCTTGTACATACTACCCACCTCCATACACTTCATATCCCTCTCATGTCATACTACCCATCTCCATACACTCTGCACCCCTCTCATGTCATACTACCCACCGCTATACACTCTGCCCCCCTCTCATGTCATACTACCCTCCTTCATACACTCTGCACCCCTCTCATGTACATACCACCCACCTCCATACACTCCGCACCCCCCTCATGTCATACTACCCACCTCCATATGCTCCATACCCCTTGCCTGTACATACTACCCACCTCCATACACTCGGACCCTCTCATGTCATACTACCCACCTCCATACACTCTGCACCCCTTTCATGTCATACTACCCTCCTCCATTCACTCCACACCCCTCTCAAGTCATAATACCCACCGCCATACACTCCGCACCCCTCTCCTGTACATTCCACTCACCGCCATACACTCCACACCCCTCTCATGTCATACTACCCACCTCCATACACTCCACACCCCTCTCCTGTACATACTACCAACCTCCATACACTTCACATCCCTCTCATGTCATACTACCCATCTCCATACACTCTGCACCCCTCTCATCTCATAACAGCCACCACTATACACTCTGCACCCCTCTCATGTCAAACTACCCACCTCCATACACTCCGCACCCCTCTCATGTACATACTACCCTCCTCCATACACTCCGCACCCCTCTCATGTCATACCACCCACCTCCAAACACTCTGCACCCCTCTCATGTCATAATATCCCCTCCATACACTGCGCACCGCTCTCATGTACATACTATCAACCTCCATACACTTCACATCCCTCTCATGTCATACTACCCATCTCCATACACTCTGCACCCCTCTCATCTCATAATAGCCACCGCTATATACTCTGCACCCCTCTCATGTCAAACTACCCTCCTCCATACACTCCGCACCCCTCTCATGTACATACTACCCACCTCCATACACGCCACACCCCTCTCATGTACATACTACCCACCTCCATACACTCCGCACCCCTCTCATGTACATACTACCCTCCTCCATACACTCCACACCCCTCTCATGTCATACCACCCATCTCCAAACACTCTGCACCCCTCTCATGTCATAATATCCCCTCCATACACTCCGCACCCCTCACATGTAAATACTACCCACCTTCATACACTCCACACCCTTCTCATGTACATACTACCCACCTCCATACACTCCGCACCCCTCTCCTGTACATTCTACTCACCGCCATACACTCCGCACCCCTCTCATGTCATATTACCCACCTCCATACACTCCACACCCCTCTCCTGTACATACTACCCACCTCCATACACTCCACATCCCTCTCATGTCATACTACCCTTCTCCATACACTCTGCACCCTGCTCATGTCATACTACCCACGGCTATACACTCTACACCCCTCTCATGTCATTCTACCCTCCTTCATACACACCGCACCCCTCTCATGTACATACTACCAACCTCCATACACTTCACATCCCTCTCATGTCATACTACCCATCTCCATACACTCTGCACCCCTCTCATCTCATAACAGCCACCGCTATACACTCTGCACCCCTCTCATGTCAAACTACCCTCCTCCATACACTCCGCACCCCTCTCATGTACATACTACCCACCTCCATACACGCCACACCCCTCTCATGTACATACTACCCACCTCCATACACTCCGCACCCCTCTCATGTACATACTACCCTCCTCCATACACTCCGCCCCCCTCTCATGTCATACCACCCACCTCCAAACACTCTGCACCCCTCTCATGTCATAATATCCCCTCCATACACTCCGTACCCCTCACATGTACATACTACCCACCTTCATACACTCCACACCCTTCTCATGTACATACTACCCACCTCCATACACTCCGCACCCCTCTCCTGTACATTCTACTCACCGTCATACACTCCACATCCCTCTCATGTCATACTACCCTTCTCCATACACTCTGCACCCCGCTCATGTCATACTACCCACCGCTATACACTCTACAACCCTCTCATGTCATACGACCCTCCTTCATACACTCCGCACCCCTCTCATGTACATACTATCCACCTCCATACACTCCGCACCCCTCTCATGTACATATTACCCACCTCCAAACACTCTGCACCCCCCTCATGTCATACTACCCACCTCCATACGCTCCATACCATTTGCCTGTACATACTATCCACCTCCATACACTCGGGACCCCTCTCATGTCATACTACTCTCCTCCATACACTCCACACCCCTCTCATGTACATACTACCCACCTCCATACACTCCGCACCCCTGTCAAGTCAAAATACCCACCGCCATACACTCAGCACCCCTCTCCTGTACACTCTTCTCACTGCCATACATTCCGCACCCCTCTCATGTCATACTACCCACCTTCATGCCCTCCACACCCCTCTCCTGTACATACTACCCACCTTCATACACTCCACATCCCTCTCATGTCATACTACCCACCTCCAAACACTCTGCACCCCTCTCATGTCATAATACCCACTTCTATACACTCCGCACCCCTCTCATGTGCATACTACCCACCTCTATACACTCCACACCCCTCTCATATACATACTACTCACCTCCATACACTGCACCCCTCTCCTGTACATTCTACTCACCGCCATTCACTCCGCACCCCTCTCATGTAATGCTACCCACCTCCATACACTCCACACCCCTCTCCTGTACATACTACCCACCTCCATACACTCCATATCCCTCTCATGTCATACTACCCATCTCCATACACTCTGCACCCCTCTCATGTCATACTACCCACCGCTATACACTCTGCACCCCTCTCATGTCATACTACCCTCCTCCATACACTCCGCACCCCTCTCATGTACATACCACCCACCTCCATACCCTCCGCACCCCCCTCATGTCATACTACCCACCTCCATATGCTCCATACCCCTTGCCTGTACATACTACCCACCTCCATACACTCGGGACCCCTCTCATGTCATACTACCCACCTCCATACACTCTGCACCCCTTTCATGTCATACTACCCTCCTCCATTCACTCTGCACCCCTCTCAAGTCATAATACCCACCGCCATACACTCCGCACTCCTCTCCTGTACATTCCACTCACCGCCATACACTCCACACCCCTCTCATGTCATACTACCCACCTCCATACACTCCACACCCCTCTCCTGTACATACTACCAACCTCCATACACTTCACATCCCTCTCATGTCATACTACCCATCTCCATACACTCTGCACCCCTCTCATCTCATAATAGCCACCGCTATACACTCTGCACCCTTCTCATGTCAAACTACCCTCCTCCATACACTCCGCACCCCTCTCATGTACATACTACCCACCTCCATACACGCCACACCCCTCTCATGTACATACTACCCACCTCCATACACTCCGCACCCCTCTCATGTACATACTACCCTCCTCCATACACTCCACACCCCTCTCATGTCATACCACCCACCTCCAAACACTCTGCACCCCTCTCATGTCATAATATCCCCTCCATACACTCCGCACCCCTCACATGTAAATACTACCCACCTTCATACACTCCACACCCTTCTCATGTACATACTACCCACCTCCATACACTCCGCACCCCTCTCCTGTACATTCTACTCACCGCCATACACTCCACACCCCTCTCATGTCATATTACCCACCTCCATACACTCCACACCCCTCTCCTGTACATACTACCCACCTCCATACACTCCACATCCCTCTCATGTCATACTACCCTTCTCCATACACTCTGCACCCTGCTCATGTCATACTACCCACCGCTATACACTCTACACCCCTCTCATGTCATACTACCCTCCTTCATACACTCCGCACCCCTCTCATGTACATACTACCAACCTCCATACACTTCACATCCCTCTCATGTCATACTACCCATCTCCATACACTCTGCACCCCTCTCATCTCATAACAGCCACCGCTATACACTCTGCACCCCTCTCATGTCAAACTACCCTCCTCCATACACTCCGCACCCCTCTCATGTACATACTACCCACCTCCATACACGCCACACCCCTCTCATGTACATACTACCCACCTCCATACACTCCGCACCCCTCTCATGTACATACTACCCTCCTCCATACACTCCGCCCCCCTCTCATGTCATACCACCCACCTCCAAACACTCTGCACCCCTCTCATGTCATAATATCCCCTCCATACACTCCGTACCCCTCACATGTACATACTACCCACCTTCATACACTCCACACCCTTCTCATGTACATACTACCCACCTCCATACACTCCGCACCCCTCTCCTGTACATTCTACTCACCGTCATACACTCCACATCCCTCTCATGTCATACTACCCTTCTCCATACACTCTGCACCCCGCTCATGTCATACTACCCACCGCTATACACTCTACAACCCTCTCATGTCACACTACCCTCCTTCATACACTCCGCACCCCTCTCATGTACATACTACCCACCTCCATACACGCCGCACCCCTCTCATGTACATACTACCCACCTCCATACAATCTGTACCCCTCTCATGTACATACTACCCACCTCCATACACTCCACACCCCTCTCATGTACATATTACCCACCTCCAAACACTCTGCACCCCCCTCATGTCATACTACCCACCTCCATACGCTCCATACCATTTGCCTGTACATACTATCCACCTCCATACACTCGGGACCCCTCTCATGTACATACTACCCACCTCCATACACTCCGCACCCCTGTCAAGTCATAATACCCACCGCCATACACTCAGCACCCCTCTCCTGTACACTCTTCTCACTGCCATATATTCCGCACCCCTCTCATGTCATACTACCCACCTTCATACACTCCACACCCCTCTCCTGTACATACTACCCACCTCCATACACTCCACATCCCTCTCATGTCATACTACCCATCTGCATACACTCTGCACCCCTCTCATGCCATACTACTCACCGCTATACACTCTGCACCCCTTTCATGTCATACTACCCTCCACCATACACTCTGCACCCCTCTCATGTACATACTACCCACCTCCATACACCCCGCACCCCTCAAATGTACATACTACCCACCTCCATATACTCTGCACCCCTCTCACGTACATACTACCCACCGCCATACACTCCGCACCCCCCTCATGTCATACTACCCACCTCCATACACTTCATACCCCTTGCCTTTACATACTACCCACCTCCATACACTTGGGACCTCTCCCATGTCATACTACCCACCTCCATACACTCTGCACCCCTCTCATGTCATACTACCCACCTCCATACACTTCGTACATCTCTCATGTACTTACTACCCACCTCCATACACTCCGCACCTCTCTCAAGTCATAATACCCACCGCCATACACTCCGCACCCATCTCCTGTACATACTACTTGCCTCCATAGACTCTGCACCCCTCTCATGTGCATACTAAATGCTGTCATACCCTCCACTTTCCTCTCCTACACATGTTTACCACCATTGTACAGTGCCATCATTAAACGTCATGGGCAAAGTAATGCACTGGGGCCCCTACTAGAGAGATGGTGACCTGTACCATACACTTCTCATAGCAGAAAACAGTGAGTGCGGCTAAATTATGCTACATATTGGGCATGGCTTTTTAGTCTGATTAGAAATTTTTGTCTTTTTTTTTACAATTGTTTTATTATTATTTTACAATTTTTTTTTACACTTTTTAATTTTTTTGCTGAGAGTTTTTTGGCTTCTTTGGTGAGAGATCAGAGGACCCCTGAAGTCTCACTTTTGAGACAAAGAAAGTGACCAAGGAAACATTCCCCAGTCCTTTTCTCTTTAGCCTTAGCTGTACTGCAGATGAATGAACAGGAGGCAGAGGCTCCTGGTAATTCATAAATCAAAGCAGAGTAAACACAGTTTACTCTGCTTCAGTTATGATTGAACACAGTGAGTGATCAGTACTGATCACTCACTGTGTTCATTTAGAAAAGGAAAGGGCTAGTGAATTACATATTTACCAACCCCTTTTCCTAAAGCAGGAGAGAAGAGGGAAGGCGGCAGTGCTGTGGGGGGGGGGGGGGGGCAGATAGTTAATTTTTATCGCTTGAATTATTTTTACCATTTTTGGGTTCAAAGTTTTAACTAAGGCCTCACACAGGCCTCACACAGCCTAGAGCCGCATCTGAGAGGGAGGATCCCACATTTATTAACATATATATGGAAGGCAGAAAAAATATTAATGTTTGTGAATATCTGCTGAATAGTCTGAACATATTGAGAAGGTCTAGAAGTGAAAAGCAAAACGCAATCTGCAAACACAGCTGCTTGGTGCTTAATATCATCCTTTCAGGACACCCAACTTTTTTCCCCAAAACACATGCACTTGACTCTACCTTCACTGTGACCCTTTTAAGAATAGTATCACTTCCAAAACAGCATATGTAGCAAAATAATTATACAATGAAATAATTAGCTTGGTATAAAATTCAGTACACATGCTGCCTCATATAATTGCTGTTATGGGTATAATCGAGTGCATGATGCAGTAAAGATAAGACTCTTAACCTGTGGTTTCATTAACTTCTGCTTAATTATTGGCATTGAATCTGTTTTAGTCTAGTCACCATTTGTGTTAACGCATCAAAAAATTAATACTCACGTAAAGCAATAAGTAAACTGGTACATATTCTACATCTTTATGAAAAACAAATTATTTGTCCAAAAGTATTTTGTACAAAAATATAGGCAAATATATAAGTAAATCAGTGGACAGTGTTACATTTTCTTTTTTAATTTTTCATATTATTTTAAACAGTAAGTATTCGTGTAAAGCTAAAGGATAAGGCCATTCAGAGATTTTCTTCTAAAACCGCTAAAGGCCAATTTGAATGCCAACTTGATTTCTCTGCTCCCTTGCGTCTGTTTTTAGGTCTGCAATTAGTAGGGCTTTAGAGATTTTCAGATTCCTCAAAGAGCCCATAGGGGTCAGTTCTGAAACAGATACATAAAATACAGATGTCATTGAATACAAAAACTATGTTTGTTTTGGTACTACAGAACAACATATCAATGATACATAGGCAGGGTTACCATGTTAAAGGTATTTCATGACATGAAGTCCTCATATATAGTGAATTGAAAAACTTTTTATACTCATTGAAATGGCTGACAATTTATATTTTAAAAATGCAAACATTATTAATTTATTCATTCATTCTTCATTTAACCAAGAATACAGACAAAGGTGATATACTTGAATTGAAACATAAGGAAAACGTTGTAATATTTATTCAACATAAATGTCAATAAGTATACCTTTGGCATCAGAAGCTGGTATTGTCCCCTTTAGCAGATACATGCAATGGTGTACTTTGGAAAAATAAGTATACCCTTGGCTTCAGAGGCTGGTATTACTTCCTAGGTTTTTTTGCATTTCAAACCCCCCTACAAAATTTCAATGGGACTCAAATCATGGCCATTCCTTGGTGAATTTGCTTGTTGCTTCAAATCATTGTCATGTTGGAAATGGAAAGAACCTTTCCCAGTTCAATTTACACTTTCAGATAGATGATCTCACATACTTGTTATATTTGGATAGATAGTGTAGCACTACTCCTCATTTGAAAGCCAGTGTTTTGAATGAAGGCACTTCATATGCATTTATGACATTTAGGACACTTTTGTATACTGTGACAATATTTGTAAGCCATATCATGGTTTTAATATATACTTTTTCAGATTTGAAATGTAATAAAATTGTGATTTTTTTATATCTGGTTGTGTATATGTATGCATTTAAAATCCCATCAGGCTTCATAAATTTGTGCACACACATTAACCACTTCCTTACCGGGCCATAGTAATATGACGCCGGCAGGAACCCTCCCTCCCTCCGGGTGGACGTCATATGACGTCCCTGCTTCCCGGCCGTCTAGGGTGTGTGTGTGCTCCCGCCGCATCACTCGGGCCCCGGTGCGTGTGCCCGGTGGCCGCCATGTCCGCCGGGCACCCGCGAATGCCTGCGATCATGGCAGGACCGTGGATCTGTGTGTGTAAACACACAGATTCACCTCCTGTCAGTGGTGAGGAGACCGATGTGTGTTCCCAGTACAGAGGAACACACATCGGTCTCCTCCACTTGTGAGTCCCCTCCCCCTACAGTTAGAATCACTTAATAGGGAACATATTAACCCCTTGATCGCCCCCTAGTGTTAACCCTTCCCTGCCAGTCACATTTATACAGTAATCAGTGCAGTTTTATAGCACTAATCACTGTATAAATGTGAATGGTCCCAAAAACGTGTCAAAAGTGTCTGATATGTCCGCCGCAATGTCACGGTCACAATAAAAAGTAAAAAAAAAATGCCATAAATATATCCCCTATTTTGTAGACTCTATAACTTTTGTGCAAACCAATCAATATACGTTTATTGCGATTTTTTTTTTACCAAAAATATGTAGAAGAATACATATCGGTCTAAACTGAGGAAAAAAAATAAAATTGTGATATTTATTAAATCAAAAAGTAAAAAATATTGTGTTTTTTTTAAATTGTCACTCTTCTTTTGTTTATAGCGCAAAAAATAAAAACCACAGAGATGATCAAATACCACCAAAAGAAAGCTCTAAAGCTCTATTTTTGGGAAAAAATGTGGGTACAGTGTTGCATGACCGCGCAATTGTTATTCAAAGTGCAACAGCACTGAAAACTAAAAATTGGCCTGGGCAGGAAGGGGGTGAAAATTCCCTGTATTGAAGTGGTTAAAATATATATATTTTTTTAATGGTTTGTTTACAGTATATATTATTTATCCAATTATTTATGTTGTGTATGTGGAGACATATATCAGTGATAGCGGCAACTCACTATACGTACAAAATTGTTTGTTATTATTATTTTGAAATGATGATAGCATTACAAACTGCAGAGTAAAAGTGGCAGCACATATGTAGTTTACAAATACATACTTGTTATAATTAAAATTCATAAGTGACCCAATGGGGTTGATTTATTAAATGCAAGACTATTCAGTTTGCAAGTGCAGTTGCACTCTGCAACCGAGTTTTCCCCAGAGCTTAACGAATAAGGTGAAGCTCTGTTGACCTTCATCATCCAGTCACGAGCAAGCAAAAAAGCTGTTTTGCAGAGGTGTAGCTTGAAGCTTGTGAGCACCGGTGTAAAAGTTGGCCTGGGGCCTCCTCACTACCACTTGCAGCTTCCACCACGTGTCAAAATAGTCCAAGTGGCTAAAGAGTTAAGCAGCCTATAGATTGCAATTTTCTTTCCTTTCACCACGTTTGGAAGGAAAGAAAATAGCTCAATTCCCCCATCAACACATTCAGTGTTGATGGGGGAATCCCTCCTGCATCGCTGTTGTGTTTTGACAGCGGGGAGCCTTCCTGGCCGGATGAACACAATGATCACTGCTAGTGCCTATAGCCGCTGGCAATGATCGCATGTGAACAAAATCGACAGGCTGTTTATACTGAAGTTGATAAATGAAAGAAAACTCTTCCTGTTTGCATTGGCTCTCCTGCACACATAACCTCCCCTCTTTACTCACTGCCTTCTCCTGCCCACATTTCCCCCCTACCTGGACACACTGTCCCCTCCTGCACACATCACCCCTCTCCCTGTACACAATGCCCCTCCTGTACATTGTACCCCCTCCTGTATAAATTACTCCCTCCCTGTGCACAATGTCTCCTCCTGTACATATTACCCCTTCCTTGTACACACTGCTCCCTCTTGTACATGTTATTCCCTCCCTGTACATATAACCCCCTTCTTGTACACAATGCCCCTTCCTGAACATATTACCCCCTCCTGTATATATTACCCTCCTCCCTGTACACCACACTGACTTCTGAATATATTACCCCCTATTAGTACACAATGCCCCCTCCTGTACATATTACCCCCTCCTTGTACACAATGCCCCTTCCTGAACATATTACCCCCTCCTGTATATATTACCCTCCTACCTGTACACAATGCCAACTTCTGAATATATTACCCCCTCCTTGTACACAATGCCCCTTCCTGTACATATTACCTTCTCCTTGTACACAATGCTCCTTCCTGTATATATTACCCCCTCCTTGTACTCCTTGTACACAATGCCCCCTCCTGTACATATTACCCCTGTATTGTACACAATGCCCCCTCCTGTACATATTACTCCCCTTCCTGTGTGTACTGCTCCCTCCTGTGCATATTACCCCCTCCCTGTAAACAATGCCCCCTCTTGCCCACAATTTCCCCCCTTCCTGTACAACAAAACAATACTCCTGCGCTCTGATGTCTTGGTGTATGCGGGGCGTGTCGATCATTCCTCAGTAAACAGGCAACACTTTAGGAATCTTGCAGCCCTCCTCAGAACTATGGGTGTTCATACAACTGTAAAAACTGATAGGATCCCACAAGCTGTGTAGGCTCTGAAGAAAGGGGTGCGCCCCGGAAACGCGTCAGCCGTCCAGCACATTTGAGGTACCATCCATCTCTCTGGTCATCGAGTTTTGACTTCAGTCGTCCTATGATTCAGGCTGGTCACTAGAAAAAGCTCATTCTAACGCTCTGCTTGTGAGTAGGACCATTGCTGTTTTTATACATTTTAATAAAGATTTTATCTGGTAATACACTAGGTCGGTGCCCCCTTCCTGTACACATTGCCCCCTCTTGCCCACAATTTCCCCCCTTCCTGTACACATTACCCCCCCCACACACACACACACATTTCCCCCTCCATGTATACACTGGCCCCCATCTCCTCCACCCTGCTTCTTTTCTCTTGCACACAGTCCCCAAAATATAAGACATTCGTTGCTGAGATGTTGCACTAATTACTCCTCAGCCTAGCAAGGGTAAAAGCTTATGCTGTCTCCACTCCACTGCACACTGAACCTCCCTACATTCTTAAAAATAATCTGTGAGTCAGACTCTCTCTGCTCACATTCTTGACCTGTCCAGGTCCCTGGAGAACACACCAATGACGGTAGAGCAGTAGCAATGCTAACTAATCTCATAGAAAACCCTGATTGGTTACAAAACTCTACTAGAAAGTGTTGATTGGAGGCATCCCAAAAATAAGTCTGTTTACCTGGTTCAGTCAGAGCGGCAGTGATCTGACTTTCTGCTGCACAGAGTGGCTGCAGGTTCAGTGCAGAATCACCGTACTGGTACTGCAGCGGCTGCCCTGGCCCCCTGGAGCATGGCTGTGGTCGCCACATGACACATTACATAGCTAGATGGCATGATGGATTTGATGTGTAAACTTGAGCACAACAGATCTTTTCCAAGCTTGCCCTGAGGGGGGGTCTGCAATCTAGTTTGAATTAAGAAGGCAGATAAATGGAAGACCATGCTTAATTACCTAGTATGGGCATAACAAATATCTTGTGATGTCCTTCGGACACACAGGTAATTAAATATTTCAAGACCTCTATATGTGTGTGTTGCAGTGTACCTTAACAATATTTTATTTTTTATCACCTAATCACTAGAAACATCAACAGCACATTTGGCACTGGATAGTACTCTAATGGCTGTGGGGAAACCTGCTTTGCTTAAAGGCAGAAAAATGTAATTCCACGGGTACATAGTCTTCAACCCCAGGAACAGAGTTGGGCCGAACACCCCCGGTTCGGTACACGCCACAACTCTCGAATATCGCAAAAGTTCAGACTCGAACCACGAACCCTATTAATGTCTATGGGACCCGAACTTGGAAAATCAAAAGTGTCTATTTTGAAGGCTTATATGCAAATTATTGGCCATAAAAAGGATATGGGGCCTGGGGGACATGTATCAATGCAATTTTTATTTTTTATTTTAAAGATAATTTTTAAAGGAGCAGTGATTTTAATGATGCTTAAAGTGAAACAATAAAAATGAAAAATTCCTTTAACCACTTAAGCCCCGGACCATTTGGTAGCTAAAGGACCAGAGGTGAATTCAGAATTTTGCACTGCGCTGCTTTAACTGTAAATTGTGCGGACATGCAATGTTGTACCCAAACGAAATTTGCGTCCTTTTCTTCCCACAAATAGAGCTTTCTTTTAATGGTATTTGATTGCCTCTGCGATTTTTATTTTTTGCGATATAAACGGAAAAAGACCGAAAATTTTGAAAAAAAATGATATTTTCTACTTTTTGTTATAAGAAAAATCGAATAAACTCAATTTTAGTCATACATTTAGGCCAAAATGTATTCAGCCACATGTCTTTAGTAAAAAAAATGTCAATAAGCGTATATTTATCGGTTTGCGCAAAAGTTATAGCGTTTACAAACTAGGGTACATTTTCTGGAATTTACACAGCTTTTAATTTATGACTGCCTATCTCATTTCTTGAGGTGCTAAAATGACAGGGCAGTACAAAACCCCCCCAAATGACCCCATTTTAGAAAGTAGACACCCCAAGGAAATTGCTGAGAGGCATGTTGAGCCCATTGAATATTTTTTTTTTTTGTCCCAAGTGATTGAATAATGACAAAAAAAAAAAAAAAAAATTACAAAAAGTTGTCACTAAATGATATATTGCTCACACATGCCATGGTTATATGTGGAATTGCACCCCAAAATACATTCTGCTGCTTCTCCTGAGTACGGGGATACCACATGTGTGGGACTTTTTAGGAGCCTAGCCACGTACGGGACCCCGGAAACCAAGCACCGCCTTCAGGATTTCTAAGGGCGCAAATTTTTGATTTCACTCCTCACTACCTATCACAGTTTTGAAGGCCATAAAATGCCAAAATAGCACAAAACCCCCCCAAATGACCCCATTTTAGAAAGTAGACACACCAAGGAAATTGCTGAGAGGCATGTTGAGCCCATTGAATATTTTTTTTTTGTCCCAAGTGATTGAATAATGACAAAAAAAAAAAAAAAATTACAAAAAGTTGTCACTAAATTATATATTGCTCACACATGCCATGGTTATATGTGGAATTGCACCCCAAAATACATTCTGCTGCTTCTCCTGAGTACGGGGATACCACATGTGTGGGACTTTTTAGGAGCCTAGCCACGTACGGGACCCCGGAAACCAAGCACCGCCTCCAGGATTTCTAAGGGCGCAAATTTTTGATTTCACTCCTCACTACCTATCACAGTTTTGAAGGCCATAAAATGCCAAAATAGCACAAAACCCCCCCAAATGACCCCATTTTGGAAAGTAGACACCCCAAGCTGTTTGCTGAGAGGCATGGTGAGTATTTTACAGCTCTCATTTGTTTTTGAAAATGAAGAAAGAACATTTTTTTTTTTCTTTTTTTTTTCAATTTTCAAAACTTTGTGACAAAAAGCGAGATCTGCAAAATACTCACAATACCTCTCAGCAAATAGCTTGGGGTGTCTACTTTCCAAAATGGGGTCATTTGGGGGGGTTTTGTGCCATCTGGGCATTCCATGGCCTCCGAAACTGTGATAGGCAGTGAGAAGTGAAATCAAAAATTGACACCCTTAGAAAGCCTGAAGGCGGTGCTTGGTTTTTGGGGTCCCGTACGCGGCTAGGCTCCCAAAAAGTCTCACACATGTGGTATCCCCGTACTCAGGAGAAGCAACAGAATGTATTTTGGGGTGTAATTCCACATATGCCCATGGCATGTTTGAGCAATATATCATTTAGTGACAACTTTGTGCAAAAAAAAAAAAAAAATTATTTTTTCCGCAACTTGTGTCAACATATAAAATATTCCATGGACTCGACATGCCTCTCAGTATATAGCTTGGGGTGTCTACTTTCCAAAATGGGGTCATTTGGGGGGGGGTTTTGAACTGTTCTGGCATTTTATACACAACATTAGGAAGCTTACATCCTCTCTTCTAACCACTTGAAGACAAAGCCCTTTTTGACACTTTTTGTTTACATGAAAACATATTTTTTTTTGCAAGAAAATTATGTTGAACCCCCAAACATTATATATATTTTTAAAGAAAAGGCCCTACAGAATAAAATGGTGGGTGTTGCATTTTTTTTTCTACACAGTATTTGCGCAGCGATTTTTCAAACGCATTTTTTTTGGGAAAAAATACACTTTTTTTAATTTTAATGCACTAAAACACACTATATTGCCCAAATGTTTGATGAAATAAAAAAGATGATCTTAGGCCGAGTTCATAAATACCAAACACGACATGCTTTAAAATTTCGCACAAACGCGCATTGGCGACAAACTACATACATTTCTAAAAGCCTTTAAAAGCATTTACAGGTTACCCCGTTAGATTTACAGAGGAGGTCTACTGCTAAAATTACTGCCCTCGATCTGACCTTCGCGGTGATACCTCACATGCATGGTGCAATTGCTGTTTACATATGACGCCAGACCGACGCTTGCGTTCGCCATTGGGCAAGAGCAGGGCAGGACAGGGGTGCTTTTTTTTTTTTTATTATTAATTTTGCTTTTTTATTTTATTTTTAAACTGTTGCTTCCATATTTATTTATTTTTATCACTTTTATTGTTATCTCAGGGAATGTAAATATCCCCTATGATAGCAATAGGTAATGACAGGTACTCTTTTTTGAAAAAACTGGGGTCTATTGGACCCTAGATCTTTCCTCTGCCCTCAAAGCATCTGACCACACCAAGATCGGTGTGATAAAATGCTTTCCCAATTTCCCAATGGCGCTTTTTATATCCGGGGGGGGGACTTTCCCTCCCACTGCTTGTAAAAGCAGTCCAGAGGCTAATTAGCCACTAGGATTGCTTTTACATGAAATCCGGCCGCTGGCTGAAAAGAATGATACCAAGATGATACCTAAACCCGCAGGCATCATTCTGGTATAAACATTCAAAGTCCAGCAACATACCAGTACGTTGCTGGTCCTTGTTGGACATGTATTGTAATCTTTTTTTTCATGCAGCCTGTTGGCTGAACGAAAAAAAAAGATTGATCGGTGGGTATGCCCACCATTAGAATACCGCCCTTCATCCACCCACTTCTAATGATGGGCATACATGCACCATTTATATATGCCGAAGCATGGGGGCATCTTCTCGCAAAAGTTATGCCGCGTACATATGGTCAGACTTTTCCACGGGCAAGCCTCCGTCGGAATTTCGACCGTATATACGCGGCATTAGGAGCAAAATCGCTCCTCCGCTCCTGCTGCCCCAATGCTTCGGCATATATGCTTTTTTTTTTTAACTGTGGTGGTGAAATTACCTCCTACAGCACTGGAGTCGCAGGGATCAGGCCTGTCTCTGCGAACGCTGCAGTTATGTGTGTTGTGTTTTGCAAGTGACAGTGATCGATCGATACTGCACTTCGGTGGCCTGGGCTGGACGGAGGGGCAAAACGCAGGTGCTAGCAGGTATCTGGGCTGATCCCGCTAACACTGCGTTTTTGGGAACCCTAAACTGCTGGGGACGCTAGTATAGATCTGATCAGATCAGATATTGAGCTGATCAGATACTATACCACTAAGGGGGGTGTATGCTTCACGTGTGGGTGTTAGCGCTACTGGCACTAACCTGACGCTGCCTGGGGTGTGACGCAGACCCTCTCTGACGCTAAAACCTAATTGATATCACCCGCCGGGCGATCAGGGGGTTAAACCTTTATTGGGTTATATACGGCGGGTGCCCTGACACTATAAAAAGCAAACTAACTAACCAGCGTCACCCGTAACACTTATATGATGATCACTGGTGAAAGGGTTAACTAGGGGCAATTAGGGGGTTAAAACCTTTATTAGGTAATATATGGGGGTACCTGACGCTATATAAAAACCTGACGGCGAACCTAAAAAAAAATTACTGGCTACCTATCGGCATCACAGACACTAAGACAACGATCATAAAAACGATTGCTTAGCGACAGTGGTGATAGGGGGTGAAAGGGTTACCTGGGGGGCGATCAGGGGGTTAAACCTTTATTAGATAATATATGGGGGTACCTGACGCTATAAAAACCTGCGGCGAACCTAAAAAAAATTACTGGCTACCGATCAGCATCACCGACGCTAAGACATCGATCAGAAAAATGATCGCATAGTGACGGCGGTGCTAGGGGGTGAAAGGGTTACCTGGGGGGTGATCAAGGGGGTTACACCTTTATTAGGTAATATATGGGGGTACCCGACACTATAAAAACCTGCGGCGAACCTAAAAAAAATTACTGGCTACCGATCAGCATCGCCGACGCTAAGACATCGATCAGAAAAATTATCGCTTAGTGACAGTGGTGATAGGGGGTGAAAGGGTTACCTGGGGGGCGATCAAGGGGGTTAAACCTTTATTAGGTAATATATGGGGGTACCCGACGCTATAAAAACCTGCGGCGAACCTAAAAAAAATTACTGGCTACCGATCAGCATCACCGACGCTAAGACATCGATCAGAAAAATGATCGCATAGCCACGGCGGTGCTAGGGGGTGAAAGGGTTACCTGGGGGGTGATCAAGGGGGTTAAACCTTTATTAGGTAATATATGGGGGTACCCGACGCTATAAAAACCTGCGGCGAACCTAAAAAAAATTACTGGCTACCGATCAGCATCGCCGACGCTAAGACATCGATCAGAAAAATTATAACTTAGTGACAGTGGTGATAGGGGGTGAAAGGGTTACCTGGGGGGCGATCAAGGGGGTTAAACCTTCATTAGGTAATATATGGGGGTACCCGACGCTATAAAAACCTGCGGCGAACCTAAAAAAAATGACTGGCTACCGATCAGCATCACCGACGCTAAGACATCGATCAGAAAAATGATTGCTTAGTGACAGTGGTGATAGGGGGTGAAAGGGTTACCTGGGGGGCGATCAGGGGGTTAAACCTTTATTAGGGGGGGTTAGGGGGCTACACTGGACCTAAAACTAAATGTGCTGACACTTTTACAGTCACAAATGTCACTGATTGCAGTGATCACTAAATAAATGGTCACTGCAATCAGTGACACTGTGACTGGGGGCTGGGGGGGCTGGGGGGTGATCTGGGGGTGTCTGGGGGGGCCTGGGGGGCGATTTATGTGCCTATGTGTCCTGGTGTCAGTGTGCTGTTCTGTGTACTAACCTGGCATCTTCTCCTGTACGGCGCTCGGTATATGTGAGCGCCCCAGGAGAGATGACATCACTTCCTCCTTCCTGGCAGGCAGGGGAAGCTCTCTCATTCGCCGGGAGCGATCGAGAGGGGGTGGCCGGAATCGAACGGCCGTCCCCTCATGCCGGATCGCTCCCGAAGGTAAAACGACCGCTCACTGTAAAGAAGGGGGGTCCGATCGGACCCCCCAACTATACAAAGGCAATCACGTACATATACGTGATTCTGCCTGTCGGTGCCATTCTGCTGACGTATATTTACAGTGGGCGGTCGTTAAGTGGTTAAATATAGTGCATTGGGGTCCCATTAGTCTGCCTGTAAAGTGGGGCATCTGTACCGTGCATAGAACCTGTTGCAGCAAAACTGACATATATAAAGAAAAAAAATTACATTTAAAAATATTTTCCCTGCAAGCTTTCTTTATTTTGAAAACAACGGCTTGGGGAGGTAGACTGAATAATGAGGCCCCATTTCCATGCACTCGGAACAAGATTAGAGATTTTTAGGATAAATTATGGTGTCTCTTTAGCAGACTTTGGATGGAAATAATAATGTTTTGCGCCACAGTGAGTAAGCCTTATGTGAAGAAGCCAAACTAAAGTACACTCATGTCAAAGTTCATGTGGGAACATGACTGCCAATTTGTTGTTTATCAGTGTTATCCCCTCTCTGTAGGCTCATGTTACTCCCTTCCTCATCCTCAGAACCAACATCAGAATCAAGTAATGTATCAGGCGAGTACTCACCGAGGCCGAGATGCCAAGAGTGGTTCACCCTTGCACCCAAGCGCACTTTGCCCCCTGGAGGTGAGACAGGGAGAGAACAGCTCAAGGGAGCACTGGCTACCAGCAGGTAGAGGTGTCTTGCTGGAAGGTCTAGTAGTGATGGGTAGACTGAGAACAGGCCGGGGGTCAGACACCAGGAGTAGACAAGTTCAGGCAGGAATCAGCAGCAAGTGAATAAAGTCCAGGCAAGAACTAGCAGCGGATAAACAAGTCCAGGCAGAGATTAGAAGCAGGTCGAGCAAAGAAGTCCCAGGTGCAGGCAGAGGGTCAGGGGCTGGAGACAACAGCGGATCCGGGTCACAGGCCGAGGGTCAAACACTGGGAGAGAGGTAGAAGTCCGAAAAAGCAAGCCAGGGGGTCAGGTCCAGGAGAGGTAGTAGAGTAATCAAGCCGGTCTGGGTCACAGCAGGAGATCAAACGTATTTTTCAGGCACTAGGAACACAGGAACGCTGACAAACCAGCAACCAGACTGTGTCACTGAGCTTGTTTAAATAGGCCCGCCTGTAATCCCATTGGCGTGCCATCATGCGCGCGCCGTTGCGCCGGCGTGCGCACCCGTGAACGCTGGAGCGGCGTTCCACCGTGCACGCGCATGTGCCGAAGCGCCGTTCCGTCGCGCATGCGCGCTGGGCGCAGATTAGTGACACTAGGTGGGGAATTTCCCTGACAGTGCCCCCCCCGAGGGGCGGACTCCGGATGCCCAAACTGGCCATCAACTTCGGATGTTCCTGGTGAAAGGCTCGGATTAAGCGGGGAGCATGCAAGTTCCTGGATGGCTCCCAAGAGTTGTCTTCTGGGGGGTACCCCCTTCCACTTTACCAGATATTGCAACTGTCTGCCTCTTTTTCTGCAGCCCATGATGGATTCCACCTCATATTTATTTTCCCTATCCACCTCAACTGGTGGGGGAGGAGGCTCATCTCTTCCAGGAAAGGAGCTGGGAGTAACGGGTTTCAACAGAGATGAGTGTAACACTGGGTGAATCCTGTAGGAACCAGGCAATGCCAGTTCAAAGGCCACGGGGTTGATTGCCCGTTTGATCTTGAAGGGTCCGATGAATCTAGCTCCTAGCTTCCGTGAGGAAATAGGCAATCGGAGATTAGTGGCAGAGAGCCATACTTCCTCCCCCACTTTGAAAGCTGGGTTTTCCTTCCTTCCTCGGTCATAGAATTTCTTGTAGGACTCTTGGGCATTCTGCATCATTCCCCGGAGTCTTTGAAAATTTCTCCTGAACAGAGGCTACCCGATCCTGGACCGCGGGGACAGAACTCTCTGAGATGTTTTCAGGGAGAAAGGAGGGATGGAAGCCTGAGTTGGCCCAAAAGGGGGTCTGATTGGTAGCGGAATGCACTGAATTATTGTAGGCAAATTCTGCGTAAGGGAGTAGGGATGACCAGTCGTCCTGGGAAGCGGAGCAGAAGCAACGGAGGTATTGCTCCAGAGTTTGATTAGTTCTTTCTGTCTGGCCATTGCTCTGGGGGTGGTAGGCTGACGAAAGGCAGGTTTTGATTTCCAGGGACCTGCAGAGTTCCCTCCAGAATTTAGACGTGAACTGGACACCCCTGCCGGAGGTGATGCTCTTCGGTACTCCATGAAGCCTGGTTATCTCTTTGAAGAAGATTTTGGCGGTATCCGCTGCAGAAGGAGTCCCGATCATGGGTAAGAAGTGTGCCATCTTGGAGAGGCGGTCAAGAACGACCAAGATCGTGGTAAATCCTCCGGAGGGAGGCAGGTCAACAATGAAATCCATGGACACGTCTGCCCATGGATGTTCAGGGATGGGTAAGGGCTTGAGTAGACCCCAGCTTTTGGTGTTCGGCCCCTTATTACATTGACACTGGGTGCAGGAGGCGACGTATGTCTTACAATCCTGCCTCCAGCCTGGCCACCAGAAGGAGCGAGAGACCAGTTCCGTGGACTTACGTACTCCGAAATGACTGGCCATCTTGAGATCATGAAAAGTCCTCAAGACCAGGGGTCTCATTTCCAAAGGGACGAAGATCTTGTCCTGGGACCAGAACAAACCGTCGCGCTTTTCCAGGGACAAAGTGACAGGATCAGAACAGAGCCCGGAAGCGGCTTCAATAGAGGTTAGCAGGTCAGCCTGAGGAATCAACAGGAAGTTCTGAGCTGACAGGATGGTACCTGGTTGTGTTGACTGAGGGGTTTCAGGGAACATCCTGGATAGCGCGTCCGCCTTCCCATTTTTGGAACCGGGTCTGTAGGAAATATGAAAGTTAAACCGGGTAAAAAAGAGAGCCCAACGGGCCTGCCTGGGTCGTAGACGTTTAGCTGTGCTTAAATACTCTAAATTTTTATGATCTGTGAAGATCATGATTGGGTGGACTGCCCCCTCCAGAAGGTACCGCCATTCCTCCAGAGCGAATTTTATGGCCAGTAATTCTCTGTCTCCTACATCATAATTTCGTTCCGGAGGAGTCAATTTTTGAGAAGCAAAGGCTACTGGGTGCAGAAGAGCCTTGGGGCCTTGTCTTTGGGAGAGAATGGCCCCTAAGGCTGTCTCGGAGGCGTCCACTTCCAAGGTAAATGGCAGTGAAGGATCCGGGTGCCGAAGTACCGGTGCTGAGGTAAAGGCGTCTTTCAAGCGGGTGAAGGCTTCCTGGGCTTCCTGCGACCAGTAGAAACGGTTACCCTGCCGAGTAAGTTGAGTGATTGGTGCTACAATGGAGGAAAACCCCACGATAAATCTCCTATAAAAATTGGCAAAGCCTATGAACCGCTGTACCCCCTTTTTGTCAGTTGGAGCTGGCCATTCTTGGATTGCCTTCACTTTCTGTGGGTCCATCGCGATCCCTTCGATGGAAATGATAAAGCCGAGAAATTGCACGATGGTTTTTTCGAAGTCACATTTCTCGGCTTTGAGATAGAGTTTATGCTCTAAGGATGGTGAGAACCTTCATGACATGAGTCCGGTGAAGTTTAATAGAAGCTGAAAAAGTAAGGATATCGTCCAAGTATACTACTAAAAAGTCATTCAGATGTTGTCTGAAAATGTCGTTGACCAGGTGTTGGAAGGTGGTTGGAGCATTACAAAGTCCGAATGGCATAACCAGGTATTCGTAATGTCCGAAACGAGATCTAAAATCGGTCTTCCACTCATCTCCAGCCCCGATCCGGATGAGATTATAGGCCCCCACCAGATCCAATTTAGAAAAGATCCGAGCAGATCGGAAGCGCTGAAACAACTCCGGGATGAGGGGTAATGGGTACCTGTTTTGATGGTTATTTTGTTCAGTTCCCGATAGTCAATGCAGGGTCTTAGGGAACCGTCTTTTTTTTCCACAAAGAAGATCCCTGCACTGGCTGGAGAGGAAGAGGGGCGAATTAATTTCTTCTCAAGGTTTTCATCAATATAGGCCTTGAGGGCCTTCAACTCGGTTTCAGACAGAGGGAAGATACGTCCGAACAGGATTTCTGAGCCAGGCAGGAGATCGATGGGACAATCGTAGGGCCGATGTGGTGGTAAATGATCGGCTTGCTGTTTTTTATCGAAGACGTCCTGGAACTCCAGATAAACTGGGGGAACATGCTGTAGATTGTCTGGTTTGGTGATCATGGAAGCACAGGTGGTAGCGGCTGAGGCAAGACAGTGCTGGGAACAGTAGGATGAGGTAGGCTAACCTCTTTTTTTTCCCAATTTATGAGGGGCTCGTGCGCCTGCAGCCAGGGGAGACCCTGAATGATGGGGAACATCGGAGAAGGTATGAGGTCTAACCGGAGGAACTCTTGGTGGCCTGAGTCTGTAAGCGAGGTAGGGACCCATCTGCCAGGTGTATCTGGACTCAGTGGTCCTTAGATTGAATAGGGAAATTAAGTCTTGAGGCCAGTGAAGAGTCCAGGAAACAGCTGCAGGCTCCAGAGTCAATAATTGCCAGGAGGCGGATTGCCCCTTCCAGCAGCTGTAGAGAAATAAAGAGAATGACATAAATCTGAGGGTTTCCAGAAACTTGATAATTCAAAATGTCTTTAGAAGTAGACTTACTGGGTCTCACAGGGCAGCTACGAAAAAAGTGGCCGGTACTCCCACAATAGAGGCACAGGTTGGCTTGGCGCCTGCGCAGTTTTTCTTCGGAAGTAAGGGGGGCCGAACCAACCCAAGCTGCATAGGTTCTGGTTCGGGAAGAGGTGCTGCTGTGGGAGTAGCTGTAGGTGGGTAGTGAGGAGCAGTTCTGGAAGGAGGCCAGCTGGGACGGGGAAGCTGAAAGCGTTCCGCGCGCCGCTCACGTAGGCGCCTGTCAAGCTGGGTGGCGGACTGAATCAGGTTCTCCAAGGAAGTGGGGGTTTCTATCCTGGCCAGCTCGTCCTTGAGAACCTCGGACAGTCCTTGGCGATATTGGTATCTGAGGGCTGCCTCATTCCATCCGGTATCGGCTGACCACTTCCTGAACTCTGCCGTGTAATCTTCCACCGGCCTTCTCCCTTGGGACAGGCTATGAAGAACGGATTCAGCTGTAGCCGAGCGCTGAGGATCATCGTACAGTAGCGCCATGCTCGTAAAGAACGTGTCCACAGAGTCCAGTATGGGGCTTCACTGCTCCATCAAACCATGGGCCCAGGCTTGAGGATCATCAGTCAAGAGGGAGATGATGAACCCTACTTTCACTGCTTCCGAAGAGAAGGTTCTTGGTTGGAGGGCGAGATAAAGGGAACAAGCATTTTAAAGGCCCAATATTTTTTGCGGACACCCGAAAAACGTTCCGGGATAGGGACCCTGGGTTCAGGAGTAGCCATTACTACGGTTGGACGTGTTGGTACTTGGGAGGTGGTGGCAACATTGGTGGAGGTAGCAGCCGGGGGTGCGGGTCCTAACAGACTGGTGAGCTGTTGAAGGCGGCCATCTATTTGGGTATAGCCCTCTTGCAGTTTTTGAACTGCGTCCGTTAAGGTGGAAACCTGCTGGCAGAGGGTGTCAAATGGGGAACGCACTCTTTCGGCCTCAGACATCTGGCTGGTTTGTACTATCAGGCGAGTACTCACCGAGGCCGAGATGCAGAGAGTGGTTCACCCTTGCACCCAAGCACACTCCGTCCCCTGGAGGTGAGACAGGGAGAGGACAGCACAAGGGAGCACTGGCTACCAGCAGGTAGAGGTGTCTTGCTGGAAGGTCTAGTAGTGATGGGTGGACTGAGAACAGGCCAGGGGTCAGACACCAGGGGTAGACAAGTTCAGGCAGGAATCAGCAGCAAGTGAATAAAGTCCAGGCAAGAACTAGCAGCGGGTAAACAAGTCCAGGCAGAGACTAGAAGCAGGTCGAGCAAAGAAGTCCCAGGTGCAGGCAGAGGGTCATGGGCTGGAGACAACAGCGGATCCGGGTCACAGGCCGAGGGTCAAACACTTGAAGAGAGGTAGAAGTCCGTAAAGCAAGCCAGGAGGTCAGGTCCAGGAGAGGTAGTAGAGTAATCAAGCCGGTCCGGGTCACAGCAGGAGATCAAACGTATTTTTCAGGCACTAGGAACACAGAAACGCTGACAAACCAGCAACCAGACTGTGTCACTGAGCTTGTTTAAATAGGCCCGCCTGTAATCCCATTGGCGCACCATCACGCACGCGCGCGCGCCGTTGCGCCGTAACGCAGCGCATGCGCGCTGGGCGCAGATTGGTGACACTAGGTGGGGAATTTCCCTGACATAATGCCTGTGCATCATCAAGAAGCAAGAGGCTGATGCTGTGTTCAAATAATCCAGCTGACTCCTTCATGCATGATGCTGGGGCTATGGCAGGGGTAGCTGTGGACAACGAGGCAGAGTAAGCCACTCTGGAAGCTGCAGTGGACTGTGCACTAGTCTTATCTTGGGTGATAGAGGATGAGGAGTAGAGTTGGGCTGAATACCCCCCCTGTTCAGTTCGCAGCAGAACTTCCAAACATGAGAAAAGTTCTGACCCAAACGGCAAACCCCATTGAAGTTTGAGAGCCGAACAGGAAAAATCAAAAATGCCCATTTTGAAGGCTTATATGCAAGTAATTTGCCATAAAAGGGGTATGGGGTCCAGGTACTGCCCTAGGGGTCATGTATTAATGCTATTTCTTTTTTTCAAATGATCATTTTTAAAGGAGCAGTGATTTTAATAATGCTTAAAGTGCAACATTAAAAATGAAAAATTATTTTAAATATAGTGCCTGGGGAGTCCCCTTAGTCTGCCTGTAAGTGTCTCAATGAATATATCAGTTACAAACCCTTTTTATAAATACCATCATTACCCTCTGGGTCCACCTCTATCCTCTCTCTTATCAGTTTCTTTGCCTATGATCACCTCTATCGCAATCCCATTAACATCTGGGTATCACCAAGATTTATATTACATCATAGGCCCCTTGGTTATTATTATCCCCTTCATTGATAATTTAACATTTGGATCTTTTCAACATTAAATATTACTGTTTCTTATTTAATTATTGTTAACATGCATATTACAAACTTCTTTTTTTGCCACATTATTACTATCATGTAAATGTTGAATGTTGTTAAACTAAATTTCTTTCTCTTTTTAGAAACCGCAGTTCTTGAACGCATTGGACTCCTTCCATGGTCGATTGGGGGACAATTTTTCATCTCTGAGTGGGCTGCTATGCTTTCACCATTGGGGTTCGCTCCTGCCTGCTGGGATCCAGTGCTTTGGCCGTCTATGACTTCCCTACTTGCTTCCCTCCTATGCGATTGTGGCTGTATGGACACCCAAGGGCAGATGTTCAGACATCTTGCCCGCCCTGTGGCCTCGTCTCTGAATTTCCTTGAAACATTCTGCCTTCCAAGTCTGCTCTCTCCACTGGCGTTGTAATGTTCCTTACTCGCCGTGGCCACGTCTTTTCTCACACTCTGACGTCCATTCGCAAAGTATTATGGACCTTGTAGGCCTGTAGGCTCTGAACATGCGCGCTGGTCACCTCACTGTCCGCTGCCGCTCTGTGACGTCAGACGCCAAGCGGCTGGAGGGCTTTATAAACTTGATACAGCCAGCATTCATTTGTCTGTTGGTTTGGGGCGCTGACGCTATATTTTGCTTCTGCTCAGGTAAATCTTTTACTATGACCTTGCATCATGCTTTTGCTATTAGTATTGACCTATGGATCTGATACCTATTGGTTACCTATAGGCTTACCTGGATTGCCAAGTTCCACTGTAGTGTACCTGGATGTCTGCTTGTAACACTACCTTCTTGGGATCTCTCCGGTCTCCTTCTTCTCTTAAGATTTGGCAGCTTCCATCTATCCCTTGATACAATCATTCTGAACCAAATTTAATTTTGGCTCATACTTGGTAAGACTTTTTTGTACAACTGTTTTATTTACAAATCCCTTTATATAATTGCTTCTTTATTGAAGTATCACATTTATTTTGCTCATGGGATGTTAAT
Organism: Rana muscosa; assembly: GCA_029206835.1. NCBI lineage: Eukaryota > Metazoa > Chordata > Amphibia > Anura > Ranidae > Rana > Rana muscosa. The sequence continues at coordinate 552,323,718 of CM055122.1, forward strand.
GTCCCCCTTTTCTTTTTCTTTTTATTGTTTATCTCTTTTCCTTGTTTCACTTTAATTCATAGGCAAACTTTTTCCTTACTATGTGCAATTGGTAGGCTCCATGATTCAGCGCCCCTGCTTCAATTCATAACTTTTATTCCACTATATGGGTATGTATTTGGAGGCTATGTTAGCCCATGTTGGTTCATTTCCGGTTGAGGTTTATGTCCCGGAAACTAACCCCATATTAATTTTTAATATTTTGTTTCTTAGTTGCTTTCAAGCCCTAGTTGCAGTCACATGTATGGTCGCTATTTTCGGTTGTCGGCATTGGACGTTGTTGATTGCTGGTGCTTGGGTTCCCTGTAGGTATGTTCGACAGTGTGCTATAGCATGGCAGCCAACATGTCCCATTTTGGCCTCTTAGTTTGGATTTTCCTTTGATTTTCCTTTGCCTCTTTATCTGTGATTATTACAATATATCTATGTAATGTACTAATTGATTGTCTTTCTCCCTAGACCGTTTTAATACTGTATTGGTTTAATCGACTGCCCCTGAGGAAGCCAATGTATTGGTGAAACATGTTGGGCTACGATGATTGATTGTATGTAACCAAAATATGTAACTCACTATTATTGTCATCTCTCATATTTATTAAAAAACGTTTTTTGATAATCAAAATAAATATAAACAAATAAAAAAAAAATGTTGTGAATTTTTTATTGCCACCGCTATAATCCCACATCCCCTCCATTTGTTCGTACACTCAACCAGGATGAGGTGCCATATCCAATAAGGGACTAACTAGCCACCCCCACATTTTTTTCCCACAACTAGATGTTTCAATACATCAATTTATGGCTGTTGGTTACCCTTGAGATACTTTAAACTTTCTCTAACTTAAATTACTCCTTTTTTGTTCTTCATATATTGTAATAAATGTATATTATAATTTTTCCATCTTGAATTTTATAAAAAATAAGTATTAATTGCCTAGACCATTGAACCATTTTGGGTCCTATTACCTTGGTGTTTAGATTCTCGTGATTAATATGGCTAACTTTTGTGGGGAGGCTTGGGATGGTTTGATGTCCAGGATTAAATTGTCACAAAACAATGATAAAATCACTGATGCCGATTTAGATCGTAATTTTATGAGACTACAAAGACTGTTGGAAAAAAAAGTTAGGATTTATTGGCACAAAACATACTTTAACAAATACTCTGATAATCAGATTGTCCCTTGGGGTTTGCAAATCCAGATCTTCCCTAATGTCAGGAAGATCAATAACTCGCTCAAATCCTCTTGGGAAACTAATTTGCAATCTTGTTCATTCCAGGTGATATCCATTTTGTGTAATCAATATGACACAGAATTAGAGCATTTGGATGTTCAAATCTCTAGTTGATATGATGACCACATCATGTTGTGTTCATCCCCTAAATTTGTTAGTCGTGAAAAAGATCTAAAAACACGCATTGAAGAATACACTTTAACCATTATCAACAACAAGGAAGCTAAATTCCTTAGAGACAAAGCAGCTCATGAGAATGGCTATGCCTACAAATGGAATCAGCCGTCTTATGAAAGATATACCCCTAAAACCGCAGCCCCTGAGGCTCCCCAAGTTACCAACATAGTTCCACATGTTGCATCTCCTTCTTTTTCTTCTAGCACTTCCACTCTTTACAGAGAACTCTCTCAGAATATGATCCCTAAGAAACGCAAAGGTGATAGAAGTGTTACTTCCACTGGCTCCCTTTCTGGCCCTCATGGGTCTATTTCCACTCGTCGGCCGTCTCTGGCCCGCAACATCAACACAACAACACACACATCTACACCCATGCCAGCTAGATTAGCTAATAATTTGCCCTCTAATTTACCACTTCACCCAAGTAATGATGCAATTGTTGCATCCTGCTCTCCCTCAACGATACGTCGAAGAGGGAGTGAATCATCTATTAGCACTTTGTTTCCTCACAGTACACACTCCTTTGATCCGAAAATAGCTCCCATTTTTTTAGGGAACCCAACGGACTTAGTTACGACTCCCACAGATGCGTCACTGGTTCCGGTACCTCGGGACTAGAGGTTATTAATTTATCTTCGGTTCCATTAACTGATCAAATTTCTGTTCTTAAATTGGGTCTTTGTTTTTGCCACTCTAATGACACTGATAGATTCCAACTAATTAAAGATATACACCTTTTTGCACGTAGGCTCATGTTTAAGATCATTTATGATAGCCCCTCTTCTACATTGACTGATTTTCCACCACTTGATTTTTCTGAGGCTGAGCTTAAAGCCATGGATGATCTCATGTCTCTCTGGGAGGAGGGACACACTGAGGATCAGGACCCCTTGGCATCCTCTATGCTGGGGGTCTCTGTCTCCGGTGTCTCCTTTCCCCCGCCTACATATTTTAAAGCGAAATCTCGTGCATTTCCACAACTTCACGCTAACCCTAATATTTGGGCATTTGTCCAACAAAGCACTTCAGAGATTAAAAATATGGTACTCTCCAACAAATCCCAACACAATTTATCACTGAAATACAGGCTGGCTCTCAAGGATCTATATACCCATCCTGGACTTGTAATTAAACCGGCTGATAAAGGCGGTAATGTTGTTGTGATGGATGTCGAGGCGTATGAATGCATGTGTCTCGACATCCTGGAAAATAAACTCTGGTATCGTCCAATCTCCAAAATTCTAGTGGACAACTTTGTTCGAGAATATCAGGGTATCATCTTTAAGGCATATCATGAAGGCATAATTGATCAATCAACCTGGAACTTCCTTAATGTAAAGGACCCCAAAATTCCAACCTTTTACTTATTACCTAAAGTTCATAAATCTTTAACCCACCCTCCTGGACGCCCAATAATTTTGGGCTGTCTTGGACTAACTGAGAATGCCAGTTCCCTGGTTGATCAATATTTACAACCCCATGTAACTTCTTTATCTTCATTTGTCAAAGACACTATTGACTTACTTCGCAGCATCCATGGCAAACAATTTCTACCAGGCACCTGGTTTGTTGCTTTAGATGTGGAAAGTTTATATAACTCAATTCCCCACCACAAAGGCATTAAAACCATTCAAAATTTACTTAAAGAAAGAGATTCTTCTTTTGATCGATACAGTCGATTCGTTCTTCAACTGCTTGAGTTCATTCTCACAAGAAATGTTTTTGTTTTCGGATCCTCCCACTTCCTCAGGTGCAAGGTGTGGCTATGGGGACCAGATGTGCCCCCTCCTATGCCAACTTGTACCTGGGGGTGGGAGAGGGAATTATTTTCCACTGAATCATTGATGCCTTTATTACAACACGTCATTACATGGATAAGGTATATTGACAATATTTTGATTTTCTGGTCTGGCACCAGAGACGAACTCCTGCAGTTGATGGATGTGTTGGCTGTTAACGAGTACAATTTATCATTTACTATGGAAAGTAGTCAACATTCTATTAATTTTTTCGATTTTACTATTCATATAGACTCAACTGGCATGCTTCACTCCTCTCTTTATAAAAAGCCCTCGGCAGGTAATACCCTTCTACACGCCTCCAGTGCACATCCGACACCACTTTTGAACAGTATTCCATATAGACAATTTTTAAGGCTTAGACGTAACTGCACCCTCGATGCAGACTTTAACCAGGCGGCCAATCAGGAATATTCTCCAAAAGTTTTGGCCCATCCTGATTGCTGACAACACAATTAGAAAATATATCAAACCTTATCCGGAGTTGACTTTTCGTCGTGCAGCTTCACTTAAAGATCAACTAGTCTCTAGCCATTTTGACACACAAAAAAAGTCCCATTCCACTGGGAATGGCACTTTTCCCTGCGGCAAATGTGATGTTTGCTGTTATCTAGCTAATTCATGTGATGTTCCACTTCCTAATGGGCGCACTTATAATATTAAACATTGGATTAATTGTAAAACTGTAGGTGTAGTGTATCTGGCATTATGCCAATGTGGCTGTTTTTATGTTGGTAAAACCAAAAGACCCTTTTTTAAACGTATTAGAGATCATGTCCTACCTCTTTATAAGCGAATAACCACTACAGCCTTAAACCGCCACATTGAATGTCAGCACAATTTTGATGCCACAGTTGTCTCTTTCCATGCCCTTGAACATGTCCCAGTACATGTCCGAGGGGGAAATATTGATACAACCCTTCTGCAATTAGAAACTAGATGGATTTTTAGCCTTGATGCAGTCAAGTATCCTGGCCTCAATGAATATATCAGTTACAAACCCTTTTTATAAATACCATCATTACCCTCTGGGTCCACCTCTATCCTCTCTCTCATCAGTTTATTTGCCTATGATCACCTCTATCACAATCCCATTAACATCTGGGTATCACCAAGATTTATATTACATCATAGGCCCCTTGGTTATTATTATCCCCTTCATTGATAATTTTACATTTGGATCTTTTCAACATTAAATATTACTGTTTCTTATTTAATTATTGTTAACATGCATATTGCAAAATTCTTTTTTTGCCACATTATTACTATCATGTAACTGTTGAATGTTGGTAAACTAAATTTCTTTCTCTTTTTAGAAACCGCAGTTCTTGAACGCATTGGACTCCTTCCATGGTCGATTGGGGGACTATTTTTCATCTCTGAGTGGGCTGCTATGCTGTCGCCATTGGGGTTCGCTCCTGCCTGTTGGGATCCAGTGCTTTGGCCGTCTATGACCTCCCTGCTTGCTTCCCTCTATGCGATCGTGGCTGTATGGACACCCAAGGGCAGATTTTCACACATCTTGCCCGCCCTGTGGCCTCGTCTCTGCATTTCCTTGAACCATTCTTCCTTCCAAGTCTGCTCTCTCCACTGGCATTGTAATGTTCCTTACTCGCCGTGGCCGCGTCTTTTCTCACGCTCTGACGTCCATTCGCAAAGTATTATGGACCTTGTAGGCCTGTAGGCTCTGAACATGCGCGCTGGTCACCTCACTGTCCGCTGCCGCTCGGTGACGTCAGACGCCAAGCGGCTGGAGGGCTTTATAAACTTGTTACAACCAGCATTCATTTGTCTGCTGGTTTGGGGCGCTGACGCTATATTTTGCTTCTGCTCAGGTAAATCTTTTACTATGACCTTGCATTATGCTTTTGCTATTAGTATTGACCTATGGATCTGATACCTATTGGTTAACTATAGGCTTACCTGGATTGCCAAGTTCCACTGTAGTGTACCTGGATGTCTGCTTGTAACACTACCTTCTTGGGATCTCTCCAGTCTCCTTCTCTTAAGATTTGGCAGCTTCCATCTATCCCTTGATACAATCATTCTGAACCAAATTTAATTTTGGCCCATACTTGGTAAGACTTTTTTGTACAACTGTTTTATTTACAAATCCCTTTATATAATTGCTTATTTATTGAAGTATTATTTTGCTCATGGGATGTTAATGTCGCCCTTTTCTTTTTCTTTTTATTGTTTATCTCTTTTCCTTGTTTCACTTTAATTCATAGGCAAACTTTTTCATTACTATGTGCAATTGGTAGGCTCCATGATTCAGCGCCCCTGCTTCAATTCATAACTTTTATTCCACTATATGGGTATGTATTTGGAGGCCCATGTTGGTTCATTTCCGGTTGAGGTTTATGTCCCGGAAACTAACCCCATATTAATTTTTTGTTTCTTAGTTGCTTTCAAGCCCTCTGCAGTCACATGTATGGTCGCTATTTTCGGTTGTCGGCATTGGACGTTGTGGATTGCTGGTGCTTGGGTTCCCTGTAGGTATGTTCGACCGTGTGCTATAGCGTGGCAGCCAACATGTCCCATTTTGGCCTCTTAGTTTGGATTTTCCTTTGCCTCTTTATCTGCGATTATTACAATATATCTATGTAATGTACTAATTGATTGTCTTTCTCCCTAGACTGTTTTAATACTGTATTGGTTTAACCACTTCAATACCATGCACTTATACACCTTCCTGCCTAAGCCAATTTTGAGCTTTCAGCGCTGTCGCAATTTGAATGACAATTGCGCGGTCATGCAACACTGTACCCAAACAATTTTTTTATAATTTTGTTCCCACAAATAGAGCTCTCTTTCGGTGGTATTTGATCGCCTCTGCGATTTTTATTTTTTGCATAACAAATAAAAAAGAGCAAAAATGTAGAAAAAAACTAAGTTTTTCTTTGTTTCTGTAAAAGAAAAATTGTAAATAAGTACCTTTTCTACTTCAATGACAGGCACTGATAAGGCAGCACTAACGGGCACTGATAAGGTGACACTGATGGGCACCGATGAGGTGGCATCAATGAGGTGGCACCGATGAGGTGGCACTGATGATGGGCACTGATAGGCGGCACTGATGGGCACTGATAGGCGGCACTGATGGGCACTGATAGGTGGCACTGATGGGCACTGATATGTGGCACTGGTATGCGGCACTGATGGGCACTCATAGGTGGCACTGATGGGCACTCATAGGCGGCACTGATGGGCACTCATAGGCGGCACTGATGGGCACTTATAGGCAGCACTGATGGATACTTATGGGTGGCACTGATAGGTGGCACGGACGGGCACTGATAGGTGGGCACAGATGGGCATGGATGGGCACTAATAGGTGGCATTGATGGACACTGGTAGGTGGCACTGTTGACACTGGTGGCTGGAATTGCTGGGCATCATACATTTTGGTTGTGCCATGATGGTGCCAGTCAGTGCCCATTTGTGGGCACTGATTGGCATATATTTTTTATGTATTTGTGCATGTGGATGGCCATGGGGGACTTACCTGGCCATCCACATGCTTGGGGCTTCCCTGGTGGTCCTGGGGGGCTTCCCTGGTGGTCCAGTGTGGGTATCCGAGGGGGGGCTGCGCTGATAAACAATCAGCGCGAACCCCCCCTGTCAGGAGAGCCGCCGATCGGCTCTCCTCTACTCGCGTCTGTCAGACGCGAGTGAGAAAGAGCCGATCAACGGCTCTTCCTGTTTACATCGTGATCAGCCATGATTGGACACGGCTGATCACGTGGTAAAAAGCCTCCGCCGGAGGCTCTTTACCGAGATCAGTGCAGCGGTGTGTCAGACTGACACACCGCTCCACCGATCGCTGCGATGCGCGCCCCCCCGGGCGCGCGGCAGCTGTTATCCTGCAGGACGTCATATGACGTCCAGTGTGGATAACAGAACCACTTCCCGGACGTCAATCTGCTATTGACTGGGCGGGAAGTGGTTAATCGACTGCCCCTGAGGAAGCCAATGTATTGGTGAAACATGTTGGGCTACGATGATTGATTGTATGTAACCAAAATATGTAACTCACTATTATTGTCATCTCTCATATTTATTAAAAAACGTTTTTTTGATAATCAAAATAAATATAAACAAATAAAAAAAAATTGTGAATTTTTTATTGGCACCGCTATAATCCCACATCCCCTCCATTTGTTCGTACAATCAACCGGGATGAGGTGCCGTATCCAATAAGGGACTAACTAGCCACCCCCACATGTTTTTCTCTAAGAGTCTATTATGGGTCTGTTATGGATTTTAACCACTTTCCGACCTGCCACCATCATTATACTTCAGCAGGTCAGCACGATCCCGCAAACCGTTGTAGCTGTACATCGGTTTGTTAAAACCGGGATATCGACCACGCGCACTGCGGGGGATGCTGATGATCGTGACCGGTGGTCACGATGACTGCCGGCGATCACGGGCACGAGAGGCAGAACAGGGATGTGTGTGTGTGTAAACACACACATCCCTGTTCTGTTCTGAGAGGAGATGCAGATCGTGAGTTCCTATAAGCTGGGAACCACGATCTGTCATCTCCTATAGTATGTCCAATCCCCCTACAGTTAGAACACACAATAGGGAACACAATTAACCCCTTGATCACCCTCTAGTGTTAACCCCTTACCTGCCAGTGACATTTACACAGTTTTTTCAAAATAGACGCTCTCTTTTTGTTTATAGTGCAAAACTTTAAAGCCCCAGAGATGATCAAATACCACCAAAAGAAAGCTCTATTTGTGGGAAAAAAGGGAGATCTATTTTGTTTGGGGACAATGTCGCACGACCGCGCAATTTTCAGTTAAAGCGAAGCAGTGCCGTATCGCAAAAAATGGCCCGGTCTTTGAGCAGCCAAATCTTCCGGGACTGAAGTGGTTAAGGGGAACCTGACACCAAAATAAAAAAAGTGTGGGTTTCCCCTCAAAATCCTTACAGACCCTTATCCGAGCACGTAACCTTGTAGGTCAGAAAAGGGGAAGTACGAGCGAGTGCCCCCCTCCTGAACCATACCAGGCCACATGTTTTCAACATGTGGGTGCTTTGGGGCAGGGGGCTCTGCCCCTTCCAACCCCAAAGCATATTTTTCCCATGTTGATGGTGACAAGGATGTCTTCCAACAACCCTGGGCTGTGGTTTTGGGGGTCTGCAGGAAGGGGGCTTATCGGAATCTGGAAGCTCCCTTTAGGAAACCCCCTTATGTAAATGAGTATGTACCCCTACCCATTCACCAAAAAAGTGTCAAAAAGTAATAAAAACACAGACAGTTTTTGACAATTCCTTTATTGAAAAATAAAAAAAACAATGTCCCCATGTAAATCCATTGTCAATCACGATGCCCCGAAACCCGAAAAAAAAAAAAACGCTCTGCACTCATTGACAGCTGGCCACCAAATGCCTCCTCTGTCGTTGGACAGTTCTTATATAGGTAAGGGCAGGGACAACTAGTGGCACCACCCCCTTGTGACATCACCGACCCAGCATGCACCGGTCTGTGATGTCACAAGGGGTCTGTGCCACCAGGCAACATTGCCAGGTGACCCACCCCTGCCTATAGAAGAACTGTCAAATAGCAAGCCAGCCATTTGATGGTTTGCCTTCACGGCGGGCAGATATATATTTTTTTATTGTTCTTTTTCGTGCCTGGTGGTGCAGCAATAACACACTAGAGTCCTGCTCCCTCTATCTCCACTCCAACACAATGCAAAAGGTTCCTGTGGGAAGGAACATTTTATAGTGTGGGGTGGGACTATGAGCACTGAGCCATGATTGGGGAAAGTCATCATGACTTTTGTCCAATCATGGCTCTGACTGTGCTCAGTGCCCTGATTGGGCAAAGCCTTGTACCTGACCAACGGTCAGGTGCATTGCTTCATCCAATTAGGGCCCTAGAATGCACTGTGCACAGAGCTTGGGTCTGTGAATGTACACAGCCGATCAGCAGGTCCAAGCCGAGAAAAATTCGAGCCAATGCACTCTACAGCTACTTCAGCTAATCCCCACAACAGTGAGTCCTCCACTGAACTGCTCAAATTCTGTCAGTGACCTTCATCAGGAAAATCCCTATTCTGCCAGGTAAAAACCTAGTGCCACTGAATATCCAGACCAAGATTCTCCATTGGGCCCACAACTGGCTGGTTATCTGGGGGTCCAAAGGATTTGTCCAAATTCTATTGATGGCCAGCGGTAAAGAGGTCTGTTACCCTCCTTATGCCAGCAGGAGATAGTACCTTAAATGGGCTGTAATACCCAGGGCTGGTAGGAGGGGCTCCCGATTGGCTTCACCGCCCTTAAATCATTGGATGTCTTTTATACTGGCTGTTGATTATTTGTACTTGACTGGGAACTGTCCATGACAGCTTGGTCACAGTTGTGAGGGTGTCAATGAAATACACTGTAGAACAGGACACAGACACATATATATGCTATGGCTGGGTTTTAAGGCCCATCTACGTGCTGCCACATATTTATGTAAAGTTTTCATAAGTGGGTGAAAAAATTGTTGGCTGCTTGTTCAAACTGCTCCCTCTTCAACGCCTACTGGCCCTTTAATGCCACTTCCTATTCTCAAGCAACCCTGGGAACAGATTTAATTATGGATTTGCCAACCACCAATGGCTGAATTGTTATTTGGGTTGGGATTGACAGGTTCTCTAAAATTGCACACTTCATTCCCCCTTCTCACTCTTCCATCGAATTCAGCCGTCTTGCCGATCTTTAACCACTTAGCAACCGGCCCATTGTAGCTTTACTGCTACAGGGTGGCCACTCTGTGCAGAATCATGTATATATACGTGATTCTGCGCTCCTGGGTAGGGGCTACCTGTCCAGCTGTTTTGTTATTTGTTATAGCACATGGCGGTTACCCAGTGCCGGCCAGTGATTGACTGCCGGCGCGGAGTCTGACAGAGTGACAGGGGATCTAGTTGGTTTTTCATTCCCTGCTAAGCAGGGAATGAAAAGAACTAGATCCACAGAAAAAGCAGCCCACAGTACACACACAAACACGTTAGGCACATATTTAATACCTTGATCGCCCTAGATTTTAACCCCTTCCTGCCCAGTGTCATTAGTATAGTGACAATGCATATTATTAGCACTGATCACTGTAATAAGGGCACTGGTGATGTCAGTGGCAATTAGTTAGTTTGCCCTAGTGTCAGTTAGTGTCAGATTGACCACCACATTATCACAGTCCCATTAAAAGGCACTGATCACTGCCATTACTGACATAAAGAAAAAAAAATCCAGTATGTATCTCATAGTTTGTAGACACTATAACTTCACACAAACCTCACTTTCACACAAAAATCAAAATACACTCTTTTTACTAAAGGCATGTAGCAGAATACATTTTGGCCAAAATTTATTAAGAGATTTGATTTTTTTTTAATTGTGTGATATGTTTTATAGCAGAAAGTAAAAATTACAGTTTTTTTTTTATTGTCGGTCTTTTTTCTTTTATATAATAAAAAACCCAGAGTTGATCAAATACCACCAAAAGAGTGGTGATAAAAAAATTTGTGATAAAAAAAAATATATAAATTTTGTTTGGGTACAACGTTGCATGACCAAGCAATTGTCGTGGTGAAAAAAAAAATGTTCCTGTCCCTTTAAGGCACGAGATAAAACACAGTAATTTTGCCATGTCAATTGACCCTTTCTATGTTCTACAATACCTGGCTGATCCGGCCTGTTCCTGTCTTTCCCTCTGTAAACTGACCAAATTTATCACGTCTGCTGATCGCTGATAGAGTGGTCAGTTTACGTCCCTCCGCCATCTAGCTAACTCAGTGTCGGTGCATCTCCCTCTCCCTCTCTACCTGTCAGTTCCATAATATGTGTGAGAGCTGATCTCCTCCCTGCCCCTCTCCTCCCTGTGTAATTCTATTCCCAGCAGCTGTTTCGGTGCTTGTAAAATAAAGAAACATGTGTTAATTACTTTGATCCTTTCTGTTTTAGTTCCCTGTTCAGTACAGTGTGTGTTTTCCTAAAATGATAATGCTAAATACCACCTTTGCAGAGCCCTGCTGTACAGGCACATGACATCCCTCTGCCAGTTTGCATTCATCAAAGTGGAATCTCAGTCCCTCCCACTGTGCTCTCTTAGATCAGGAAGGGAAGGATAGGAATTTCACATGACAGGACAGCAAAGAAGGTATTTAGCATTATAAATTTAAGAAAAAACACACACTATACTGAACAAGGACCTAAAATAGATAGGATCAAAGTAATTAATACACGTGGCTTTACAAACACTTTAAGTGGTTAAGTTGCTTGACATGCTTTCCCAGGTCAAAGACAGGGCAGTCCAATTCACTCCCTGGTTTTGAAAAAGCACATTGTAAATTAATGGACATCTCTCAGCAATTATTGTCAGCTTACGACCCTCAAACAAATGACCGAGTGGAGAGTACTAGCCAGTCCCCAGAGCATTACTTTTATCTACCACAATGACTGGGACACTCTCTTGCCCTTGGTTGAGTTTACCCATAATAACTTCAATAATTTCAGTTCAGAATAATTATCATTCTTTGTAGTCTATGGTAAGCACCTGGGTCCACCAGCTCCTATTTCACTGGCTGTTGATGTGCCTGCCTTGGCCTCCATGCAGACCTCTTTCAAAATGATTTGGTCCCAGGTACAAAAAGCCTTCTCAATTCTGCCTTCAAACACAATAAAATATGCTTACTGCCAGTGCAACACAGTCCCTGACTTCCAGCCTACAAATAAGGTTTGAATCCTAACTAAAACTTTTCACCTCAAGATCCCATTTGCTAAGTTTTCTCCATATTAAATTGGTCCTTTTAAATTTAAAAACTTGGCCAAGATCAATCCTGTGTTTCAAGGTATGTCTTCCATTTCTTCTGCGCATACCCAGCTCCATTCATTCCTCTCTTCTGAAGGTTCTTTTATCCTTCTCCAATTGTTTCTCCTTAAAGTGATGGTAAAGTTGTGTGATTTTTTTAATTAAAAATAACAAACATGTTACACTTACCAGCTCTGTTGCAGTGGATTTGCACAGAGCAACCTGGATCCTCCTCTCCTCAGTTCCCTCTTTGGATCTCCTGGCCCCTACCTTCTGTTGAGTGCCCACACATCAAGCAGCTTGCTATGGGGGCACCCGAGCTGAGTGACAGCTCCCTGTGTCCATTCAGACACTGAGTTGTGGCCCGGCCCCGCGCCCTTTCTATTCTCATTGGCTGACTGACTTAGACAGCAGCGGGAGCCAATGGCGCTGTGCTGCTGTCTTAGCCAATGAGGAGGGGAGTCCCGGATGGCCGAGACATTCCTACAACACTGCTGGAGTTAGAGGGAGCTCAAGTAAGAATTAGGGGGGCTGATGGGGGCTGCTTCACACAGATGTTTTTTTATCTTAATGCATAGAATGCATTAAGATAAAAAATCTGCCTTTACATTCACTTTAAGCAGCCTCCTTCCAGGAATACAAGGTCCAGGAAATCTTATAATTCAAGATATACAGAGACAAATTGTGTTATCTGTTGTATTGGAATGGCTGCAGCTCGGACCATGGCATCAGATGTTTTTTTTTTTGCTCCTCACCTTGTACAAACATTTCATCACCTCCCTCTTAGGCCAGGCCCCCAACAGGTGGGGAGGCCTCACAGGAGGCATAATGTCACAGTTAATGACCTCCTGCAATCCAGTGTCTCCTTTCTACCACAGAGCTGTGGGCACTTCCAGGTTTTACCTAAAGTGCTGTGGTAATTTTAACTCAAATGGGTCAGTCTCCACTTGAGCAAGGAGTTAATATCCTCCTCTGAGATCCTGAAACTGTGTATGCTTTAGCTACCTGTTGAACACCCACAGCCAAGCATTTGCTGCACCTGCATTCTACACTCCATTTATAATCTAAACCTTCAGAGTTCTAAGCTTCCACTGTGCTGCCTCTGCACCCACAGCCTCAAGTCTCCAATCTGCCCCTACGACATTCAAAGCCCCAAGATTCAATCTCTGCTTTCCTACCCTGTACCATGGGCCTCTCTCATGCTTTGGTTCCTAGTTACCCATGACTAGGGATGAGCCGAACACCCCCCGGTTCGGTTTGCATCCAGAACATGCGAACGGACCGAAAGTTTGCGCATATTTCGAACACCGTTAAAGTCTATGGGACTCGAACGTGAGAAATCAAAAGTGCGAATTTTAAAGGCCAATATGCAAGTTATTGTCCTAAAAAGGGTTTGGGGACCCGGGTCCTGCCCTAGGGTACATGTATCAATGCAAAAAAAAAGTTTTAAAAACTGCAGTTTTTTCAGGAACAGGTGTTTTAATGATGCTTAAAGTGAAAAAATAAAACTGAAATATTCCTTTAAATAACGTGCCTGGGGGGTGTCTATAGTATGCCTGTAAAGTGGCGCGTGTTTCCCGTGTTTAGAACTGTCCCTGCACAAAATGAAATTTCTAAAGGAATAAAAGTCATTTAAAACTGCTTGCCGCTTTAATGTAATGTGTGGTCCCGGCAATATGGATGAAAATCATTGAGAAAAACTGCATGGGTACCCCCCCCCAGGCCATTACCAGCCCATTTGGGTCTTGTATGGATATTAAGGGGAACCCCGCACCCAAATAAAAAAAAAGGAAAGGTGTGGGGCCCCCAGGCCCTATATACTCTGAACAGCAGTATACAGGCGGTGCAAACAAGACAGGGACTGTAGGTTTGTTCTTAAGTAGAATCTGTTTGTAATTTTGAACTGGTACATTTTTAAAGTGTAGCTCCAGCCCAAAAAAATTTTTTTAAGCCTTTTGGAAAACATAGGCAAGGGTTATCACCCCTGTGACATTTGTTTTGCTGTCTGTGCACCTGTTCAGAAGATTTCACCTCACTTTCTGTCCCAATGACAATTGGATTTTGAAAATTTGTTTTTTTTAGGGAAACAGGGATTGGTGATAAAGCATCAGTGGAGAGAAGACAACTTTTTCCCATATTAACTCTTACAGGAGAGAATTTCCCTTCCTAGGGGTAGATTTCCTCTCACTTCCTGTTGTCTCCCTCCGTTTGTAAGTAGGAGTCGTTTGAAAGTCAGATGTTTGAAAGTAGGGGCCTGCCCTATGTACTCTGCAGAAATTTGGGCCTTAGGTGTTGGTGTTGACACAACACTGTAAGCCCTCACAGTTACTCTTGGTGGGCACAGGAACGGGCCCTGCTGTGAAATATTAGATCAAGAATTGTAATTACATGCCCCTGTTGAACAGGGTCAGAAAAATTGGGTCTTTGGAGGTGGACGGTGTGGTGGTGTTGCCACAACACTGTAAGCCCTCACAGTTACTCTTGGTGGCTGCAGGAACGGGCCCTGCTGTGATATATTAGATCAAGAATTGTAATTACATGCCCCTGTTGAACAGGGGCAGAAAAATTGGGCCTTAGGCACTGGTGCCACAACACTGCAACCCCTCACAGATACTATAGTTGGAGCGCAGGAATGAGCCCTGCTGCAAAGTATTACAGCAAAAATTGTAATTACACGCCCCTGTTAAACAGGGGCAGAAAAATTGGGCCTTAGGCACTGATGCTGGTGCCACAACACTGCAACCCCTCACAGATACTCTAGTTGGAGCGCAGGAATGAGCCCTGCTGTAACGTACCTTAGGCGTGAGCCTGATGTGCGGAGAGGGACCTCCCGTACAACCCCGGCTCGGAGACCACTGGAGTGGGGACAGTGGTGGTAAGAGCACGGTGAGGTAAGGGTGCCTGTCTGATCCTCACTGCTTGGAGTGGTGGAGCCGAGTGGAGACTGGAACGGCTGGTTCCGGAAGCAGCGGATGCAGGTCAGCAGGTGCAGCTTGCAGAGCAGATGATGCAGGTCAGCAGGTGCCGGTTTGCAGAGCAGGGATGCAGGTCAGCAGGTGCAGGTTTGCATTGCAAAGGATGCAGGTCAGCGTGTGCAGCTCGCAGAGCAGAGGATGCAGGTAAGCTGGTGCAGGTTTGCAGAGTCAGACAAGCCGGGTCATACACATCAAGGTAAACATCATAAGTGGCAGGCAGAGAGTAGTCAAAGTCCAGGCCGAATCTTGGCAACAGGCAGACTGGCAGATAACTGAGCAGGGTCAAACGAGCCGAGGTCAGGACTGGAGACAGAAGCGTGGTCAGGAAGCCGGGTCAAACACAGGAACAGGATACAAGAACAGAATCAGGAACTCAGGGAACAGAAGCAGATCAAACCGCAAGGGGCAACATCTCTGGAATGTCTTTTATAGGAAGTACATGGGAGGAGCAAGGGGTTCAGAGTTCAACAGTAATCAAGACACCAAGCAGAGTAGTCTAATGGATCAGATAGGTTGTCCAGCAGATCAGGCAGGGAACTGTCCAGCATCTCAGATAGCTCCGTTGGAAGAGTCAATGCCAGACACAGAAGAGGTCCCAGGTTCAAGCCCAGCACGTCCCTGACAGTGCCCCCCCTTAAGGGCAACCTCCGGGTGCCCAATAGAGCTCTTTTCTGGGGGTGACTGCGAAAAAAGGCCTGGATTAACTCTCGGGCGTGGATGTTCTGTTGGGGTTCCCAGGAGTTCTCCTCCAGACCGTACCCCTTCCACTTGATCTGGAATTGAAGCTGGTTCCCTCTTCTTCGGCAGTCCAAGACGGCCTCCACCTCAAACTCCTCATCACCGTCAATGATTACAGGCTCGGGTGGTCCCGATCCCCTGTCTGGGAACGGGTCGGGCACTACGGGTTTCAGCAGGGAAACGTGAAAGACTGGGTGAATCTTCAACGACTCCGGTAAGGCAAGTTCATAGGAGACCTTGTTTAATTTCCGTTTTACTGGGAAAGGACCGATGAACTTGGGTGCCAGTTTCCTTGCGGGGCAAGCCATCTTAAGGTTGGTGGTCGATAACCATACTTGGTCACCCTGTTGCAGGCATAATTCCCCTCTCCTTTTCCTGTCAAATATCCTTTTATTGGCTGCTTGTGCCTTAGTCATGGCTTCCTGCAATATCCTGCTGTTACGGGTCAGGAAATCAACGATACTCTGGACTGCCGGGACTGTTGAATCAGGGATGAGATCAGGTAAGAAGGTCGGGTGAAACCCGTAGTTGGCAAAAAATGGCGATTGACCTGTAGCCGAATGACTGGCGTTGTTAAAGGCAAACTCTGCCAAGGGTAGTAAAGCTACCCAGTCGTCTTGAACAAAGGTGGTGAAGCATCTGAGGTACTGTTCGAGCGTCTGATTCGTTCTTTCGGTTTGCGCGTTAGTTTAAGGGTGATAGGCCGAGGACATGGACAACTCAATCTTCAGGACCTTGCACAAAGCCTTCCAAAAGCGAGAGGTGAACTGCACCCCTCTATCCGAAACGATGTCTGCAGGGACCATATGTAGCCTTACTACTTCCCTAATGAAGACCTGGGCAGTTTCCATGGCAGAGGGCGTGCCTTTGAGAGGCACGAAGTGGGCCATCTTGGATAGACGGTCAACCACTACAAAGATGGCTGTGCAACCTTCAGACGGGGGGAGTTCCACTATGAAGTCCATGGCAATCATTTTCCAGGGACTGGTAAGGGTCTGAGCAGATCCCAGGCCTTGCTTCTAGTGGTCTTGCTACGGATACAGGTGGCACATGAACCTACATATTACCTGCAGTCTTTTTCAAGATCCGGCCACCAAAACGTGCGTTGAATCAGTTCAAGGGTTTTATGCATTCCGAAATGGCCTGCCAGGGGATGATCATGACACAAGTTTAACACTGTGACTCGAACTTCTTCTGGCACAAAGATTTTGTCATTCTTCCAAAGTAACCCGTCCTTGGGTACCAGAGTGATTCCAGAGGGACCAGACACACCTGTAGAAGCTTGCTTCAAGCCAGACATCAGGCTAGTTTGTAAAAGTAAGAAGTTGCCTTCCGATAGAATGGTATCTGGAGCTGACACCTCTTTTGGATCATCAAACGGTCTTTTGGATCATCAAACGGAAAGAGCGTCTGGTTTGGTGTTCTTGGAGCCTGGTCGGTAAGTTATGTGGAACGAGAACCTAGAGAAAAATAGTGCCCAACGTGCCTGGCGTGGTCTCAGACGTTTGGCAGCTCTCAGATATTCTAGGTTCTTGTGGTCTGTGTAAATGAGTATAGGATGCGCTGCTCCCTCCAACAAGTACCTCCACTCCTCAAGGGCAGATTTTTTTTTTTTAATCAAAAAGGTTTTTATTGAACACCAGATAGATCACAACAGTTTCCATTGTACAAAAAATAGCAAAGGTTTCCCTCTGCTGGCGAACTGTAAAACAACATATAAGATCACATCAAAAACAGCACCACAATCTTGCATGTATAAGCATATTAATCCTCGGCCGCTTGGTTTCAATTTTACTGCAAAAGTCGGGACATCACCAGCTCCCTGGGGCTCAGGCCAGGGGTATCAAGCCATTGGGACCAAATTCTCTCAAACCTGCTCGGGCTTCCCCTGTGCTGGTATATGTACTTTTCCATTATAAGAGTATTCCCCATGTGTGCTACCCAAGAGGTGGTGGTAGGCGGTGAGACTGACTTCCAACCCATCAAAATAAGCTTCCTAGCCTGAAACAGGGCCCTAGAGACCGCGACCCTGGTCAACTCCCCAGGGATCGCTTCCTCCAAGATCCCCAGCAGGCAGCACTTAGGGTCCAAAGGGATCGTAGTTTGAAACACTCTGTTTATTGTACCCACCACCTCAGTCCAATACCTGTGAAGCTTAGGGCATCTCCACAGGAGATGAATGAGATCTCCATTGTGCCTCTGACATCTACCACACACAGGGTCCCCGAGCTTACCCATCTTATATAATTTCAGCGGGGTGTAATGTACCCTCAATAATATATATAGCTGTGACACTTTCTGCGCAACGTTTAAAGAACAAGTAGTGACTGACCACCACGCCTCCTCCCATTGGTCCCCTGACAGTGTACCTATGTCCTTCTCCCACATGGATTCCGCCCTGCTCGGGAATGCCTGTAGGTGACTTGCCAGTAACATCTGGTAGCATTGTGAGATAAATCCTTTTGTTTCAGTGCTAGTGTGCAGCACACGGAACACCGGGGCGGGCGACTGAACCCATTCCACCGCATTCCCGTGTGCCGCAACCGCATGTTGAAGCTGCATGTAGTAATAATGCATATGAGCTGGGAGGTCAAATCTGGCCTGCAGTTCGGGGAAAGTGAGAAGCCTGCCGTTAACGAAAATGTGGGACAGCAGAGCCACACCATGGGCACGCCATCTGGGCCCCTGCTGCAGCTTCACCAACTCCACATAAGACCTATTGCCCCATATTGGGCTGTCCTCTGTGAATCCCTGCACTCCCTGGAGTTGTCGGCCCTTATTCCAGACTTTCTGGATAAGTGCGAGCGTCGGGGTCCGCTTGTTGGATTTGAGGAACATTTGCGCCTCCAGCCCCATCGGGATAGTCTCAGCGCCAGTGGCCGACAGCATCAGTCGTGCCGCCGAGCTCCCCGGGTCCTGGGACATAGAGCCGATCAAATGCTGTAACTGGGCCGCTATGTAGTACAGCCAAGGATTGGGAACCGCCAGCCCCCCACTGTCCTTGGCCCGCTGCAAGTGTTCCAGTCTAATCCGAGGGGGCCTAGTATGCCATAGCAACCGTCGGAAGAGAGTGTTCACTATTCGGAAGATTTTCAGGTGTATCACTACAGGCGAGTTATGAAGAAAGTAAAGTAGTTGTGGCATTAAAATCATTTTGATCAGATTGGCTTTACCTGCAAGTGACATTTTTAGGGTGTTCCAAGTATTAATTTTGTCCCTAAACCGGGACAGCAATGGGTGCACATTAAGGGAGCAGTAGTCCCCCAGCCTGGGCGACACCTGTACCCCCAAATATTTAAAGCTAGATACAACTGGGATGGGACAAGATTCCGGCAGGGCGACCCCACCATCCTCATCCAACAGCATCAGGGCGGATTTTGACCAATTAATGGTCAATCCCGAGTAGTGGCCGAATTGCTCTATTATTGACATAGCCCCGGGGATGGAGTGCGTGGGGTCCTCCAGGAACAGCAGCATGTCGTCCGCGTACAACATGATTTTTTCTTGCAGCGTGCCATATTGGAATCCCCGGACGCGGGCACTAGCCCGTATCAGGGCAGCCAATGGCTCTATAGCGATCGCGAAGAGCAGGGGGGACAGGGGACATCCCTGCCTCGTCCCCCTACCCAGAGCAAAGGCCGGTGACATCCTACCCGCGACCCTAATGGTCGCCTGGGGGGACGCGTACAGCAGCCTGACCCACTCTATAAACTTGTCCCCAAAGCCAAACTTGGCCAACGTCGCCCAGAGGAACCTCCAACTGACACTATCAAATGCCTTGTTGGTATCAAGGGACAAGAGCGCCCTACGGCCCCCATTGTCTGCCTGCACCTGCATGTTCAAGAACATGCGCCTCAAGTTGGTGGCGGTGGACTTCTGCGGCATGAAGCCAGCCTGGTCTGGGTGGATAATAGACGTGATTATCCCGTTGACCCTGCGCGCCAGGACCTTTGCCAGGATTTTTACATCGCTCTGCAGCAACGATATAGGCCTATAGGAGCCAGGGTCAACCGGATCCTTTCCCGGCTTCAACAGTAAAATAATATTAGCCCTAGCCATGGAACCAGGCAGCTGACCACCCTCTAGTGCGGCGTTAAAGACCTTCAATAGTTCAGGTAACAAGTGCTCCCCAAATTGAGTGTACACTTCTATGGGCAGGCCATCCTCTCCGGGGGCTTTACATGTAGGAAAAGAGCTTGCCGCTAATTGCAGCTCGCCCAGAGTAATTGGTGCATCTAACTGTTCTCTGGCAGATGTGGAGAGAGCAGGCATTTCAATACTAGCCATGTATGTTCCAAGGTCCGCATCCGAGTAGGCATCCCTCGATCCATAAAGGCCTTCATAGAAGGACGCCAGCTCGGATATAATGGTTTCAGGGGTATTAACCACCTTACCCGTAGAGGCGCGTATAGCACCGATGGCCGGGGATTGTGTTTGAGACCTCGCTATCTTGGCCAGCAATCGTCCAGTTTGTTCCCCTTCCTCATAAAATGCAAGTTTGGTAAAGAACCTCTTCCGCTCTGCCTGTGAGGATCGCAGACGGTCCAGAGAGTCCTGGGCCGACATCCAAGCCTCCCTGGCCAAGTCAGTGGGGCTAGTCACATAAGCGAGTTCCAGCTGCCTCACCTGGTCTCCCACCCGCTCCACAAAGGCAGAGGAGTTGTTCCTGACAATTTGTATTTCCTCGATAAATACCCCTCTAAGATAGGCTTTCAAAGTTTCCCATTATAGCAGTGGGTCTAGGTAGTGCTCATGGGCCCGGAGAAAGACTTCAATCTTGGTTTCAATACGTTCTGGGGATGTAAACAGTTTGAGCCAATAAGCATTCAGTTTCCATGGGGCTCTAGGTAGGGAGCTAGACGGTTGAGTTACCAACCAAAGTACTAGCGGGGAGTGGTCTGATACCCCCCGTGGGAAATACTCCACCTTAGAGGTGCAATTAACCATGTTGGGAGTGCCCAGACACAGGTCTATACGGGAGAGGGAACCATGTGACTTGGAGAAACAGGAGAATTGTTTACACTTGGGGTTCCTAACCCGCCAAATGTCAACCCACCCCACCTCCTCCATCAGGCGTCCAAGAGCCGTACCCCGGTTGCCCTTAGGGGGCATCACCGGGGGGTGTCTGTCCAATTTAGGGTCTAGGTAGCAATTAAAGTCCCCTAGCAACAGTAGTGGGACGTCAGGCTTGTTTGCCAGGTAAGACAGCAGCAACTGCAGCACCTCTCTAGAAAAAGGTGGAGGCACATATACAAACGCCAGAATCATAGTAACGGTAAACAGTTTGCAATAAAGAAATACAAATCTCCCAGATATATCAATAAGCGAATCTAACTCCTGGTATACCAGAGCCTTGTGGATCAATACACTCACTCCGCGTGAATAGGCGGAGTGAGTGGAGTGATAGGCCTGCCCCACCCACGCATATCCCAAGAAACTAGTCGTATCTTTCAATAGATGGGTCTCCTGTAAGCCAATTATGGCCGGGTGAAATTTACGCAATACAGTGGATATCATGGTCCTTTTCAGAGGATCATTTACCCCTCTGACATTCCACGACACTATGGGTGTAGAAGACATGGCGATTGTATACTAAGAGTTCTGTCTGAGTGGGAGGAGTACCCAGAAGAGAGCAACAGTCCTGTATCCCCCCATCCAGCTATCAAAAAACAGCCCTGTGGTTCAAACAGCTTTGACTGTGGTGCATCAGTAAGATCAGTACAGTCCCTTGGGAAAGAAAAAAAAATCTTGCAGAAACTGTGGCAGAAATTCCTGCGCATCGGCGCTGTGGTGTCGATACAGTAAAAATAGAAGTAGTAAGCATAAGAAAAACAAGAACAGTAAAACTTATCTGCATCTGCCGGTGGCTCCTGGACTGCCAACTGGGCGTCACTGGGGACTCCCCACCGGTGTTGAGTAATAGCAACACTGGCATTTCCAGTGCCAACAGGGCACAAAAACATAAGCCATGTCCACCATAACAGCAAACGGTACATAGGGGGGGTGCAGAGACACACTCCACCCATAAACTCAGGTCAGCGAAAAAAAAGAAAATTCAGAAAAGTTAGTGGAAAACTATTCGCTGGTAACTTCAAGTAGGTATTGATCCTCTCAAGTGACATCATTTCAGCAACAGCACTTCTTTACCCGGATTGCTCTTGATATAGATAGGATTGTCCACATCAACCTGCACCATTCTCCGGTCCCCTCCTGCGGAAGTCTTGTTCGTTGCGGTCTAGCCAGTCCGCAGCATCCTGTGCATTCTCAAAAAAGTGGGCCTCATCTCTGGCTGTTACGCGAAGCTTGGCTGGGTATAGCATGGCATAGGACAGCTGAAGCCTCTGCAGCCTTTTCTTGACATCCATAAACTTTGATCTTCTGCGTTGCACTTCTGCAGAGAAGTCAGGATAAAAGGAAATCCGGGCTCCGTTATAATGTACAGCCCCCCCTTTCTCTGGCCATTCGAAGTATCACTTCCCGGTCCCTGTAGTTAAGGAGTCTAGCGAGCATGGATCTCGGGGGATTACCGGGGGGAGGGGGCGAGGTGGCACCCTGTGCGCCCGTTCCACCGTGTAAATCGGAGAAAAAGCCTCTTTACCAAAGGTCTCCTGTAGCCAGCCTTCTATGAACGTCATGGGGTCCCTGCCCTCCACCTTTTCTGGGAGCCCCACAATGCGTACATTGTTGCGTCTCAGGCGATTTTCGATCTCATCATGGCGATCAAAGGCCTGGCGTGCCTGCTGAGCAGCGACTCTCACTTCCCGGGTCATGTGTGGCATCTGATCCTCTATATCACTGACTCTGCCCTCCACGGCCGTGGTCCTCTCCCTGACCTTCTGTATATCATGTCTCAGGAGATTAACTTTCTCCTCCAGCCCCCCAAATCTCTCCTTCAGGGCATCCACTGAGGCAGTGCACCTGTGAACAGCATGCAGGATTTCACTGAGTGTGGGCTGGGGACTATCCTCTGTCTGCTGGTCAAGCAAGGCTGGAACAGAACCAGGGGCTGACTCCATTTCATCATCCTCAGCTTCCAGCATGTCAGTGTGTCCCTGCTCAGCCTGCTCTGCGGGCATTGCATGACCCTGTGCAACAGTCTGCAGGGAATCTTCCGGGCCTGTCAGTTTCCTGGCATAATATAGCATGTCTCTCGTTTGGTCTGTCCCTTTAGGGGCTTTGGTGGACTTACCCCCCAGCTCCGTCTTCTTCTCCTGCCCTCGTGGAGTCCTGGGAGGCAGAGACTGAGACATCCAGGCGCCATCTTGGAAGGCCTGGGAGGCCGCAGCCGCAGCGTCTCCTTTGTTTCCCCGGGTCATCATGCCGGGATTAACGAGCACCGCTGGAACCGAGGGTCTCTGGAGGTCTTTAGGCGCAGGTTGTGGCTGAATCGGGCGTTGTAGGTGGCGAGGAAAGGATCACAAACAGGATCTACAGCGGGAGCTCCGTCGAACAGGTCTGTTCACATGCCGCGTCAGGCCACGCCCCCCCAAGGGCAGATTTAATGGGCAGGAGCTCCCGGTCTCCAACATCATAATTCCTCTGAGATGGGGTAAGCTTACGGGAGAAGAAGGCTACCGGGTGTATCAAGTCCTTGAGACCTTGGTGCTGGGAGATAACAGCTCCAACCGCTGTCTCTGAGGCATCTACCTCAAGTAGATAAGGTAGGGCAGGATCGGGATGACTTAGGATAGGAGCAGATGTAAAAAGTATTTTTAGGTTTGTGAAAGCAGCCTGTGCTTCAGATGTCCACTGGAAT
Organism: Rana muscosa; assembly: GCA_029206835.1. Classification (NCBI taxonomy): domain Eukaryota; kingdom Metazoa; phylum Chordata; class Amphibia; order Anura; family Ranidae; genus Rana; species Rana muscosa. Next base: position 552,347,256 of record CM055122.1, read on the forward strand.
CGAGCATTTTGCTTCGTTAGCTGCGTAATCGGGAAAATAATAGCAGAGAATCCCTTGATAAACCTCCAATAAAAATTGGCAAAGCCAATGAAGCGCTGCACCCCCTTTTGTCTGAAGGTGCAGGCCAATCCAGAATGGCTGAAACCTTCTGTGGGTCCATCTTGAATCCCTCTGTATAGATCACTAGGCCAAGGAACTGGATACTCTGTCGCTCGAATTCACACTTTTCTGGTTTTGTGTACAGTCCATGCTGGCGGAGACGACAGAGTACACTCTTGATGTGTTTCCGGTGCTGCTCGAGAGAGGAGGAAAAAATCAAAATATCATCAAGATAGACAACTACATAAATGTCCAGACAGTCTCTGAAAACATCATTGACTAGATGCTGAAAGGTGGCAGGGGCGTTACATAGGCTGAAGGGCATTACTAGGTATTCGTAATGGCCGAACCTGGTACGAAAGGCAGTCTTCCATTCATCCCCTGCTCGGATGCGTACCAGGTTGTATGCCCCCCGCAGGTCTAATTTGGTAAACACAGAGGAAGTCCTGAGTCTTTGAAAAAGTTCAGGTACCAGAGGCAGAGGGTACCGGTTCTTGACCGTGATTTTATTTAATTCCCGGTAATCTACACAGGGCCGAAGAGAATGGTCTTTTTTCTCCACAAAGAAGATTCCTGCCCCTGCTGGAGAAGTGGAAGGACGGATGAAACCCCTCTTAAGGTTCTCATCAACGTATTCTTTCAGTACCTCAAGCTCCCGTTCAGATAGGGGGAAGATCCGTCCGAAAGGAATCTCAGCACCGGGAAGAAGCTCGATTGGACAATCGTAAGGACGATGAGGCGGGAGGACTTCGGCCCCTCGCTTGCTGAAGACATCCAGGAACTCATGATATTGTTTGGGTACAGAAGCTCGTATCTCTGGATCTGAATCCAGGCATAACAGAGGCCCCGAGGTGCTGGGACGTGGAAGCATGCAGTGGTGTTGACAGTATGGTGACTGGAACTTAATACTTCCGGTTCCCCAATCAATCTGTGGATTGTGTGCCTGAAGCCAGGGTAGACCCAGGATAACTGGAAACATGGGAGATGCAATGGCATCCAAAGTCAATAGTTCCTTATGGTTCATGGAGGTGATCACAGGCAAAGGAGGGGTCTCCTGGGTCACTACTCCAGACTTGATGCGAGACCCATCTGCCAGGAAAATGGAAAGTCCTTGAGTCTTAGGTTGGAGTGGGATGTGTTGTTGTGCTGCAAAGTCTAGATCGACAAAACAACTACATGCCCCTGAGTCGATTATTGCAGTTACTGCTATTGTCCTCCCTGGTAGTTGGAAAGAGATAGGAAGAGCCAGGTGAGTAGCTTTGGTAGATGGAGGTGAGTAGTTGGGAGAAGAGGTAGCCAGGACCTTGCACAGCTTAGCGGGACAAGAAGAGACATAATGACCGGGTTCCCCGCAATACAGGCATAGATAATTCTGCAGCCGACGAAGTCGTTCCTTGGCCGATAGGGAATGTTTCATTACTCCAAGCTGCCCTGGCTTGACGGTCTGGTTGAGAGATGAGGGTTCAGTTGGAACCGTACTGGCACTGGCAGGGTACACAGGGGCTCGTATCCGGGGTAGCATCCAAGCTGGGCGGAGCTGCTGGGTAGACCTTTCTGCTCTGCGCTCCCGGAGTAGTCGGTCTATCTGGATAGACAAAGTAATTAAAGTCTCTAGAACATCAGGAACACCGACCCGTGCTAACTCGTCCTTCAGGCTTTCAGAGAGACCAAGACGGAACTGATGCCGCAGAGCCGCCTCATTCCACTGGGTATCCGCGCTCCAGCATCTGAAATCAGTCACATAGTCCTTGACCGCTCGGCGGCCTTGCTGGAGCGCATGGAGAGCAGCCTCGGCAGTAGAAGTCTGCTGTGGATCGTCATAAAGTCGGGCCATGGCATCAAGAAAAGACGGCAGAGAGTCTAGAACTACATGGCGGACTTCAAGTAGGTGATGGGCCCAAGCTTGAGGTTCCCCCTGCAGCAAAGCGATAACGAAGCCCACCTTGGTGGCTTCAGATGAAAAAGTCAGAGGTAGCAACGAAAAGTAAAGTTCACATGCGTTGCAAAACGCAACGGAATTTACTCCGATCCCCAAAAAACTTCTCAGGAACAGGGACCCTGGGCTCAGGAGATGGTATCATTCCAATAGAGGAAGTTGGGGTTGGAGGTGAATCTGCAGAGGTGGCTTGAGTTTGTGTCTGCTTATCCATTCGGACGTGGCTGCCCTGCAGAGACTTCACGATCTGAGTGAGAGCTGTAAGGTGTTGATAGACATTGTCCATAGGCAAGGTATCTCCTGCAGGCTCAGGCATGGCGGTTTGATACTGTATTGTACCTTAGGTGTGAGCCTGACGTGCGGAGAGGGACCTCCCGTACAACCCCGGCTCGGAGACCACTGGAGTGGGGACAGTGGTGGTAAGAGCACGGTGAGGTAAGGGTGCCTGTCTGATCCTCACTGCTTGGAGTGGTGGAGCCGAGTGGAGACTGGAACGGCTGGTTCCGGAAGCAGCGGATGCAGGTCAGCAGGTGCAGCTTGCAGAGCAGAGGATGCAGGTCAGCAGGTGCCGGTTTGCAGAGCAGGGATGCAGGTCAGCAGGTGCAGGTTTGCATTGCAAAGGATGCAGGTCAGCGTGTGCAGCTCGCAGAGCAGAGGATGCAGGTAAGCTGGTGCAGGTTTGCAGAGTCAGACAAGCCGGGTCATACACATCAAGGTAAACATCATAAGTGGCAGGCAGAGAGTAGTCAAAGTCCAGGCTGAATCTTGGCAACAGGCAGACTGGCAGATAACTGAGCAGGGTCAAACGAGCCGAGGTCAGGACTGGAGACAGAAGCGTGGTCAGGAAGCCGGGTCAAACACAGGAACAGGATACAAGCACAGAATCAGGAACTCAGGGAACAGAAGCAGATCAAACCGCAAGGGGCAACATCTCTGGAATGTCTTTTATAGGAAGTACATGGGAGGAGCAAGGGGTTCAGAGTTCAACAGTAATCAAGACACCAAGCAGAGTAGTCTAATGGATCAGATAGGTTGTCCAGCAGATCAGGCAGGGAACTGTCCAGCATCTCAGATAGCTCCGTTGGAAGAGTCAATGCCAGACACAGAGGAGGTCCCAGGTTCAAGCCCAGCACGTCCCTGACACCTGCTGCAAAGTATTGCAGCAAAAATTGTACTTACACTCCCCTGTTAAACAGGGGCAGAAAAATTGGGCCTTAGCCACTGGTGGCGGTGCCCAGAACCAAAAATGTTCTTACAAGCTATCAACATGAACATTGAGGAGGAAGAGGATAGTCACTCAGCATCAGCATAGGCAGTCTTGAAGGGATCTCACATTAAAAAAAATCGTTCGGTTACATCAGCATCAGGTGCTTGGTAGCTGGTGGTGATCCAAGACTGATTCATTTTTATGAAGGTCAGTCGATCGACCGAGTCGGTAGACAGGCGGTGATCCGTTACAAAGCCTCCAGCAGCATTGAATGTGCGTTCCGAAAGAATGCTGGATGCAGGACAGGCCAGTAGCTCAATTGCATACTGTGCAAGCTCTGGCCAGTGATCCATCCTCAAGACCCAGTAACCCAGAGGATTTTCAGTGGGAAAGGTGTCCAAGTCTGATCTTGACCCTAGGTATTCCTGCACCATGTAAATCAGACGCTGGCGATGGTTGCTGGAACCGGTCATACCTTGGGGCTGCGGACTAAAAAATTGTCTGAACGCATCGGTCAGACGGTCACCTTCTCCACCGCTCCTTCTGTGACTGACCGAAGCCTCAGCAACATGTTGTCCAGGACCAGGAATTTGTAACGTCCCAGGCTCTGGAAACGCGTTGCACAAACCTTTCTGCAAGGCCTCCCGAAGATGTTTCATCCTCTGCTCCCTCTGCGACGGCTTGATAAGGTCCGCAACCTTACCCTTGTAACGTGGATCAAGGAGGGTTGCCAGCCAGTAATGATCCCTCTCCTTGATACCACGAATACGAGGATCCTTTCGCAGACTTTGCAGAATCAGGGAGACCATGCAGCGGAGGTTTGCTGAGGCATTCGGTCCGGAGTCCTCTGGGTCACTAAGGATGACATGATCCGCAGCCACCTCCTCCCAGCCACGTACAAGTCCATGGGTTTCTGGGGACTGTAAATGATCCCTTGAAGACTGCTGCTGATGCTGAGTGCTAGGCTCCACCTCCATGCTGACACAATCCTCCTCCTCCTCCTCGTCCACTTCCTGTGTGATCGGCGGGCCCACAGCAACACTGTCTGGATAAAGGGGGCCTTGAGAGGTAAGGAAGTCCTCCTCCTCCTCCCTCTGTTCTGCCTCAAGTGCCCTGTCCATTATTCCACGCAGCATGTGCTCCAACAGGTGGACAAGAGGGACAGTATCACTGATGCATGCACTGTCACTGCTCACCATCCTCGTGGCCTCCTCAAATGGTGACAGGACAGTGCAAGCATCCCTGATCATGACCCACTGGTGTGGCAAAAAAAAAACAAGCTCCCCTGACCTTGTCCTGGTGTCATAATCGCACAGGTACTCATTGATGGCCCTCTGCTGCATGTGAAGCCGCTGCAGCATGGCCAACGTTGAGTTCCACCTGGTGGGCATGTCACAGATTAGGCAGTTCTTGGCCAGGTTAAATTCCTTTTGCAGGTCAGCCAGCCAGCCGAGCACTGGCATTATATGCACACAGACTTTCCTGGCCTGCCTCAGGACATCCTGTAAGCCTGGGTACCTGCTCAAGAACTGCTGCACCACCAAGTTAAGGACGTGAGCCAAACAAGGCACATGGGTCAGCTGTCCCTGTCGGAGGGCGGAGAGGAGGTTGGTGCCATTGTTGCAAACCACCATTCCTGGCTTAAGCTGGCGTGGCGTCAACCACCTCTGAGCCTGCCCCTGCAGAGCTGACAGAATCTCTGCTCCAGTGTGGCTCCTGTCCCCCAAGCACACCAGCTTAAGCACCGCATGGCATCTTTTTGCCTGCGTACTTGCGTAGCCCCTTGAACGCCTACGGAGCACCGCTGGTTCCGAGGACAAATCAGCAGAGGAAGAGGCCATGGGGGAAGAAGAAGAGGAGGGGGTGAAGGAGAGAGGTGTGTCAGAATCACTACCAGTAGCATTTTGGAGGCGTGGTGGCGGAACAACCTCCAACACTACTGCACCCTGTCCTGCATCCTTCCCAGCTGCTAGCAGAGTCATCCAGTGAGCCGTGAAGGATAGGTAATGTCCCTGTCCATGCCTGCTGGACCATGAGTCAGTGGTAATATGCACCTTAACGCCAACCGCCCTGTCCAGCGAGGCCAAGACATTGCCTTCCACATGCCGGTAGAGAGCCGGAATCGCCTTCCGTGAAAAAAGTGGTGTTTTGGAACCTTCCAGTGGCGGCCCGTCAATAGGGGGTGCAGGGGCGCCCCCCCTCAAAGCTACTTATTAAAAAAAAGATACATTTAAAAAAAAAAAAAATGTTTTATTTTTTTTAAATTGTCCCTTTAAGTGGGTGTGTTAAGGGTGCCGGACACAGGGTGCTATTGGAGGCATGACCCGTGTGTAAACACGTGATTGGGGCTAAGAAGCTCTATTGGCGTAGCTTAGAGTGTGTTCGGGGCGCAGATGCTGTAGCCACGAAAACTCCACCTCTAGGCTCTAGCATTAGGTTTCCAGTGCTTGTAATTGATTGGGTCCATAGGGTGGGGCTTTAATCAGACCTGCAGCGTAATTGGCTTACAGGCTGCCTGTCTCCTTCAGTAAGTGAGGGGGAAATCACGAGCAGAAGAGAACTGGTCAGGGCAGACAGGGAGTTGAGGCAGCTCCATTCATCCCTGTGACACAGACTCGGCATCCAGCAATACACACAGAGGGATCACACAGAAATCTTCAGGTACATTTCTACATGCCAGGACTGTAGGGGGGAGGGGGACAAAGGGGCTATTATCACTGTGTCCTGACTCCTGAGAGACTGTAAAGCAGCATTTTAATCTCCAACTTTACTTCACCTCTCTCCATATAATGCATGTCAGTACACCTTCCCTTTTCTCCCCTGCCTGTTCATCTGCTATAGAGAAACAAAAGGCATTGTTCTTAAATTAACATTATTCACATGTAAATAGAGCAGGCATTGTTATGCAAATTAGATCGGCCCGCCGTGATTCAGATGGGGGGGGGGGGGGACACAGTAGGTGTACAGACCCAGGAACTCAGCACAGGGATGATGGGAACCCCTCATAATGGGCACAGCAGGTGTACAGACCCAGGAACTCAGCACAAGGATAATGAGAACCCCTCATAGAGGGCACAGCAAGTGTACAGACCCAGGAACTCAGCACAGGGATGGTGGGAACCCCTCATAATGGGCACAGTAGGTGTACAGACCCGGGAACTCAGCACAGGGATGGTGGAAACCCTCATAATGGGCACAGCAGGTGTACAGACCCAGGAACTCGTTACAGGGATGGTGGGAACCCCTCATAATGGGCACAGTAGGTGTACAGACCCGGGAACTCAGCACAGGTATGGTGGGAACCCTCATAATGGGCACAGCAGGTGTACAGACCCAGGAACTCAGTACAGGGATGGTGGGAACCCTCATAAAGGGCACAGTAGGTGTACAGACCCAGGAACTCAGTACAGGGATGGTGGGAACCCTCATAATGGGCACATCAGGTGTACAGACCCGGGAACTCAGCACAGGGATGGTGGGAACCCTCATAATGGGCACAGCAGGTGTACAGACCCAGGAACTCGTTACAGGGATGGTGGGAACCCCTCATAATGGGCACAGCAAGTGTACAGACCCAGGAACTCAGCACAGGGATGGTGGGAACCCCTCATAATGGGCACAGTAGGTGTACAGACCCGGGAACTCAGCACAGGGATGGTGGAAACCCTCATAATGGGCACAGCAGGTGTACAGACCAGGGATGAGCCGAACACCCCCCTGTTCGGTTCGCACCAGAACCTGCGAACAGACAAAATGTTCGTGTAAACTTTAGAACCCTATTAAATACAATGGACTCGAACGTTCGAAATCTAAAGTGTTAATTATAAAGGCTAATATGCAAGTTATTGTCCTAAAAAGTGTTTGGGGACCTGGGTCCTGCCCCAGGGGACATGTATCAATGCAAAAAGAAGTTTTAAAAACGGCCGTTTTTTCGGGAGCAGTGATTTTAATAATGCTTAAAATGAAAAAATAAAAGTGAAATATTCCTTTAAATTTCGTACCAGGGGGGTGTGTATGATATGCATGTAAAGTGGCGCATGTTTCCCGTGCTTAGAACTGTCCCTGCAAAAAATGTCATTTTTGAAAGAAAAAAAATGCATTTAAAACTGACTCGCGGCTATTAATGAATTGTCGGCTCCCGGCAATACATACAAAAGTCATTGAGAAAAAAAAAAAAAAAAAAGCGTGGGGGTTCCCCAGAATTCAATTACCAGGCCCTTCAGATCTGGCATGGATTTTAAGGGGAACTCCACCCCAAGTTTAAAAAAAAAATGGCGTGGAGTCCCCCTAAAAATCCATACCAGACCCCTTATCCGAGCATGCAACCTGGCCGGCCGCAGGGGAAAAGGGGGGGACGAGAGAGCGGCCCCCCCTCCCTCCTGAACCGTACCAAGCCACATGCCCTCAACATGGGGAGGATGTCCCCATGTTGATGGGGACAAGGGCCTCATCCCCACAACCCTTGCCCGGTGGTTGTGGGGGTCTGCGGGCGGGGGGCTTATCAGAATCTGGAAGACCCCTTTAACAAAGGGGACCCCCAGATCCCGCCCCCCCCATGTGAATTGGTAACGGGTACATTGTACCCCTACCATTTCACGAAGAAAGCGTAAAAAAAATGTTTAAAAAAACACACAAACACCTTGAAAAAGTCCTTTATTTAAAAAAATAAATAAATAAACATTCCAGCGGTGAAATCCAGTGTCCCGCGGCGATCCCGATGTCCAGCGCTGTCCTTCATTGGTTGTGCCTGAGCGGACCTGATGGGGAACTCCCTCTCAGTATTTTAAATGTATAGACCCGCCCCTTCTAATGTTCCCCATCAGGTCCGCTCAGCGGACGAGATGCAGAACATGAGAAGGGGCGGGTCTATACATGTATTACCAAAGTGAGAGCAGTTCCCCATCAGGTCCGCCCCCTCGGTATGTCAGACCCGCCTACGTCATTGGCTTGAGCGGGGAACTTCCTTCACTATGTAAATTTAAATTTACATAGTGAAGGAAGTTCCCCGCTCAAGCCAATGACGTAGGCGGGTCCGACATACCGAGGAGGCGGACCTGATGGGGAACTGCTCTCACTTTGGTAATACATGTATAGACCCGCCCCTTCTCATGTTCCGCATCTGGTCCGCTGAGCGGACCTGATGGGGAACTTTAGAAGGGGCGGGTCTATACATTTAAAATACTGAGAGGGAGTTCCCCATCAGGTCCGCTCAGGCACAACCAATGACGGACAGCGCTGGACATCGGGATCGCCGCGGGACACTGGATTTCACCGCTGGAATGGTTTTTTTTTTTAATAAAGGACTTTTTCAACGTGTTTGTGTGTTTTTTTAAACATTTTTTTACGCTTTCTTCGTGAAATGGTAGGGGTACAATGTACCCCTTACCAATTCACATGGGGGGGGGCCGGGATCTGGGGGTCCTCTTTGTTAAAGGGGTCTTCCAGATTCCGATAAGCCCCCCGCCCGCAGACCCCCACAACCACCGGGCAAGGGTTGTGGGGATGAGGCCCTTGTCCCCATCAACATGGGGACATCCTCCCCATGTTGAGGGCATGTGGCTTGGTACGGTTCAGGAGGGAGGGGGGGCCGCTCTCTCGTCCCCCCCTTTTCCCCTGCGGCCGGCCAGGTTGCATGCTCGGATAAGGGGTCTGGTATGGATTTTTAGGGGGACTCCACGCCATTTTTTTTTTAATTTGGGGTGGAGTTCCCCTTAAAATCCATGCCAGATCTGAAGGGCCTGGAATGGATATTTGGGGGAACCCCACGTCAATTTTTTTTTTATTTGCGGCGGGGTTCCCCTTAATATCCATTCCAGACCTGAAGGGCCTGGTAATTGAATTCTGGGGAACCCCCACGCTTTTTTTTTTTTTTTTATCAATGACTTTTGTATGTATTGCCGGGAGCCGACAATTCATTAATAGCCGCGAGTCAGTTTTAAATGCATTTTTTTCTTTCAAAAATGACACTTTTTGCAGGGACAGTTCTAAGCACGGGAAACATGCGCCACTTCACATGCATATCATACACACCCCCCAGGTACGAAATTTAAAGGAATATTTCACTTTTATTTTTTCATTTTAAGCATTATTAAAATCACTGCTCCCGAAAAAACGGCCGTTTTTAAAACTTCTTTTTGCATTGATACATGTCCCCTGGGGCAGGACCCGGGTCCCCAAACACTTTTTAGGACAATAACTTGCATATCAGCCTTTATAATTAGCACTTTAGATTTCTCCCATAGATTTTTCGAATTTGCCGCGAACACCCCAATTTGTTCGCTGTTCGGCGAACGGGCGAACAGGCAATGTTCGAGTCGAACATGAGTTCGACTCGAACTCGAAGCTCATCCCTAGTACAGACCCAGGAACTCAGTACAGGGATGGTGGGAACCCTCATAATGGGCACAGCAGGTGTACAGACCCGGGAACTCAGCACAGGGATGGTGGGAACCCTCATAATGGGCACAGCAGGTGTACAGACCCAGGAACTTGTTACAGGGATGGTGGGAACCCCTCATAATGGGCACAGCAGGTGTACAGACCCGGGAACTCAGCACAGGGATGGTGGGAACCCTCATAATGGGCACAGCAGATGTACAGACCCAGGAACTCGTTACAGGGATGGTGGGAACCCCTCATAATGGGCACAGTAGGTGTACAGACCCGGGAACTCAGCACAGGGATGGTGGGAACCCTCATAATGGGCACAGCAGGTGTACAGACCCGGGAACTCAGCACAGGGATGGTGGGAACCCTCATAATGGGCACAGTAGGTGTACAGACCCAGGAACTCAGTACAGGGATGGTGGGATCCCTCATAATGGGCACAGCAGGTGTACAGACCCGGGAACTCAGCACAGGGATGGTGGGAACCCTCATAATGGGCACAGCAGGTGTACAGACCCAGGAACTCGTTACAGGGATGGTGGGAACCCCTCATAATGGGCACAGTAGGTGTACAGACCCAGGAACTCAGTACAGGGATAGTGAGAACCCTCATAATGGGCACAGTAGGTGTAAAGACCCAGGAACTCAGTACAGGGATGGTGGGAACCCCTCATAATAGGCACAGTAGGTGTACAGGGATGGTGGGAGGAACCCTCATAATGGGCACGGCGGGTGTACAGACCTGGGAACTCAGTACGGGGATGGTGGGAACTCCTCATAATGGGCACCTCAGGTGTACAGACCCAGGAACTCTGCACAGGGATTGTGGGAACCCAGCATAATGGGCAAAGTAGGTGTACAGACCCAGGAACTCAGTACAGGGATGGTGGGAACCCCTCATAATGTGCACCATAGGTGTACAGACCCGGGAACTCAGTACAGCCTGTCCTTATACATTTACTTGAGATCACTTAGACCCGGTGGGTCTCTATAGTGGGAGGTAGTGCCAACACCCCATTCTTTTATATTATATCCTATTCTCCCTAGGGAGTTTTTAGGGGGCTGCAACCTCTGTCTGGTGTTTTCCTGAGCGCGGATTCCCTACTTCTTTAATAATAGTCTAATGTCCATAAAATTTCATAATCTACCCAATATACCTCATGCACACAGGGTGTTTGCTTTGCTCCTCTAAACATCAGAACTCCTGGCAGGAGAAAAGCCCACTGCAGGCGCGTCATGCGTTTTATCGTAAATGTATCCTATTGGCCAAAATATTTATTTGTTCTGGACATTTAAATGCATTACCTCTCAAATGCGCCTAAATGCGTCTAGCGTTTCAGTGTGTTTAGCTTTTTCTGCGCTTCACCTCCTCTCCTAAACGTGCTTTCCATGGGTTTTTTTTTTTTCAGACTGTAATTGCTCTGCTTCTAATATGTCTGTAAACGCCTGTGTGCACATGGACACATAAGCTAACATATGGGTGCTTTTACAGGCTGAGAAAAAAAATGGCAAATGACAGTATTTTTTAAGCTTTAATCAAAGCCCTTTGTAATCTCATGTATACATATTCCTAAGCGATCATTACAAGTCTCTGTGCTTGATATACCATCAGTCCGATTCATGCTTCAGAGTAAGTTTTATGCCCCATACACACGATCGTTTTTCATGCCGTTAAAAATGCCATTTTTAAAAATGGGCATTAAAACCGATCGTGTGTATGCTCCAAAGCATTTTTAACGACGTGAAAAATGGGTATTAAAAATTTCGAACATGCTCTATTTTTTCACGTCGTTTTTTTTAACGATGTGAAAAACGATAGTGTGTATGCTTTAACGACGTGAAAAAAAAACGCGCATGCTCAGAATCAAGTATGAGACGGGAGCGCTCGTTCTGGTAAAACTAGCGTTCGTAATGGAGATAGCACATTCATCACACAGTAACGGACTAAAAAGCACGAGGCTGAAAAGCGCGAATCGTCGCTCAACAAACTTTACTAACATGAAGGGTGGCGCCATTCGAACGGAACTTCCCCTTTATAGTGCCGTCGTACGTGCTGTACATCACTGCGCTTTGCTCGAGCGTTTTTTTTAATGATCGTGTGTACGCAAGACAGGCTTGAGAGGAAACATGAAAAAAACGACAAGAAAAACGTTGGTTTAAAAAATGGCATGAAAAATGATCGTGTGTATGGGGCATAAGGCCCCGTGCAGGCTAGATTCACACTTGTGCAGAGAGGCTCACAGCAGGGGTCCGGTGCGTCCCTGTTCTCCATTTCAGGGATGAATCGGGCCCGAGTTTTTGCCTGCATTTGGACCTAAAACAAAGCATATTTCCAGGTTGTAAGTTGGCAAATGTCATTGCAGATCCCTACTTGTTATTGCTTGTATTGAAACTTACATAACACAGTTGGTGTTCTGTACATTGACCGTGTACAAAACACCACCCTACATGTACACCATGTTTAAACATTTTCCAGTTTTTTGAGTCATAATGGGCAGCAGATGAAACTACATAGGTAATTGTAATTGTAAAAATACAAAATGTAGTGTTGTACTTACATTTTTTTCTTATCAAAAGCGAAATTACCTTTTAAATGCAACCCCTGTTGTCTAACGTTTAATGTTGTAGAGAGGCTATGCAATGGGTTAATAAAGTCAGAACCTAAAATGCAAGTTTAAACCATTTCCTAGTCTGTGATCTCCAGATATCGTCTGGGTTTTAAAACAAATTGAAGCTTCGTCGGTGTATAATGTGCAGCCTGGTATATGATGTGCAGAGCCCTGTGTATAAAGTGCAGCCTGGTATATGATGTGTAGAGCCATGTGTATAATGTACAGCCTGGTAAATGATGTGCAGAGCCCTGTGTATAATGTGCAGCTTGGTATATTATGTGACGAGCCCTGTTCATAATATACAGCCTGGTATATGATGTGCAGAGCCCTGTGTATAATGTGCAGCCTGGTATATGATGTGCAGAGCCTGGTGTATAATGCTGACACTATGAGTGGAATACATGGGACGGAGTGGGTGGATTCTATAAGGGGTGTGGCTTATGAGAAGTGGGAGGGGCCAACCTTGGAGGGCCGGGGTCTTCCGCCCCCATCCTAAAACTTTACCAGCCGCCACTGGAACCTGCCACTGAGGAACCGCACATTCCACAAACTCACAGAAGGGGGCAGAGTCTACCAACTGAAAAGGCAGCAGTTGAAGTGCTAGCAATTTAGCTAAGCTAGCATTCAACCGCTGGGCATGTCGATGGCTGGGAGCGAATTTCTTTTGCCGGTGTAGCAACTGGGGCAGGGAAATTTGCCTGGTACAATCGGACGTTGGTGTACCGATAGCAGATTGCCCGCAAGTTCTTGGCAGTGGCACACCTAATTCTACACCTTCATGCCTCTCAGTGCAGGTTTCTGAGAGGACTGAAGGTATAGTGGAGTTGGAGATCCCAGCTGATGAGGAGCAAGGAGAGGTTCGCTTTGTTCTTTGGTGTGGGTCTTTTATGTACGCTTGCCAACGGACTGCATGGCAGGTCGACATTTGTCTGGTCAAGCATGTGGTGCCCAAGCGGCTGCTGTTTTGACCACGCTTGATACGCTTCAGACATATGTTGCAAATAGCAACGGTGCGATCTGCTGCACACGTGTCAAAAAAGGCCCACACCAAAAAAACTTTTGGAAAAATGCACAGAGTCAGCAGCGCCCTGCACATGCGGAGCTCTGAGATTTGATGCAGTCGGTTGGCTTCCCTTAAGCTGGCCCCTGGAGGGCATCCTGCCTCGTTGGAGATGTGCCTCCTCCTCCTCCTCCTCCTCTCTCCTATCAGGAACCCACGTAGAGTCAGTGACCTCATAATCCCCTCCCTCCTCGTTACTAGAGCAAACCTGGCAGTATGCTTCAGCTGGGGGAACATGACTGCCAGTTTGTTGTCCTTCTTGGGCACCCCCTCTGTCTGGGCTCACGTTACTGCCTTCCTCAAGCTGGGTACCATCATCTGAGCCTTCAAAACGCTGCGCATCCTCCTGCAGCATGTAACCAACACTGTGGTCGAACAGTTCGGGAGACTCCTCCGTGCATGATGGTGGGGCTAGGGAAGGAGTAACTGATGACCTTGAGCCGATAGAATAGGCCGCTTTGGCACCTGCATTGGCAGCCAAGGTAGCCTGGGTGACAGAGGATGAGGACGGCTTGGTCATCCACTCTACCAATTCTTCTGCATATTGTGGCTCAACATGGCCAGCTGCCGAAAAAAAGGACAAGTGTGCCCCACGGCCATGTGCTGATGAGGATGCACCGTGTCCATGACCAGCACTGTTACCTCTAGACACAGAGCCTGCTTGCCCTCTTTTATTGGCCTGTGAGTCTCTGCCTCTCCTTGTTGGCCTTCCAGACATACTGTATTTGATGTATTGGAATAGGTACACAAGGAATGGCCTGCAGTGAGATGTAGCTGTACAAAGCTGGATGTATATGTATATACTGATTATACTGCAGCTAACTGAATCAACTGCCTGCCCGTATTATTAGGAAGAGAACAGGAATTGTCTGCAGTCAGCTTTACCTGCACACTGTGCCCAGTATACAGTACACTGACTTAATATACTGCAGCTTAGCTCAATCAACTGCCTGCCTGCCTGTATTTTTAGGAAGAGAATAACAGGAACGCTCTGCAGTGAGATCTAGCTAAACTGTATACAGTATATATATATATATATATATATATATATATATATATATATATACGCAAAGCATGCAATGCATATATATACTAAATATACTGGAATACCAGATCTAACTAGCTGAATCAACTGCCTGCTCAATCTAGCTAACTGAAATAAAACTACAATCTCTCTGTCTCTCTCTCTGAACGCCGCCGGAACACACTACACAAGGCCGATGCGCAAGCGGCCTTATATAGTGTGGGGCGTGTACCTAATTCCCTGAGCCATGGTTGGCCAAAGGCCCTCTGGCTTTGGCCAATTATCGCTCTCTGTGCTGACGGCGCTGTGATTGGCCAAAGCATGTGGGTTAGACTTGTGCACAACGGAAAAATTCGTTCCGTTTCGGTTCGTTTCTTTCCGGTCCTGTTGATTCGTAATCATTCATAATTTTGCTAGACGGGATTTTTCGTGTTCGGACTCATTCGTATTTTTGCAAGCGACATTTTTCGTTGAATTTTTTGTTGCTTTATAATTCGTACTTTCGGTAGAGTACGTTGTTTTTCGTTGATTCTGGACACAACTCCTACTTTCGTAACTTTTTTTGGGTTCGTTGATTCGTAATTTTCCGTGTCTCTCTCACAACGACGCTGCCTATTATGCCTAATGTGCTTCGAATGGATTTGTACTTTTCTAAATACATAGCGGTTATTTGTAACGATTCGAAATCTCGTATTTTACTTTCGTTTTTTACATGCAGCTATAGGCTCCGCCCCTGTACACCATTTTGAGAGGGTTCAGCACGGTGAGGGAGAAGCAGAGAGCAAAGCAGAGTGAGTGTTATTGTGCTTCAAATGGATTCGAAATCTCGTATTTTACTTTCGTTTTTTTATGCGGCTATAGCCTCCGCCCCCTGTACACCATTTTGAGAGGGAGTTCAGCATGGTGAGGGAGAAGCAGAGAGCAGAGTGAGTGTTATTGTGCTTCGAATGGATTCGTACATTCGTAACTTTTTTCATAACGAATTATGCCGAAGACCTTCGGGCATTCGCTATTTTGCGGTATAATTTATTTCGGATTCGGTTTTATTCGTAATTGCTCTGTTCGGAAATTCGAATGCTTCCGAATGTCCGAAAGTTGCTAAATTCGGACGAATTTCGATTCGTTACGAAACGAATTGCACAAGCCTAATGTGGGTCATAGTGCATGCTTGGCCAATCATCAGCCAGCAATGCACTGCGATGACGCAGTGCATTATGGGCCGTGACGCGCATCTCGAATTTGGCGCGAACGGCCCATAAAGTTCGATCTTCGTCGAACGAGCGAACAGCCGATGTTCGAGTCTAACTCAAACTCGAAGCTCATCCCTGCCCATGACCCACTCTCCTCTTTGACTGCGAGTGTCTGTTTAGTGACTTGTGGGTAGCAAAAAGCTAAGCGAAAACTCCTGCGAGGGTCCCTTGCAGAAATCCAGTTACCTCTTAGATTCCACTTGCAGAAGAAGCAACCACAAGGAGGAGAAGGGTCCTCATCTTGACCTGTGACACCACACATGTCAATAATTGGCATAAGGTTCAGTTTCTTAGCCATCTTGGGTATGAGGGTTGTGTGAAATTCCAAATTTAAGTCCAAACCAATCATGATTGAACCAATAATGCACTGCAAAACCTTTGTTCCTAGTCAGTGAAGTCTCTAAAAGCTAATAAGCAAAAACACACAAAAACCAGCCCCATTTAAAAAAACAGGGATTACAGCCCCATCATTTTGTGTTGGAGCACATTAGGAATCTGTGTACAGCGAGTGTATAAAGATACTGTGCTATTCAATACTAAATAGTACTATATTTTGCAGTGTAGTGGGCTGAATGCTCTTGTGTATACCCCATGTTCACATGTCTATATACCCAACTAGCCTTCTAAAGACAGTTTTTTTCTGAAGAAGCAGCAAGTATCCTTGATTACCAGCCTCTGCACTGCCCACTTGCCACCCATTTTGTTTCTTTTGTGATGTATAAGGATCTTTTTGTATTTATTTATTTCTGCTGATGTTAAAAAATATATTTATTTTATTTAACTTTGTCTTGCTATTGCCTTTTGAGGTGAACAACAATCATATGCTGCTGCCATTAGAGCTGCCCTGTACTTAGCTTGCCATTGCAGTGCTGTGTGTGACTAGCATGTAAAAAAGCACCATATATTCACTATTTCAATAGTTTTAGTAAAAGCTAAGCATTCTATTTACCTTACAAAAAATACTACAGTGAAAGGCAGGCCTAATATAGGAGGCAGAGGTGGTGTGTGTGGAGGTAGTATAGAGTGAGTACATAGCATTGATAGGGCTTCACAAACTAAAGGTGATGTATGACTGTCTTTTACCCCCAAAGTGAACATATGACAAAGTTGCATTTTTTTTTATTTATTTAAATTATGAGAATTAATATACCAAGTAAACTTGTGTGTAATTTGCTGTATATCACTTTTATCAGTAGGCACTGCTTTAATGAAAATCTATTGTTTGTCTTTTCAAATATGTTAAAAAAGTCAACCTATATGGCATGTACTTACCTTTTTACATGACTTTAAGACTGATGCTGGTATATGTAACTAGCTACAATATAGATCAAACTTTGGCAAAGTTTGGAGGAAAGGAGTTACCTTCTGAGGCTTTGCTAAGACACCAAGAGATCAAAAACAGTGTGGCTATCCAATCTCATGTTTTGCCTCTATCCCTCCAATGGCTGCAAAGAGAGGATGAGGCAGAGAAGTTCATCTGAGCCTGGTGAGAAAGAGGTAGTGACGGGCATTAGGACCACAGGAGGTAAGCAAACAGTATTCTTCTTTTCGAAAATCCCTGGTCAGTCTTGGAGTTTAAAAAGTGGTTGACAGTTATGAACATAGAGAATTTGACAGAATTTGGGGTATTGGGGCATGGAGGTGGAGCACATGCCTTTGAACAAATAGTTGTCTTTTTTTCTGTGCTGGAAAATTTCTTCAGTTTTGCACTTAGGTTTCAATTAATAAAGCAGCGGTATGACCTTACCATGCCAAAAACTGTCATAGTCATGTGACTGAGCTTGTTTTCTGTCATTGGGATGTTATGCAGTAGTATGAGCAGAACACTGCAATGTACTATGCCAATAGAGTTCCCATTGGGTGTCTCACGAAGAGTGTATAGCATTTTCTGCTCGCTTTTTTAAATTGTCTCACAAGTATGAAAAAACTAGAATACTGTCAATGAAATTTTGACCAGGGAAACCAGAAACAAAAGACGAATGCCAGAATAATATTAGAGCCATGCATCCCTTATGCCTTGTACACACGACCGGATTGCCAATGTAAAAAGTCAGACGGGCTCTTTTCATCGGATATTCCCTCCGTGTGTATGTCCCATCTGACTTTTTCCTTCTGACGGACTTAGATAGAGAACTTGTTCTCTTTTTTTCCGATGGACAAAATTTCTATCGGAAAGTCCGTTCGTCTGTATGCAATTCCGACGGACTAAAAACCATGCATGCTCAGAATCAAGTAGAAGAGCCGAACTGCCTATTAACTTCATTAATCTCGGCACGTCATATATGTTGTACGTCACCGCGTTTTTGACGGTCGGATTTTAGTGTGACCGTATGCAAGACAGCTTGAGCGGAATTCCATTGAAACACCGTCGGACAATCCGTCGGACTTTATTCCGAAGGACAGTCCGGTCGTGTGTACAAGGCATTTGTCAGTTTAAATGCAAAACATCATTATTTGATATTGTATTTATTTAATGAGTACCTTGAATTTACAAAGAGTGAAACTTTAACTAGTGTTTTGTAGTAAAATAAAAGATTTTTTATAGTGCTACTTTTGGTTTAACTAGTTGTATAAAAGCTGTCCAGTATTCATGAACTAAGACACTTTAACCAATATGACTGAAATTAGTTAAATGAATAAAGCCAATCAAACAAGAAAAATTATTTGTCTCGTGAAATAATATCATCCATACATTTAAAAACAGAGTCACTGGTAATTTTTGACTAATGCAAAAGAGAGGATTTTCATTTTACTTTATAACCTTGTTTGGTTCCACTTCTATCCTGAGGATGTATAAGGAGATTTAAGCAAAATTATGTTTTTCTCCAACCTATCCCAGGCAGAGCAGATCAAGTGCACTTTATGTACAATGTAGTAAAATTAGACATACATTATCTTCAGTGTCATTGGAAATTACTTGTTACTAGTGATGAGCCGAACACCCCCGGGTTCGGTTCGCACCAGAACCCGCGAACGGACCGAAAGTTCGAACGAACATTAGAACCCTATTAAATACAATGGATGCGAACGTTCGAATTCTAAAGTGCTAATTATAACAACTATTATGCATGTTATTGTCCTAAAAAGGGTTTGGGAACCCGGGTTCTGCACCAGGGGACATGTATCAATGCAAAAAGAAGTTTTAAAAACGGTCGTTTTTCGGGAGCAGTCATTTTAATGATGCATAAAGTGAAAAAAAAAAAGTCAAATATTCCTTTAAATATCGTACCTGGGGGGTGTCTAAAGTATGCCTGTGAAGTGCCACGTGTTTCCCGTGTTTAGAACTGTCCCTGCACAAAATGACACTTCTAAAGGAAAAAAAAGCCATTTAAAACTGCTTGCGGCTTTAATGTAATGTCTGGTCCCGGTAATATGGATGAAATTCTTTAAGAAAAATGGCATAGCTACCCCATGACCCCCCCCCCCACCCCAGCCCATTACCAGCCCCTTTGGGTCTTGTATGGATATTAAGGGGAACCCCGCACATAAAATAAAAAAGGCCCTATATACTCTGAACAGCCCTATACAGGCGGTGCATACAAGACAGGGACTGTAGGTTTGTTCTTATGTAGAATCTGTTTGTAATTTTGAACAGGTACATTGTTGAAGTGTAGCTCCAGACCAAAAATCTATTTTTAAACTTTTTGGAAAACATAGGTAAGGGTTATCACCCCTGTAACATTTGTTTTGCTGTCTGTGCCCCTGTTCAGAACATTTCACCTCACTTTCCGTCCCAATGACAACTGTTTTTGAAATGTGGTGTTTTTCTTGAAACAAGGATTGCTGATAAAGCATCAGTACAGAGGAGACACCTTTCTCCCATATTTATTCTTACAGGAGAGAATTTTCCTTCCTAGTGGTAGATTTCCTCTCACTTCCTGTTGTCTTCTTGCGTTTGCAAGTAGGAGTCGTTTGTAAGTTGGATGTTTGAAAGTAGGGACCTGCCGTATATACTCTGCAGAAATAGGCCCCTTAGTTGTTGGTGTTGGCACAACACTGTAAGCACTCACAGTTACTCTTGGTTGGTGCTGGAACGCCCTGCTGTCAACTATTATATCAGGAATTTTAATTACATATAATTGTTGAACAGTGGTAGTAAAAATTGGGCCTTTGATGGTGGTGCTGGTGCCACAACACTGTAAGCCCTGACAGTTACTCTTGGTGGGTGCAGCAATGGGCCCTGCTGTGAATTATTAGATCAAGAATTGTAATTACATGCCCCTGTTGAACAGGGGCTGAAAAATTGGGCCTTAGGCACTGGTGGCACAACACTGCAACCCCTCACAGATACTGTACTTGGAGCACAGCAATGAGCCCTGTTGCAAAGTATTGCTTCAAAAATTGTAATGACACGCCCCTGTTAAACAGGGGCTGAAAAATTGGGCCTTAGGCACTGGTGGCACAACACTGCAACTCCTCACAGATACTGTACTTGGAGCACAGCAATGAGCCCTGTTGCAAAGTATTGCTTCAAAAATTGTAATGACACGCCCCTGTTAAACAGGGGCTGAAAAATTGGGCCTTAGGCACTGGTGGCACAACACTGCAACTCCTCACAGATACTGTACTTGGAGCACAGCAATGAGCCCTGTTGCAAAGTATTGCTTCAAAAATTGTAATTACACGCCCCTGTTAAACAGGGGCTGAAAAATTGGGCGTTAGGCACTGGTGGCGGCACCCATAAACAAAAATGATCTTACAAGCTATCATCATCAATCGTATCATTGAGGACTCGGAGGAGGAGGATAGCCAGTCAACATAACAGCACAGGCACTCAGCATCAGCATCAGTCTTGAAGGGATGTGACATGTTAAAATCAATTAGTCTGTTATATCAGCATCAGGTGTGTGGTAGCTGGTGGTGATCCAAGACTGGTTCATCTTGATGAAAGTCAGTCGATCAACCGAGTCGGTGGACAGGCGCACCCTGTGATCCGTGACAAATCCTCCAGCAGCACTGAATGTGCGTTCCGAAAGAACGCTGGATGCAGGACAGGCCAGTAGCTCAATTGCATACTGTGCAAGCTCTGGCCAGTGATCCATCCTCAAGACCCAGTAAGCCAGAGGATTTTCGGTGGGGAAGGTGTCCAAGTCTGACCTTGCCCCTAGATATTCCTGCACCATGTTTATCAGACGCTGGCGATGGTTGCTGGAACCGATCATACTTTGGGGCTGCGGACTAAAGAATTGTCTGAACGCATCGGTCAGACGGCCACCTTCCCCACCGCTCCTTCTTTGACTGGCCGAAGCCTCAGCAACTCGTTGTCCAGGACCAGGAGTTTGCAACCTCCCAGTCTCTGGGAACGCGTTGCACAGACCTTTCTGCAAGGCCTCCCGGAGTTGTCTCATCCTCTGCTCCCTCTGCGACGGTAACATAAGGTCCGCAACCTTACCCTTGTACCGTGGATCAAGGAGAGTGGCCAGCCAGTAATGGTCCCTCTCCTTGATCCGAAGAATACGAGGATCCTTCCGCAGACTTTGCAGGATCAGGGAGGCCATGCAGCGTAGGTTTGCTGAGGCATTCGCTCCGGAGTCCTCTGGGTCACTAAGGACGACATGATCCGCAGCCACCTCCTCCCAGCCACGTACAAGTCCACTGGTTTCTTGGGACTGTAAATCATCCCTAAAAGACTGCTGCTGATGATGCTGAGTGCCAGCCTCCACCTCCATGCTGACACAATCCTCCTCCTCCTCCTCCTCCTCCTCCTCCACTTCCTGTGCGATGGGTGGGACAGAAGGAACACTGTCTGGGTAAAGGGGGCCTTGAGAGGCAAGGAAGTCCTCCTCTTCCTGCCTCTGTTCTGCCTCAAGTGCCCTGTCCATTATTCCACGCAGCGTGTGCTCCAACAGGTGGACAAGAGGTACAGTGTCACTGATGCATGCACTGTCACTGCTCACCATCCTCGTGGCCTCCTCAAATGGTGCCAGGACAGTGCATGCATCCCTGATCATGCCCCACTGGCGTGGAGAAAAAAAACCAAGCTCCCCTGACCCTGTCCTGGTGCCGTAGTCGCACAGGTACTCATTGATGGCCCTCTGCTGCGTGTGCAGCCGCTGCAGCATGGCCAACGTTGAGTTCCACCTGGTGGGCATGTCACATATAAGGCGGTTCTTGGGCAGGTTCAACTCCTTTTGCAGCTCAGCCAGGCGAGCACTGGCATTATAAGATCTGCGGAAATGCACACAGACTTTCCTGGCCTGCCTCAGGACATCCTGTAAGCCCGGGTACCTGCCCAAGAAGCGCTGCACCACCAGGTTAAGGACGTGAGCCACACAGGGCACATGGGTCAGTTGTCCCTGTCGGAGGGTGGAGAGGAGGTTGGTGCCATTGTCGCAAACCACCATTCCTGGCTTAAGCTGGCGTGGCGTCAACCACCTCTCGGCCTGGCCCTGCAGAGCAGACAGGACCTCTGCCCCAGTGTGGCTTCTGTCCCCCAAACACACCAGCGCAAGCACGGCATGGCATCTTTTTGCCTGCGTACTTGCGTAGCCCCGTGAATGGCTACGGAGCACCGCTGGTTCATAGGACAAACCACAGGAAGAGGCCATGGAGGAAGAAGAAGAGGAGGGGGTGGAGGAGAGAGGTGTGTCACAACCAGTAGTAGCATTTTGGAGGCGTGGCGGTGGGACAACCTCCAACACTACTGCACCTTGTCCTGAATCCTTCCCAGCTGCCAAAAGAGTGACCCAATGGGCCGTGAAAGAAAGGTAACGTCCCTGTCCATGCCTGCTGGACCATGAGTCAGCGGTAATATGCACCTTACCGCTGACCGCCCTGTCCAGCGAGGCCAAGACATTGCCTTCCACATGCCGGTAGAGAGCCGGAATAGCCTTCCGTGAGAAAAAGTGGCGTTTGGGAACCTGCCACTGAGGAACCGCACATTGCACAAACTCACGGAAGGGGGCCAAGTCTACCAACTGAAAAGGCAGCAGTTGAAGCGCTAGCAATTTAGCCAAGCTAGCATTCAACCGCTGGGCATGTGGATGGCTGGGAGTGAACTTCTTTCGACGGTCCAGCAGCTGGGGCAGGGAAATTTGCCTGCTAGAATCGGACGTCGGTGTACTGCTAGCAGAGTGGGCGCAAGTACTTGGCTGTGACACACCTAATTCTACACCTTCATTCCTCTCAGTGCATGTTTCAGAGAGGACTGAAGTTATAGTGGGGTTGGAGATCCCAGCTGATGCGGTGCAAGGAGAGGTCCGCTTTGTTCTTTGGTGTGGGTCTTTGAGGTAGGCTTGCCAACGAGCTGCATGGCAGGTCAACATATGTCTGGTCAGGCATGTGGTACCCAAGCGGCTGATGTTTTGGCCACGCGATATACGCTTGAGACATATGTTGCAAACAGCAGCTGTGCGATCTGATGCACTAGCCTCAAAAAAGGCCCACACCAAAGAACTTTTTGAATGATGGGCAGAGGCAGCGCCCTGCACAGGCGGAGCTCTGCGGTGTGATTCCGTCGGTGTACTGCCCTTACGCTGGCCACCAAAGGGCATCCTGCCTCGTTGGAGATGTGCCTCCTCCTCATCCTCCTCCTCCTCCTCTCTCCTATTAGGCACCCACGTGGAGTCAGTGACCTCATCATCCCCTCCCTCCTCATCACTGGAGCCAATCTGGCAGTATGCTGCAGCTGCTGGAACATGACTGCCAGATTGGTGTCCTTCTTGAGCATCCCCTCTGTCTGCTCTCACGCTACTGCCTTCCTCTAGCTGGGTTTCATCATCAGACCCTTCGAAACGCTGGGCATCCTCCTGGAGCATGTACCCAACACTGTGCTGAAACAGTTCGGGGGACTCCTCAGGAGGAGGACATGGTGGGTCTAGGGAAGGAGTGACTGATGATTTGTCTGACATTGATACCAGGGAAGACGACGCTTTGGCAGCTGCTTTTCCAGTACCCTGAGCCTGGGTGAGAGAGGATGAGGAGGAGGAGGAGGGCTTGGTCATCCACTCTACCAAGTCTTCGGCATGATGTGGCTCAACATGTCCAGCTGCCGAAAAGAAGGACAAGCGTGTCCCATGGCCATGTGCTGATGACAATGCACCGCGTCCACGACCAGCACTGTTGCCCCCAGACACAGAGCCTGCTTGCCCTCTTTTATTGCCTCCTGACTGTCTGCCTCTCCTTGTTTGCCTTCCAGACATTCTAATAGATGGCCTGCAGGGAGATGGGAAAAAAGCAATAAGGGCTACCTTCAGGTGTCCTTCTCTGTCCCTTGAAACAAGGACTTTCACAGTGAAAGAAACTGACACTCTCCCTACCTACAGTTTTCTGTCCCTAGAAAAAATATTTTTTTTAATCACAATATAGCACAAGGACAATTCACTCACTGTCCTTACAGGTCCCTGGAAACAAGGACTTGCAGAGTGAAAGAAAAAAAACACTCTCCCTACCTACAGTTTTCTGTCCCTAGAATAAATGTTTTTTTTAAGCACAATATAGCACAAGGACAATTCACTCACTGTCCTTACAGGTCCCTGGAAATAAGGACTTGCAGAGTGAAAGAAAAAAAACACTCTCCCTACCTACAGTTTTCTGTCCCTAGAAAAAATGTTTTTTTTAATCACAATATAGCACAAGGACAATTCACTCACTGTCCTTCCAGGTCCCTGGAAACAAGGACTTGCAGAGTGAAAGAAAAAAAACACTCTCCCTACCTACAGTTTTCTGTCCCTAGAATAAATGTTTTTTTTAAGCACAATATAGCACAAGGACAATTCACTCACTGTCCTTCCAGGTCCCTGGAAACAAGGACTTGCAGAGTGAAAGAAAAAAAACACTCTCCCTACCTACAGTTTTCTGTCCCTAGAAAAAATGTTTTTTTTAATCACAATATAGCACAAGGACAATTCACTCACTGTCCTTACAGGTCCCTGGAAACAAGGACTTGCAGAGTGAAATAAACTGACACTCTCCCTACCTACAGTTTTCTGTCCCTAGAATAAATGTTTTTTTAAGCACAATATAGCACAAGGACAATTCACTCACTGTCCTTCCAGGTCCCTGGAAACAAGGACTTGCAGAGTGAAAGAAAAAAAACACTCTCCCTACCTACAGTTTTCTGTCCCTAGAAAAAATGTTTTTTTTAATCACAATATAGCACAAGGACAATTCACTCACTGTCCTTACAGGTCCCTGGAAACAAGGACTTGCAGAGTGAAATAAACTGACACTCTCCCTACCTACAGTTTTCTGTCCCTAGAATAAATGTTTTTTTTAAGCACAATATAGCACAAGGACAATTCACTCACTGTCCTTACAGGTCCCTGGAAACAAGGACTTGCAGAGTGAAAGAAAAAAACACTCTCCCTACCTACAGTTTTCTGTCCCTAGAAAAAATGTTTTTTTTAATCACAATATAGCACAAGGACAATTCACTCACTGTCCTTACAGGTCCCTGGAAACAAGGACTTGCAGAGTGAAAGAAAAAAAACACTCTCCCTACCTACAGTTTTCTGTCCCTAGAAAAAATGTTTTTTTTAATCACAATATAGCACAAGGACAATTCACTCACTGTCCTTACAGGTCCCTGGAAACAAGGACTTGCAGAGTGAAATAAACTGACACTCTCCCTACCTACAGTTTTCTGTCCCTAGAATAAATGTTTTTTTTAAGCACAATATAGCACAAGGACAATTCACTCACTGTCCTTACAGGTCCCTGGAAACAAGGACTTGCAGAGTGAAAGAAAAAAAACACTCTCCCTACCTACAGTTTTCTGTCCCTAGAAAAAATGTTTTTTTTAATCACAATATAGCACAAGGACAATTCACTCACTGTCCTTACAGGTCCCTGGAAACAAGGACTTGCAGAGTGAAATAAACTGACACTCTCCCTACCTACAGTTTTCTGTCCCTAGAAAAAATGTTTTTTTTAATCACAATATAGCACAAGGACAATTTACTCACTGTCCTTACAGGTCCCTGGAAACAAGGACTTGCAGAGTGAAAGAAAAAAAACACTCTCCCTACCTACAGTTTTCTGTCCCTAGAAAAAATGTTTTTTTTAATCACAATATAGCACAAGGACAATTCACTCACTGTCCTTACAGGTCCCTGGAAACAAGGACTTGCAGAGTGAAATAAACTGACACTCTCCCTACCTACAGTTTTCTGTCCCTAGAATAAATGTTTTTTTTAAGCACAATATAGCACAAGGACAATTCACTCACTGTCCTTACAGGTCCCTGGAAACAAGGACTTGCAGAGTGAAAGAAAAAAAACACTCTCCCTACCTACAGTTTTCTGTCCCTAGAAAAAATGTTTTTTTTAATCACAATATAGCACAAGGACAATTCACTCACTGTCCTTACAGGTCCCTGGAAACAAGGACTTGCAGAGTGAAAGAAAAAAAACACTCTCCCTACCTACAGTTTTCTGTCCCTAGAAAAAATGTTTTTTTTAATCACAATATAGCACAAGGACAATTCACTCACTGTCCTTCCAGGTCCCTGGAAACAAGGACTTGCAGAGTGAAATAAACTGACACTCTCCCTACCTACAGTTTTCTGTCCCTAGAATAAATGTTTTTTTTAAGCACAATATAGCACAAGGACAATTCACTCACTGTCCTTAGAGGTCCCTGGAAACAAGGACTTGCAGAGTGAAAGGAAAAAAACACTCTCCCTACCTACAGTTTTCTGTCCCTAGAAAAAATGTTTTTTTTTAAGCACAATATAGCACAAGGACAATTCACTCACTGTCCTTCCAGGTCCCTGGAAACAAGGACTTGCAGAGTGAAAGAAAAAAAACACTCTCCCTACCTACAGTTTTCTGTCCCTAGAAAAAATGTTTTTTTTAAGCACAATATAGCACAAGGACAATTCACTCACTGTCCTTCCAGGTCCCTGGAAACAAGGACTTGCAGAGTGAAAGAAAAAAAACACTCTCCCTACCTACAGTTTTCTGTCCCTAGAAAAAATGTTTTTTTTAATCACAATATAGCACAAGGACAATTCACTCACTGTCCTTCCAGGTCCCTGGAAACAAGGACTTGCAGAGTGAAATAAACTGACACTCTCCCTACCTACAGTTTTCTGTCCCTAGAATAAATGTTTTTTTTAAGCACAATATAGCACAAGGACAATTCACTCACTGTCCTTAGAGGTCCCTGGAAACAAGGACTTGCAGAGTGAAAGAAAAAAAACACTCTCCCTACCTACAGTTTTCTGTCCCTAGAAAAAATGTTTTTTTTTAAGCACAATATAGCACAAGGACAATTCACTCACTGTCCTTCCAGGTCCCTGGAAACAAGGACTTGCAGAGTGAAAGAAAAAAAACACTCTCCCTACCTACAGTTTTCTGTCCCTAGAAAAAATGTTTTTTTTAAGCACAATATAGCACAAGGACAATTCACTCACTGTCCTTCCAGGTCCCTGGAAACAAGGACTTGCAGAGTGAAAGAAAAAAAACACTCTCCCTACCTACAGTTTTCTGTCCCTAGAAAAAATGTTTTTTTTAATCACAATATAGCACAAGGACAATTCACTCACTGTCCTTACAGGTCCCTGGAAACAAGGACTTGCAGAGTGAAAGAAACTGACACTCTCCCTACCTACAGTTTTCTGTCCCTAGAATAAATGTTTTTTTAAGCACAATATAGCACAAGGACAATTCACTCACTGTCCTTCCAGGTCCCTGGAAACAAGGACTTGCAGAGTGAAAGAAACTGACACTGTCCCTACCTACAGTTTTCTGTCCCTAGAATAAATGTTTTTTTTACTCACAATATAGCACAAGGACAATTCACTCACTGTCCTTCCAGGTCCCTGGAAACAAGGACTTGCAGAGTGAAATAAACTGACACTCTCCCTACCTACAGTTTTCTGTCCCTAGAATAAATGTTTTTTTTAAGCACAATATAGCACAAGGACAATTCACTCACTGTCCTTAGAGGTCCCTGGAAACAAGGACTTGCAGAGTGAAAGAAAAAAAACACTCTCCCTACCTACAGTTTTCTGTCCCTAGAAAAAATGTTTTTTTTTAAGCACAATATAGCACAAGGACAATTCACTCACTGTCCTTCCAGGTCCCTGGAAACAAGGACTTGCAGAGTGAAAGAAAAAAACACTCTCCCTACCTACAGTTTTCTGTCCCTAGAAAAAATGTTTTTTTTAAGCACAATATAGCACAAGGACAATTCACTCACTGTCCTTCCAGGTCCCTGGAAACAAGGACTTGCAGAGTGAAAGAAAAAAAACACTCTCCCTACCTACAGTTTTCTGTCCCTAGAAAAAATGTTTTTTTTAATCACAATATAGCACAAGGACAATTCACTCACTGTCCTTACAGGTCCCTGGAAACAAGGACTTGCAGAGTGAAAGAAACTGACACTCTCCCTACCTACAGTTTTCTGTCCCTAGAATAAATGTTTTTTTAAGCACAATATAGCACAAGGACAATTCACTCACTGTCCTTCCAGGTCCCTGGAAACAAGGACTTGCAGAGTGAAAGAAACTGACACTGTCCCTACCTACAGTTTTCTGTCCCTAGAATAAATGTTTTTTTTAATCACAATATAGCACAAGGACAATTCACTCACTGTCCTTCCAGGTCCCTGGAAACAAGGACTTGCAGAGTGAAATAAACTGACACTCTCCCTACCTACAGTTTTCTGTCCCTAGAATAAATGTTTTTTTTAAGCACAATATAGCACAAGGACAATTCACTCACTGTCCTTAGAGGTCCCTGGAAACAAGGACTTGCAGAGTGAAAGAAAAAAAACACTCTCCCTACCTACAGTTTTCTGTCCCTAGAAAAAATGTTTTTTTTTAAGCACAATATAGCACAAGGACAATTCACTCACTGTCCTTCCAGGTCCCTGGAAACAAGGACTTGCAGAGTGAAAGAAAAAAAACACTCTCCCTACCTACAGTTTTCTGTCCCTAGAAAAAATGTTTTTTTTAAGCACAATATAGCACAAGGACAATTCACTCACTGTCCTTCCAGGTCCCTGGAAACAAGGACTTGCAGAGTGAAAGAAAAAAAACACTCTCCCTACCTACAGTTTTCTGTCCCTAGAAAAAATGTTTTTTTTAATCACAATATAGCACAAGGACAATTCACTCACTGTCCTTACAGGTCCCTGGAAACAAGGACTTGCAGAGTGAAAGAAACTGACACTCTCCCTACCTACAGTTTTCTGTCCCTAGAATAAATGTTTTTTTAAGCACAATATAGCACAAGGACAATTCACTCACTGTCCTTCCAGGTCCCTGGAAACAAGGACTTGCAGAGTGAAAGAAACTGACACTGTCCCTACCTACAGTTTTCTGTCCCTAGAATAAATGTTTTTTTTAAGCACACTATAGCACAAGCACAAAACACACTGACACTCTCCCTACCTATCCTTCTCTTTCCCTAAACTAAAGGAATCCAGGTTAAGCAAGAAAGAAATAACAGTCACTGTCCCTGCCTATGCTGCTCTATCCCTGCTCCGGAACACACTACACTAGGCCGCCGTGCTGGCGGCCTTTTATAGTGTGGGGCGTGTACTAAACACCCTCAGCAATAATTGGCCACAGGCATCCTGCCTGTGGCCAATCATTGCTCTCCTCGCTGCCGGCGCTGTGATTGGCCAAGCATGCGGGGTCACAGTGCATGCTTGGCCAATCACAGCGCCTGGATGACACTGCGATGGCGTAGTGCATTGTGGGCCGTTCGCGTCACTCGAATTTGGCGCGAACGGCCCAAATCGTTCGATCTTCGTCGAACGATCGAACAGCCGATGTTCGAGTCGAACGTATGTTCGACTCGAACACGAAGCTCATCCCTACTTGTTACCCTCATAAACAACTAAATGTATCTCATGCTGTATAAAAATCTCAGCTTACACACTTTCCATCATACTGTGTTCTGTAACAGATTCTAGTTATTTTTACCATGACACTTCATGTGAAATTCAGTTTAGGAGCTTATTCAAATTATTTAATTTTGTGCGGTTTACCCCCTCTTAGAATGCAATACCACGTTGATGTGCTAAAGATGTCTGGTAGCCTAGTATTAAAGGGGTTGTAAACCCTTGTTTTTTTTATAAAAATAACAAACATGCCTATACTTACTTCCTCTGCGCAATCGTTTTGCACAGAGCAGCCCTGATCCTCTTCTTCTGGTGCACCAGGACCCTTCTTTTTCATTGGGTGCCCCCACGGAAAGCTGCTTTCCCTGGGGTCACCCATGCGGGCTCGCTCCCAAGTCCTGTTGCTGCGTCCGTTGACAAATTACACAAGCGGTACTCGGCCCCACCCCCTGTTTCGTGTCACTGAATTTGATTGACAGCAGCAGGAGCCAATGACTCCTGCTGCTATCAATCTGTCCAATGGGGAGGGAGACAGCGTCTGGAGCAGATGCGCTCCTGCACATCACTGGATGGGATCGGGCTCAGGTAAGAAAAAGGGGGGATCTGGTGGAAGCTGCAGAACAGAAGGTTTTTTCACCAAGGTGAAAGATGAAAAACCTTGAGGCTTTACAACCACTTTAATGTCTGCCCCGCTCTCACCCTGATGGGAGGTAGAAAGAGTCTTCTGCAGAGCCACTGTGGTTGGTGATCGCTGGCTTAGGAATGCACTTTTATTATGCATCATAGATAACCGTTGCCACTGCTACTAGTCTGTATAACTAATATATACATCATTTAAGCAGTTTGTCTATATTTTCATGAGATTAAAGAAATGCTATTATCAATTTTAAATAATGGCAATGGCTTTTAATATAATTTAACACAACAGAACAAATAAACAGGCATAATGTTTTGTACTTTATACCTTCTATGTCAACCAAATATCTTTTTTTTTTCTATTATGTTTGGCATGTTTAAATTATTTTTTTTTTTGTAATTTTAATAATAATCTTTTTTTAAAAGTTTCTTACCTAGAGAGCCTGCCAATATCAGCACTTTTTGTTGCAAGAACACAGAATTTAGCCACTGCCTCACATTTAGAAGCAACATTGTCAGCCTGCCATCTAAACAAGATTTACATGGACAGTTTTTTTTGTTCAACCACTGGGTTGAACGAAAAAAACTGACAGATTCCCGCATCCACACAAGTGATGCAAATGCGGGAATCTCCCCCGCTGCGCTATTGTATTGTGACAGTGGGGACTCCTCCCCATCAGAATACACTGATCAATGCTGCAGTCATTTGCTGTAGCAGCTGATTAAAAAATTTTTCTGGCAGGACCATTCGACAGAAGCCGGTCTAACGACTGGCTTCTGTTGAACAGAGATGGATACGCACAAATAAATTTGTCCGGTTCCTGCTGAACCGTCCAAATTTCAGTACATGCAGGACACCTCCAGCAATAAATGTACTGTGAGGAGTTAGCTCAGCAGCGGATGTGTGTGACCCCCTGAATGGGTTCATTACACAAAAAATTAGGCACAGCAAACAAGAGTGAAGGTGCAGTTTATTTACACTATATACAAAGATCCAAAACCAGCAAAACAAAAAGAAACATGAAAATAAATTCTTGCCAACTTGGCCACTTACTACATACACAGGTTTCCCTGGCTATGAGCTGGGTGCAGCCTTGTGCTGTCCCCAGTAGACATGTGCATTCGTTTTCGTCCGAATGCATTTTCGTCCGAATTTCAGCTATTTTCGTTATCGTTTTAACAAACGAAAACGAAAGCACAGAATCCGAAAACCGAAAGATTCGACATAAACAAATGCTTTATTTTCGTTTTCGTTGCTACAACAGTTCGATATAGATAGGAGATTCGACGTGACGCTGACAATAACAATCTGTGTCTATCGAACCTGTGGTCGAATGTGCCTAACCTTAACTCTATTAGTCCAAGATTATTCTACATAGGAGAGAAAAGATTCGACATTATAGAGAGAAAAGATTCGACATAGGAGAGAAAGATTCGACATAGGAGAGGAAAGATTCGACATAGGAGAGGAAAGATTCGACATAGGAGAGAAAAGATTCGACATAGGAGAGAAAAGATTCGACATAGGAGAGGAAAGATTCGACATAGGAGAGAAAAGATTCGACATAGGAGAGGAAAGATTCGACATAGGAGAGGAAAGATTCGACATAGGAGAGAAAAGATTCGACATAGGAGAGGAAAGATTCGACATAGGAGAGGAAAGATTCGACATAGGAGAGAAAAGATTCGACATAGGAGAGAAAAGATTCGACATAGGAGAGAAAAGATTCGACATAGGAGAGAAAAGATTCGACACAGGAGAGGAAAGATTCGACATAGGAGAGGAAAGATTCGACATAGGAGAGGAAAGATTCGACATAGGAGAGAAAAGATTCGACATAGGAGAGAAAAGATTCGACATAGGAGAGGAAAGATTCAACATAGGAGAGGAAAGATTCGACATAGGAGAGAAAAGATTTGACATTATAGAGAGAAAAGATTCGACATAGGAGAGAAAAGATTTGACATTATAGAGAGAAAAGATTCGACATAGGAGAGAAAAGATTCGACATTATAGAGAGAAAAGATTCGACATAGAAAGAAAAGATCACTGCTTGTAGGCAGAACATTTGACCGGAAATGTATGATTGCAGAGTCGTACAGTTTCGCTTCTCCGTCGAATCTTCTTTGAACATTCGACAGACACCATAAGCCTTCAATGACAGATTCGACCTTAATTAATTCAGATTTTTGGACGAATGCTATTTTTAACGAAAAACGAAATAAATAAAAACGAATTTCGGGAGTAACTAAATAAATTTATTTTTTGGACGAAAACGAAATTCCGAAACGAAATATTTCAGTGTGCACATGTCTAGTCCCCAGCACCTATCTCTCTGTTACAGAGGCTTGCCACACAGGCATTGTTTTACTGCACATACAGGTATCACACTCCCCAGCCCACACTTCCCAGCCTAAACAGGCACAGAACTGGTTCTAGGATGGAGCAACTCCCTTTGCATGCTGGGAGTTTTTGTAGAGGCCTTAATGAGCCCACTTAATTCAGATGGGCTCATTACCTCTACCCCTGCAGGACTCTCAGCACTTCCCCATAGTGGTACATATCGGCATAGAGCCTGAATCTGGGACACACATATTTGCCATCCTAATGCAACCAGGCAATTTTACCTGCCTGCTGTCACAGTACATAATAGCATGGAGTGCTGGGGTGTGCTGGAGGGTCTATTGATGGTGGCTGCTGGGGGATCTATTGTCACTGGTGGGAATCTATTTTTGCAAAGGGGTCTATTGTTGCTGGGTAGGTATTTTGTT
This sequence comes from Rana muscosa, assembly GCA_029206835.1. Taxonomy (NCBI): domain Eukaryota; kingdom Metazoa; phylum Chordata; class Amphibia; order Anura; family Ranidae; genus Rana; species Rana muscosa. Next base: position 552,380,033 of record CM055122.1, read on the forward strand.
CCTGGTGAGGGTCTTATTTTCTGGGGGGCTCAATTGTTGCTGGGAGGGATCTACTATTGAGGGAGGGGTCTATTGTTTCTGGCTGCTGGATAGTCTATTGATGTTGGCTACTGGTAAATCTATTGTTGCTGCTGGAGTATATTGTTGCTGGGGTGGGGTCTATTGTTTCTGGCAGAGGGGTCTACTGCTGCTGAGGAAGAGTCTATTCTTGCTCACTGCAGGGGATAATTTTTACTGTCTTTCTTTTTATCATTAACAAATTCTGTGCAAACCACTTGGTAGCACAAAATTATATTTGGTTCTGTATTCTCGAAAAGGGGCGGTACTGGGAGGTGGGTAGGAGGTGGAACAAAAGGACATTGCTCAGAGGGTGTACGGGGCAGAAACGAAGGGGGAGTTCCTGCACTTATTCTCTGAAGAAAAAAAAAACCTGAGTACATTCATACCCTGCTTTAGCTGCCTGAGTTGGCAATTGGGCTGCCTATCAGGTCTATCAGATAGGTAGCCCAAAGCCAACCAAAAGAACGTGAATGGCAGCATGACAACACTTTTGCTAAATGTGCAGCAGTGGCTTGGCATATCCAGCTTATAACAGCTGTTATTAGCAAAATCTCCAGGTAAGAAACTTTTAAACCTTTCAACAAGGAAAAATTGTTTGCTTAAAAAATTGTATATAGTGAGCATGAAGAAAAGAAACATGCCGAAAAATAGATTTTGGTTTGAATAAGCTGTAATGTTCTATTACTTTGCGCTCTGTTGTGTAACTAGAAGTTTTGGTCTCTTGTAGAGGAAATCATGTGTAATTTGGTTCTTTCCTTGTTGGTGTAGTGTATTAGGTCTACAGAATGTGTACACTGTATTAAGAACATATTCGCACTCTCAGAAAAAGGGGAAGCTGTATTGTAGGTGTCCTTAGTTATATAGGGATATGAAATGTTACTATCCATCTAAACCCTTTTTATTACCGAGTTCACATTGGAAGGTTTCTTTCTTATCCATAATCTCACATAAGTATCATATGTCCTGGAAAAAAATCTTTTCACAACCATAACTATATTAGTCACCATAGCGATATATTGCAATTCTAGATATAAAAAGCAAGTCTTAATACAGACATAATTTCTTACAGCAATGTACGGTGTATTTACTTCTTTACTATGCTCTATTTCAAGGAAATAATCTATGCATATATATTTTTTTATGCTGCTTACCTATTCTTGCTTTTATCATTAATAATGTAAAAGCATTGGAAATATATTTTCTCTGTCTGAATTATTTCTTGTGTTTTTCTTCTGCTTTGCTCATTGTCTGCATCGCTGTTTTTCAAGGCTACCAAAATTCTAGGATGTTAACAGTTTAAAAGTATCAAACAAAATACAGACTCTGTTATTTGTGGTTGCTTTACCTATTTTACCATAGCTTAATATGCTTCAAATTACATTGAATCATATCAAATCACATTATAACGTTTTATTAAGGCTGCATTCACACCCTAACGTATCGTTTTCAGGTCAGAAAGTCGCGCAATTTTTGCCACGATTTTGTACAGGTCAAAAGGTCACCAATGTAAAAAGCAGAAAAACGCCTGTAATTTGCCAAAAAAGAAGCTCCTGCACTTTTTTGAGCAACGGGCATTTTGCTTCAGGCGACAGAACGCTTAGATGTGAACAGGGGCCGTTGAAATTAATAGGATTTGTCTTGTTGGACATTTTTAAAGCTGAGGCTTAGAGCAGAAAAACACCCAAAAAAACATAGAGGTGTGAACGGAGCCTTAGGAATTTAGAAAAAGGGCCGGTCATAATGTCAATATGTAAAAAGGGGGGGGGGTACCTTCGTCCCTACAAGTAGAAGGAATGGTTTTGGGGCGTCTGAAATGGACTTTAATTGAACTGTACAAAAGTACGTTACAAATAAAGTCAATTTCAGCCTCCCCAAAATCCTTCCTTCCATTTTTTTAAGGAAGATAACCAACATGGAAAGATAAAGTACACTGTTGACGGACAGCTACCGTATAAACCACAGACATGCTTACACTTGAACTGTGAATATCAAGCTCATACATTATATTTGTTAAGATTTTGTGAAAGCAATCTTTAAAGTGTATCTGTCAAAATGTTAAATTATATATTGATTTCCAAATTGTATTTGAATTAATCTTAGCCTACTCCAATTAATCTGACAGATCCTGAAGTTTTCAAACATACTATTTGAAGGATCCCACATATTTAGTGTCTTCAATACTGTGGCAAATATTCAATATGCCTCGTAAATATGCACCGCTTCTGTCACACATTTCTCAGAGCCTGCCTTCTGAACTACCATGGTGCTGAGGAGAGGAGTTTCAGGAGGTGGAGTCATTAAAGGAAACACTGCTTGCAGTCAGTAAGGTACCATGGGATACATAGTCCTGTATGAAATTGTATGCTGTGACTCTCCTTTAAAAATTTTCATAAAATCATAACCTTTTTTTTCCCACTTTGGATAGAGTAGGGAATGCACTTTACTAAAAAATGTACTTTACTATTCCAGGGGGGCTCTTATGGTCTTAAGGTATATTTTAACAAATATCTTGTAAAACAACCTATTCGTTTTTAAATAGAAAGACAAAACATATGTGCACAACATACACTACATTTTCAAAAGTATTGGGATGCCTGGCTCAACACGCACATGAACTTTAATGGCATCCCAGTCTCAGTCCGTAGGGTCCAATATTGAGTTGGCCCACCCTTTGCAGCTATAACAGCTTCAACTCTTCTGGGAAGGCTGTCCACAAGGTTTAGGAGTGTGTCCATGGGAATGTTTGACTATTCTTCCAAAAGCGCATTTGTGAGGTCAGGCACTGAAGTTGGACGAGAAGGCCTGGCTTGCAATCTCTGTTCTTCCCAAATGTGTTATATCAGGTTAAGGCCAGGACTCTGTGCAGGCCAGTCAAGTTCCTCCACCCCAAACTCGCTCATCCATGTCTTTTTGGACCTTGCTTTGTGCACTGGTCAAAATCATTTGATGGAATGGGGGGGGTTATAGTGTGGGGTTCCTTTTTAGGGGTTGGACTTGGCCCCTTAGTTCCAGTGAAGGGAACTCCTCAGGCATCAGCACACCAAGACATTTTTTGGACAATTTCATGCTCCCAACTTTGTGAGAACAGTTTGGTGATGGCCCCTTCCTGTTCCAACATGACTGCACACCAGTGTACAAAGCAAGGTCCATAAAGATCCAGAAAACTGACCATACTGATCAGAATGTGCTCTCATGCCTAGTGGGGTCAGTTTGAAATAGGAAAGCGGGGGGACTAGCAGGATCATCAGTTATTTCCCACAAAGGGAGCAATACAAAGAGAAAAATTAAAATTTTAACACAAGTACATGATACAAACAACACCTATCAGGAATATGAAATCTTATGGTGAATATTATGGTACTTAACCCTCTCTAAATTATACAGCTTCACAGTTCCTGAAGAAGCGAGTCAACCGACTTAAGAAATGTATTAAATCCATCTCTTCACTCAACTTGATAATGTATTGTAATATGTCATGTTGTGATAGGTGGTGTAACCAGGGTTATACACGAAAAAAGGTACTATAAATCAATATTGAAGCTTTGTAAAGGTATCAAGGTCTTTACAGGCCCCCAGAAATAGTATAGTACCCTTTAGTACCCTTTTTAGTTTTAACAAGATTTTTTTTGTTTTATGATTATTTAAATAAAGCGAAAGAGTTTTTAATATGTGTAATAAATCTATTGTACGTAGCACCTGAAAGTCCTGGCATATTTTATATTTTCCCTAAATATTTCTGCATTATTTTTTTTTTTAATTCTTTATTTTCTTTTATCAAAATTCCAGTTATATTACATCAATATATTTCCATTTATCCAGCCAAGGTAGTACGTAGACAAAAATATAAATAAGTGCTAGGTGATTCTTGGCTCTTCTCCTTATATTCACATTTCTAAAATCTCTCCTCCCCCCCTCTACCTCTTGTTTTCCACAAATTTTCCTCTAATTTCTCAGATTTTCTGCATAACTCCATGTTTTCTTAAATTCTTTCCAGCATTCCCACTTGTTTTTAAATCCTTTTTTTTCCTCTTCTATGCCATACTTCAGTCCCTCCATACTATAAGTTTCTTCCACAGAGTCTATCCACTCCCATACCGATGGACTTTCCACTTCTCGCCATTTTTTTGGAATCAGCCTTTTGGCCGCGTTTAGTAAATGTGGGATCAGTGACTCTTTATACTGTTTCATTCCTCCTTCTCCTCCATGGAATAAAACTATCCATGGATCTTTTTTAATCTCCTTCTCGGTAATTGCTTTTATAATTTCCAATATCTTTTCCCAATATTTTTGAATTTTAGGGCACTGCCACCACAAATGGGCCATTGTTCCCCTCCCCCCACATTCTCTCCAACAATATTTCTGCATTATAAATAACAACTGATGAAACGTGACTAGTGGCGACCCACCTTTAAGAAGTATTATACTGTATATTTTCAGGTTTACAAATTAATAAAATTCCGCTTAAACATATACCTGTAGTTCTATCATTTTTATCAATGGCTAGAGATGAGCATACAGTGTATAAACAAAAAAAAAGTGTTCTGTGGCCTGCAGATTGTTTGTTTGTTGATGAAGTTCAAAACTATTTAATCATGCCAAAGGGTGTTATTTTGGGTAGCATGTTCCTGTTTTCACAGGCTGCCGGCACAACACATACAAAAAAAAAAAAAACCTTAATCTGGAGCTTTCATCTTCTTAAAATAAATGATCTACCAATGATACCTACTGCAGCAATATAATAATTGAAAAATATTTCTTTACCATTGCTACTAACAATTCAGTGTATAAAACTAATCATTACATTTTACAGCAGTAATCTCAAGGGAAATAAGTCTGTAGAAGCCATGATTTCAAGTCACAGACTCCTGACATCTTAGGTTGAAAAAATATGGTATATTTTAGCTATATACTTGCTTTTTTCAAATTTTCTCTAAAGCTTAGCATGTACGTATGAATTTACCACTTCTTAAAGGTGTTTTATACAATCAAGCAATATATTCAGATGTAAAATAGGTGTTTGGTATAATTTTCTTCTGACAAACGCAAATATCTTTTATGTTTCACACTGGCCTATCTTTCTAAGACTCATTTCTGTTTTCCGGACCTAATTTTATGGAGAATCGTCGTATATATGGATCATTTTGTAAAATACTGTTGTTTAAAACATTTGTACAGCAATTTTTTATATATAAATATACTCGTATGTGTTTTTCTGGTTCTCTGTACTCAGAGTAACTAGCAGTGGCGGTGCGTCCATAGAGGGCGCCGGAGCGCCGCCCCCTCTCGCTCCTGCACCGCCACTGAAAGACAATACACAGATTCATGCATTGCATGAATCTGTGTATTGTCACCGCTGCCGCGCTGCCCACTATACATATGGCCGGCCTCCTGGTGAGCGCCGGCCATATGAATTAGAGCGGCGGCCGGCGGTGGGTGTAACTTGGAAGTGCCTATCGGAGCCAGCGGCTCTGATAGGCTTTCCGAATACAGCTCTCACGCTGTATTCGGCTTCCAAAAACTCCTCCCAGGTACGCACGGGGGTGCGTTCCTTGGAGAAGACTGTGTGGATGTTTCAGCCAATCAGGTTCACCGGATCTGGTTACCGGTAACCTGATTGGCTGAAGCGACATCGAGGGCGGGAGAACACATTGAGGACGGCGCGGACCGAGGAAGGTAAGTGCAGGGCTGGGGGGACAGGCTGCATTTGGGGGGAACTGGCTGTATATGGGGGACAAACTGGCTGTATTTGGGGGGAACAGGCTGCATTTGGGGGACAAACTGGCTGCATATGGGGGACAAACTGGCTGAATATGGGGGGAACTGGCTGAATATAGGGGACAAACTGGCTGAATATGGGGGGAACTGGCTGTATATGGGGGACAAACTGGCTGAATATGGGGGACAAACTGGCTGAATATGGGGGACAAACTGGCTGAATATGGGGGGAACTGGCTGTATATGGGGGACAAACTGGCTGCATTTGGGGAGAAGTGGCTGTATATGGGGGACAAACTGGCTGCATTTGGGGGGAACTGGCTGTATATGGGGGACAAACTGGCTGCATTTGGGGGGAACTGGCTGTATATGGGGACAAACTGGCTGTATATGGGGGCACACTGGCTATATATATGGGGACACACTGGCTATATATACGGGGGCACACTGGCTATATATATGGGGGCACACTGGCTATATATGGGGACAAACTGGCTGTATATGGGGGCACACTGGCTGTATATATGGGGACAAACTGGCTGTACAGTATATGGGGGCACACTGGCTATATATATGGGGGCACACTGGCTATATATGGGGACAAACTGGCTGTATATGGGGGCACACTGGCTGTATATGGGGGCACACTGGCTGTATATATGGGGGCACACTGGTTATATATATATGGGGGCACACTGGCTGTATATGGAAACAAACTGGCTGTATTTGAGGGGGCAAACTGGTGGCCTTTGGGCACAGTGGCTGCGTTTAATGGGCACAGTGGCGGCAATTATTATTTTTCTTTTCAGTTTGTTTGCCCCCCCAAAAAAAAATTGAGCACCAGCCGCCACTGGTAACTAGTAATCAGCTGTGTTAGAATTATTTTTTATTTTTTTGCTCAATAGCTCTTTTGGTAATCAATACTTTTTTTTAAAGCTGAGGTTTGAACTTTCTTCCTGGTAGTTGGAGGCCATGTCCCTGAGTTCTTGATCTTAGCTGTATATTGAGAATGAAGACCTTCTGAACCTTATTCACATGCTTAAATAGGACCTCCTCTCCCCATCAATAATGAATGTAAGGGGAATAGTTATATCCTTGTGACCTTTTTTTTCATTTTTGTCCTGTCTCTGTGTTGCCTAGGGCCACAGTCCCATTTTGAAAATGTCTATGATACTACATGCTTCGCTACCCCCACTTAAGAGAGCCGCTGGATTTTGTTTCGGGCCCTGTGTACAGCACCGCCAACCCCCGGCAATCTTACTCGACCCACTCTGGCACAGCTAGTCTAGGGATTATACTTGTATCACAATCAAACAGTATTGCAAGGGTTACCTCTTTGCAATAAGACAACACACTGATGCGAGAGATCAAGTATAACGGTTTTACTTTAGTTTTAAAAGGGCATAGGCAGAACATAACACATACAATTTGCTTACAGAGCCCTGCAGCAATTGGTATAGCACACAATAATGGCGCAGCACGGTAATCCACCACGTGCAGCTATTATTGTATACGCGCCCTATGGCGCACTAAAACAATAGTCTATCTCCCCTCCCTGGTCAGGCCTGACACAGAATAAATCTCAGTCTTTTCATTAAGGATTTCTTCGCATGCAAACTTTCGGTGGTGCACTTGATGAAACAGTATTTTTGTAATCCACAAAGTAGGCAGTCACAAGGAACACTATACTGGAGACCCTTTAACCACTTCAATACCATGCACTTATACAGCTTCCTGCCCAAGCCAATTTTGAGCTTTCAGCACTGTCGCAATTTGAATGACAATTGCGCGGTCATGCTACACTGTACCCAAACAAATTTTTTATCATTTTGTTCCCACAAATAGAGCTTTCTTTCGGTGGTATTTGATCGCCTCTGCGATTTTTATTTTTTGCACAACAAATAAAAAAAGAGCGAAAATTTTTAAAAAAACTAAGTTTTTCTTTGTTTCTGTTATTTTTTTTTGTAAATAAGTACCTATTCTACTTCAATGATGGGCACTGATAAGGCGGCACTGAAGGGCACTGATAAGGCGACACTGATGGGCACCGATGAGGTGGCACCAATGAGGTGGCACTGATGAGGTGGCACTGATGGGCACAGATGATGGGCACTGATAGGCGGCACTGATGGGCACTGATATGTGGCACTGGTATGCGGCACTGATGGGCACTCATAGGTGGCACTGATTGGCACTCATAGGCGGCACTGATTGGCACTCATAGGCGGCACTGATGGGCACTCATAGGCGGCACTGATGGGCACTTATAGGCGGCACTGATGGGCACTTATGGGTGGCACTGATAGGTGGCATGGACGGGCACTGATAGGTGGGCACAGATTGGCACGGATGGGCACGGATGGGCACTGATAGGTGGCACTGATGGACACTAGTAGGTGGCATTGGTGGCACTGGTGCCCAGCAATGCCAGCCACCACACATTGTGAAAGTGCCAGTCAGTGCCCATTTGTGGGCACTGATTGGCATTTTTTTTTGTATGTTTTTTTATTATTTTTTTTTTTACTACATGTGGATGGCCATGGGGGCCATCCACATGATTGGGGCTTCCCTGGTGGTCCTGGGGGGCTTCCCTGGTGGTCTAGTGTGTGTATCCGAGGGGGGGCTGCGCTGATAAACAATCAGCGCAAGCCCCCCCTGTCAGGAGAGCCGCCGATCGGCTCTCCTCTACTCGTGTCTGTCAGACGCGAGTGAGGAAGAGCCGATCAACGGCTCTTCCTGGTTACATTGTGATCAGCCGTGATTCGACACGGCTGATCACGTGGTAAAAAGCCTCCGACGGAGGCTTTTTACCGAGATCAGTGTAGCGGTGGGTCAGACTGACCCACCGCTCCACCGATCGCCGCGATGCGCGCCCCCCCGGGCGCGCGGCGGCTGTTATCCCGCAGGATGTCATATGACGTCCAGTGTGGATAACTGAACCACTTCCCGGATGTCAATCTGCTATTGACGGGGCGGGAAGTGGTTAAACTCTGTCCTGCTACTGGTCTCCAGGGAAGTAACAACAAACGATCGGTGGGCCAAGGCAGTCTATTGGCCTAAACACGGTACAGTCTATTGGATTGAGCAAGTGCTCGCTCACCACTCCGGACGCGATCCCAGTCCAGGACTTCCACCTGCTGTGTCTCCACTAGTGATGAGCCGAACACCCCCGGGTTTGGTTCGCACCAGAACCCGCGAACGGACCGAAAGTTCGTACGAACATTAGAACCCTATTAAATACAATGGATGCGAACGTTCGAATTCTAAAGTGCTAATTATAACAACTATTATGCATGTTATTGTCCTAAAAAGGGTTTGGGAACCCGGGTTCTGCACCAGGGGACATGTATCAATGCAAAAAGAAGTTTTAAAAACGGTCGTTTTTCGGGAGCAGTCATTTTAATGATGCATAAAGTGAAAAAAAAAAGTCAAATATTCCTTTAAATATCGTACCTGGGGGGTGTCTAAAGTATGCCTGTGAAGTGCCACGTGTTTCCCGTGTTTAGAACTGTCCCTGCACAAAATGACACTTCTAAAGGAAAAAAAAGCCATTTAAAACTTCTTGCGGCTTTAATGTAATGTCTGGTCCCGGTAATATGGATGAAAATCTTTAAGAAAAATGGCATAGCTACCCCATGACCCCCCCCCTACCCCAGCCCATTACCAGCCCCTTTGGGTCTTGTATGGATATTAAGGGGAACCCCGCACATAAAATAAAAAAGGCCCTATATACTCTGAACAGCCGTATACAGGCGGTGCATACAAGACAGGGACTGTAGGTTTGTTCTTATGTAGAATGTGTTTGTAATTTTGAACAGGTACATTGTTGAACTGTAGCTCCAGCCCAAAAAACTATTTTTAAACTTTTTGGGAAACATAGGTAAGGGTTATCACCCCTGTAACATTTGTTTTGCTGTCTGTGCCCCTGTTCAGAACATTTCACCTCACTTTCCGTCCCAATGACAACTGTTTTTGAAATGTGGTGTTTTTCTTGAAACAAGGATTGCTGATAAAGCATCAGTACAGAGGAGACACCTTTCTCCCATATTTATTCTTACAGGAGAGAATTTTCCTTCCTAGGGGTAGATTTCCTCTCACTTCCTGTTGTCTTCTTTCGTTTGCAAGTAGGAGTCGTTTGTAAGTTGGATGTTTGAAAGTAGGGACCTGCCGTATATACTCTGCAGAAATAGGCCCCTTAGTTGTTGGTGTTGGCACAACACTGTAAGCACTCACAGTTACTCTTGGTTGGTGCTGGAACGCCCTGCTGTCAACTATTATATCAGGAATTTTAATTACATATAATTGTTGAACAGTGGTAGTAAAAATTGGGGCTTTGATGGTGGTGCTGGTGCCACAACACTGTAAGCCCTGACAGTTACTCTTGGTGGGTGCAGCAATGGGCCCTGCTGTGAATTATTAGATCAAGAATTGTAATTGCATGCCCCTGTTGAACAGGGGCTGAAAAATTGGGCTTTTCGTGGTGGTGGTGGTGGTGGTGGTGTTGCCACAACACTGTAAGCCCTCAGAGTTACTCTTGGTGGGTGCAGGAATGGGCCCTGCTGTGAATTATTAGATCAAGAATTGTAATTACATGCCCCTTTTGAACAGTGGCTGAAAAATTGGGCCTTTCGTGGTGGTGGTGGTGGTGGCGTTGCCACAACACTGTAAGCCCTCAGACTTACTCTTGGTGGGTGCAGGAATGGGCCCTGCTGTGAATTATTACATCAAGAATTGTAATTGCATGCCCCTGTTGAACAGGGGCTGAAAAATTGGGCCTTAGGCACTGGTGGCACAACACTACAACCCCTCACAGATACTGTACTTGGAGCACAGCAATGAGCCCTGTTGCAAAGTATTGCTTCAAAAATTGTAATGACACGCCCCTGTTAAACAGGGGCTGAAAAATTGGGCCTTAGGCACTGGTGGCACAACACTACAACCCCTCACAGATACTGTACTTGGAGCACAGCAATGAGCCCTATGGCAAATTATTGCTAAAAAAATTGTAAGTACACGCCCCTGTAAAACAGGGGCTGAAAAATTGGGCCTTAGCCACTGGTGGCGGCACCCATAAACAAAAATGATCTTCCAAGCTATCATCATCAATCGTATCATTGAGGACTCGGAGGAGGAGGATAGCCAGTCAACATAACAGCACAGGCACTCAGCATCAGCATCAGTCTTGAAGGGACGTGACATGTTAAAATCAATTAGTCTGTTATATCAGCATCAGGTGTGTGGTAGCTGGTGGTGATCCAAGACTGGTTCATCTTGATGAAAGTCAGTCGATCAACCGAGTCGGTGGACAGGCGCACCCTGTGATCCGTGACAAATCCTCCAGCAGCACTGAATGTGCGTTCCGAAAGAACGCTGGATGCAGGACAGGCCAGTAGCTCAATTGCATACTGTGCAAGCTCTGGCCAGTGATCCATCCTCAAGACCCAGTAAGCCAGAGGATTTTCGGTGGGGAAGGTGTCCAAGTCTGACCTTGCCCCTAGATATTCCTGCACCATGTTTATCAGACGCTGGCGATGGTTGCTGGAACCAATCATACTTTGGGGCTGCGGACTAAAGAATTGTCTGAACGCATCGGTCAGACGGCCACCTTCCCCACCGCTCCTTCTTTGACTGGCCGAAGCCTCAGCAACTCGTTGTCCTGGACCAGGAGTTTGTAACCTCCCAGTCTCTGGGAACGCGTTGCACAGACCTTTCTGCAAGGCCTCCCGGAGTTGTCTCATCCTCTGCTCCCTCTGCGACGGTAACATAAGGTCCGCAACCTTACCCTTGTACCGTGGATCAAGGAGAGTGGCCAGCCAGTAATGGTCCCTCTCCTTGATCCGAAGAATACGAGGATCCTTCCGCAGACTTTGCAGGATCAGGGAGGCCATGCAGCGTAGGTTTGCTGAGGCATTCGCTCCGGAGTCCTCTGGGTCACTAAGGACGACATGATCCGCAGTCACCTCCTCCCAGCCACGTACAAGTCCACTGGTTTCTTGGGACTGTAAATCATCCCTAAAAGACTGCTGCTGATGATGCTGAGTGCCAGCCTCCACCTCCATGCTGACACAATCCTCCTCCTCCTCCTCCTCCTCCTCCTCTTCCTCTTCCTGTGCGATGGGTGGGACAGAAGGAACACTGTCTGGGTAAAGGGGGCCTTGAGAGGCAAGGAAGTCCTCCTCTTCCTGCCTCTGTTCTGCCTCAAGTGCCCTGTCCATTATTCCACGCAGCGTGTGCTCCAACAGGTGGACAAGAGGTACAGTGTCACTGATGCATGCACTGTCACTGCTCACCAGCCTCGTGGCCTCCTCAAATGGTGCCAGGACAGTGCATGCATCCCTGATCATGCCCCACTGGCGTGGAGAAAAAAAACCAAGCTCCCCTGACCCTGTCCTGGTGCCGTAGTCGCACAGGTACTCATTGATGGCCCTCTGCTGCGTGTGCAGCCGCTGCAGCATGGCCAACGTTGAGTTCCACCTGGTGGGCATGTCACATATAAGGCGGTTCTTGGGCAGGTTCAACTCCTTTTGCAGCTCAGCCAGGCGAGCACTGGCATTATAAGATCTGCGGAAATGCACACAGACTTTCCTGGCCTGCCTCAGGACATCCTGTAAGCCCGGGTACCTGCCCAAGAACCGCTGCACCACCAGGTTAAGGACGTGAGCCACACAGGGCACATGGGTCAGTTGTCCCTGTCGGAGGGCGGAGAGGAGGTTGGTGCCATTGTCGCAAACCACCATTCCTGGCTTAAGCTGGCGTGGCGTCAACCACCTCTCGGCCTGGCCCTGCAGAGCAGACAGGACCTCTGCCCCAGTGTGGCTTCTGTCCCCCAAACACACCAGCGCAAGCACGGCATGGCATCTTTTTGCCTGCGTACTTGCGTAGCCCCGTGAACGGCTACGGAGCACCGCTGGTTCATAGGACAAACCACAGGAAGAGGCCATGGAGGAAGAAGAAGAGGAGGGGGTGGAGGAGAGAGGTGTGTCACAACCAGTAGTAGCATTTTGGAGGCGTGGCGGTGGGACAACCTCCAACACTACTGCACCTTGTCCTGCATCCTTCCCAGCTGCCAAAAGAGTGACCCAATGGGCCGTGAAAGAAAGGTAACGTCCCTGTCCATGCCTGCTGGACCATGAGTCAGCGGTAATATGCACCTTACCGCTGACCACCCTGTCCAGCGAGGCCAAGACATTGCCTTCCACATGCCGGTAGAGAGCCGGAATAGCCTTCCGTGAGAAAAAGTGGCGTTTGGGAACCTGCCACTGAGGAACCGCACATTGCACAAACTCACGGAAGGGGGCCGAGTCTACCAACTGAAAAGGCAGCAGTTGAAGCGCTAGCAATTTAGCCAAGCTAGCATTCAACCGCTGGGCATGTGGATGGCTGGGAGTGAACTTCTTTCGACGGTCCAGCAGCTGGGGCAGGGAAATTTGCCTGCTAGAATCGGACGTCGGTGTACTGCTAGCAGAGTGGCCGCAAGTACTTGGCTGTGACACACCTAATTCTACACCTTCATTCCTCTCAGTGCATGTTTCAGAGAGGACTGAAGTTATAGTGGGGTTGGAGATCCCAGCTGATGCGGTGCAAGGAGAGGTCCGCTTTGTTCTTTGGTGTGGGTCTTTGAGGTAGGCTTGCCAACGAGCTGCATGGCAGGTCAACATATGTCTGGTCAGGCATGTGGTACCCAAGCGGCTGATGTTTTGGCCACGCGGTATACGCTTGAGACATATGTTGCAAACAGCAGCTGTGCGATCTGATGCACTAGCCTCAAAAAAGGCCCACACCAAGGAACTTTTTGAATGACGGGCAGAGGCAGCGCCCTGCACAGGCGGAGCTCTACGGTGTGATTCCGTCGGTGTACTGCCCTTACGCTGGCCACCAAAGGGCATCCTGTCTCGTTGGAGATGTGCCTCCTCCTCATCCTCCTCCTCCTCTCTCCTATTAGGCACCCACGTGGAGTCAGTGACCTCATCATCCCCTCCCTCCTCATCACTGGAGCCAATCTGGCAGTATGCTGCAGCTGCTGGAACATGACTGCCAGATTGGTGTCCTTCTTGAGCATCCCCTCTGTCTGCTCTCACCCTACTGCCTTCCTGTAGCTGGGTTTCATCATCAGACCCTTCGAAACGCTGGGCATCCTCCTGGAGCATGTACCCAACACTGTGCTCAAACAGTTTGGGGGACTCCTCAGGAGGAGGACATGGTGGGTCTAGGGAAGGAGTGACTGATGATGAGTCTGACATTGATACCAGGGAAGAGGACGCTTTGGCAGCTGCTTTGCCAGTACCCTGAGCCTGGGTGAGAGAGGATGAGGAGGAGGAGGAGGGCTTGGTCATCCACTCTACCAAGTCTTCGGCATGATGTGGCTCAACATGTCCAGCTGCGGAAAAGAAGGACAAGCGTGTCCCATGGCCATGTGCTGATGACAATGCACCGCGTCCACGACCAGCACTGTTGCCCCCAGACACAGAGCCTGCTTGCCCTCTTTTATTGCCTCCTGACTGTCTGCCTCTCCTTGTTTGCCTTCCAGACATTCTAATAGATGGCCTGCAGGGAGATGGGAAAAAAGCAATAAGGGCTACCTTCAGGTGTCCTTCTCTGTCCCTTGAAACAAGGACTTGCACAGTGAAAGAAACTGACACTCTCCCTACCTACAGTTTTCTGTCCCTAGAAAAAATGTTTTTTTTAAGCACACTATAGCACAAGGAGAATTCACTCACTGTCCTTCCCAGTCCCTAGAAACAAGGACTTGCACAGTGAAAGAAACTGACACTCTCCCTACCTACAGTTTTCTGTCCCTAGAAAAAATGTTTTTTTTTAAGCACAGTATAGCACAAGGAGAATTCACTCACTGTCCTTCCAGGTCCCTGGAAACAAGGACTTGCACAGTGAAAGAAACTGACACTCTCCCTACCTACAGTTTTCTGTCCCTAGAAAAAAATGTTTTTTTTAAGCACAATATAGCACAAGGAGAATTCACTCACTGTCCTTCCAGGTCCCTAGAAACAAGGACTTGCACAGTGAAAGAAACTGACACTCTCCCTACCTACAGTTTTCTGTCCCTAGAAAAAATGTTTTTTTTAAGCACAATATAGCACAAGGAGAATTCACTCACTGTCCTTCCAGGTCCCTAGAAACAAGGACTTGCACAGTGAAAGAAACTGACACTCTCCCTACCTACAGTTTTCTGTCCCTAGAAAAAATGTTTTTTTTAAGCACAATATAGCACAAGGAGAATTCACTCACTGTCCTTCCAGGTCCCTGGAAACAAGGACTTGCACAGTGAAAGAAACTGACACTCTCCCTACCTACAGTTTTCTGTCCCTAGAAAAAATGTTTTTTTTAAGCACAATATAGCACAAGGAGAATTCACTCACTGTCCTTCCAGGTCCCTAGAAACAAGGACTTGCACAGTGAAAGAAACTGACACTCTCCCTACCTACAGTTTTCTGTCCCTAGAAAAAATGTTTTTTTTAAGCACAATATAGCACAAGGAGAATTCACTCACTGTCCTTCCAGGTCCCTGGAAACAAGGACTTGCACAGTGAAAGAAACTGACACTCTCCCTACCTACAGTTTTCTGTCCCTAGAAAAAATGTTTTTTTAAGCACAATATAGCACAAGGAGAATTCACTCACTGTCCTTCCAGGTCCCTAGAAACAAGGACTTGCACAGTGAAAGAAACTGACACTCTCCCTACCTACAGTTTTCTGTCCCTAGAAAAAATGTTTTTTTTAAGCACAATATAGCACAAGGAGAATTCACTCACTGTCCTTCCAGGTCCCTAGAAACAAGGACTTGCACAGTGAAAGAAACTGACACTCTCCCTACCTACAGTTTTCTGTCCCTAGAAAAAATGTTTTTTTTAAGCACAATATAGCACAAGGAGAATTCACTCACTGTCCTTCCAGGTCCCTGGAAACAAGGACTTGCACAGTGAAAGAAACTGACACTCTCCCTACCTACAGTTTTCTGTCCCTAGAAAAAATGTTTTTTTTAAGCACAATATAGCACAAGGAGAATTCACTCACTGTCCTTCCAGGTCCCTAGAAACAAGGACTTGCACAGTGAAAGAAACTGACACTCTCCCTACCTACAGTTTTCTGTCCCTAGAAAAAATGTTTTTTTTAAGCACAATATAGCACAAGGAGAATTCACTCACTGTCCTTCCAGGTCCCTAGAAACAAGGACTTGCACAGTGAAAGAAACTGACACTCTCCCTACCTACAGTTTTCTGTCCCTAGAAAAAATGTTTTTTTTAAGCACAATATAGCACAAGGAGAATTCACTCACTGTCCTTCCAGGTCCCTAGAAACAAGGACTTGCACAGTGAAAGAAACTGACACTCTCCCTACCTACAGTTTTCTGTCCCTAGAAAATTTTTTTTTTTTTAAGCACAATATAGCACAAGGAGAATTCACTCACTGTCCTTCCAGGTCCCTGGAAACAAGGACTTGCACAGTGAAAGAAACTGACACTCTCCCTACCTACAGTTTTCTGTCCCTAGAAAAAATGTTTTTTTTAAGCACAATATAGCACAAGGAGAATTCACTCACTGTCCTTCCAGGTCCCTAGAAACAAGGACTTGCACAGTGAAAGAAACTGACACTCTCCCTACCTACAGTTTTCTGTCCCTAGAAAAAATGTTTTTTTTAAGCACAATATAGCACAAGGAGAATTCACTCACTGTCCTTCCAGGTCCCTAGAAACAAGGACTTGCACAGTGAAAGAAACTGACACTCTCCCTACCTACAGTTTTCTGTCCCTAGAAAAAATGTTTTTTTTAAGCACACTATAGCACAAGCACAAAACACACTGACACTCTCCCTACCTATCCTTCTCTTTCCCTAAACTAAAGGAATCCAGGTTAAGCAAGAAAGAAATAAAAGTCACTGTCCCTGCCTATGCTGCTCTATCCCTGCTCCGGAACACACTACACTAGGCCGCCGTGCTGGCGGCCTTTTATAGTGTGGGGCGTGTACTAAACACCCTCATCAATAATTGGCCACAGGCATCCTGCCTGTGGCCAATCATTGCTCTCCTCGCTGCCGGCGCTGTGATTGGCCAAGCATGTGGGGTCACAGTGCATGCTTGGCCAATCACAGCGCCTGGATGACACTGCGATGGCGTAGTGCATTGTGGGCCGTTCGCGTCACTCGAATTTGGCGCGAACGGCCCAAATCGTTCGATCTTCGTCGAACGATCGAACAGCCGATGTTCGAGTCGAACGTATGTTCGACTCGAACACCGAGCTCATCCCTAGTCTCCACACACAGCGTCTGCCACGATCGGGTCCCCGATCTAACTGATGTCCTCACTCGACAAGTCAGATGCCACCCAGGCTCCGCAGTGGGGTGGAAGGCTCTTTGTAAGTTGCGCAAGGCCCCAGGCTTCAGGCCTTGCACTGCAGCAGATCCGCACAGGAAGACTGTTGCTTGCAGCGCGGTGTTCAAAAGAGGCCGAGCTCCGCCTCGCCTCCTTCTTAAATAGCCCCTCCCATGAGTCTCTGCGGTGGCCAACTGCACTCTGGGTGCCGAATGGGATTGTGGGTAACATAGTCCCGGGGCCATTAAAGGAGACCCCGCTACACACTCCCCCCACTTAAACTCTTTGGTCCCCAAAGATAACATAACATTAAATTACAGAACGTACAACATCAATCAAAGTTTCATATGATGTTGGCAGAGGAAATTCCCACCAAAAACGAGGCGGTGAACTTCCATGCCCACAGGTCACACTATCACTAGTGTCCTGCCTAACTGTGTCAGAGAGTGAGTTGGGGTTGCCCCCCACTAAATGAACAGTGGGAGGATCAGGGTCTTCCACACTCCTCCTGGCAGTAACCACAGTGTCTTCTGCACTCCTCCCCATCTGTGGGTAAGTTAATCTTCTGGGAGGATTTATGGCCCTTTGCTTCCTCTGTCCTCTTGGGCTTTCTGTTATAATAGGTTCCTCTTCTGGAACCGACTTAGGAATTTCCTCTGGTTCGGGAGCACTGGACTCCGGAGCAGGGAGGTACATGGATTCCCTCGGATCTTCTTCTGGGAGTAAGTCACAGGAACTCTCCCACGAATCTGACCAAGGACTAGACGGGATGAACTCAGTAGCTTCTGCATTCAGTGTGCTGTCTATATGGTGTCTTCTTCAGGTGGAAGATCAATAGCAGAAGTTTCTGGGGCCTGAGAAGGCCAAAGCCAACCAAGTTCTTCTCCCTCATCTTCACTTATCTCCGAGGTCTCGGTATCCCCCATCTGAGGGGTCTGGGACCGAGTGTTTGGTCTAGGAGTATCCAGAATGGAAATTGGGTTTGGGGAGTTCCTTGCAGGAGGTATCCGAACTGCTTCAGCAAGTGGGAGTAAGTGGTTTCGGTGCCAGGTCTTCAGTGGGCCCACCTTCCCTTCCGGCTTCAACTTATAGACAGGTAGGCCCGGCAGCTTCTTACAAACAACATAGGGTTCAGGTCTCCATCTGTCTGCAAGCTTGTGTTTCCCAGGGACTCCCAGGTTCCGTAGGAGAACTCGGTCTCCAGGTTGCAGGTCCTGGATCCGAACCTTTAGGTCGAAGTTCCTCTTATTGCGGGCCCCCCTTTGGTCTGAGGCCGCCTGGGCCTGTTCATAGGCTAATTTCAAATTATGTCTGAGTCTGTCAACATATCCCTTGTGGGAAGCGGCAGAACAATGGTCTATGGAAGTGCCAAGGGCCAGATCTACTGGTAGTCTTGCCTCTCTTCCGAACATCAGTCGATAGGGTGAGTACCCTGTAGCATCACTGGTGGTGCTGTTGTATGCATGCACAACTGCCGCGATGTGGTTGCTCCAATGCTGTTTCTTTTCACTGCTTAAGGTCCCCAGCATGTTGAGTAGGGTTCGGTTGAACCTCTCTGGCTGAGCATCACCTTGTGGATGGTAGGGGGTAGTTCTTGTCTTCTTGATCCCCAAAGAATCCAGGAGCTTCCGGATCAACCGACTTTCAAAATCCCTTCCCTGATCTGAATGGAGCCGTTGTGGTAGCCCATAGTGTACAAAGTATTTTTCCATAAGCACCTTGGCCACAGTGGAAGCCTTCTGGTCTTTGGTTGGGAAGGCCTGGGCATACCGGGTGAAATGATCAGTTACTACCAGAACATTTCCTAGTTCACTCAGGTCGGGTTCGAGGCAGAGAAAATCAATGCATACCAGATCAAGTGGGCTTTGACTTTGCAGATGGCCCATTGGGGCAGCTTGATGGGGTAAAGTCTTTCTCTGGATGCATCGTGCACATGAGTGGCAGTATTCTTCAACTTCAGCCCTCATGCAGGGCCAATAGAAACGGTCCCTAACAAGTTGAAAGGTCCTTTCCGCCCCTAGGTGGCCATGATTGTCGTGCAAAGCAACCATGACAGTCTCTCGGTGTTTCTCGGGCAGGAACAATTGCCATTTGTCTTCCAGGTCATCAGAGGGGCCCCTTCGGTAGACCACTCTCTGATGCACCTGCAACCTGTCCCACTCCTTCCTCAACAGGCGAGCTTCCTTCGAAGGGTGACGTAAGAGTCTATTCGGATCCTGATTCTCCAGGGCCTCCAAGACCAATCTCCCCATGGGGTCTTCCAATTGGTCAGATCTCAACTACTTTTTGGACAATTTTGGCAAATCATCTTCCCCCAGTTGGGTTACCCCACAGTACTGCTTGGGGACTCCGACTATGGTAACCCCTATCTCTTCTGCTCTTGAGCCGCCACTGGCTTGGAGTTAAGCCCCTTGACAGAGGGCTCGCACCCCGTCGGGTGCCACCTGAGTCCAGTCTCCTGAACTGCAGGTGGGGACATGAGATCTTCTAGACAAGGCGTCTGCATCTCGGTTTCCAGCCCCAGGTCTGTACTTTAAGCTGAAATTGAAGGCCGACAGTGCTGCCAGCCATCTATGTCCTGTGGCATCCAACTTTGCTGTGGTGAAAAGATAGGTGAGGGGGTTGTTGTCGGTTTTCACCGTGAATTCTGCCCCATACAGATAGTCTCTGCGTTTGTCAACTACCGCCCATTTAAGGGCCAGGAACTCCAACTTATGGGTGGGGTAGTTCTTTTCAGAGGGAGTCAGACTTCTGCTCACATACGCAACAGCCTCAGTTGCTCTTCATGCTCCTGGTAGAGCACTCCTCCCAAACCATCATCACTGGCATCTACATGAAGTTCATAAGGCTTCTTAGGGTCTGCGTAGGCCAGGACAGGGGCAGTGGTTAAGGTTTTTTTCAACATCTGGAAGCATCTTCACACTTCTCATTCCACTGGTCCTTGACTGACTCCCCTGGCTTCCTGGGGCCCGAGTCATCTTCTTCCCCCTCCGTCTTTAGCAGCTCATTCAGAGGCCTGGCTATCCGAGCAAACCCCTCCACGAACCTCCTGTAATAGGAACAGAACCCCAGGAAGGATCTGAGCTCTGTCAGAGTGGTGGGTCTTGGCCAGGAGGTGACTGCCTCCAATTTTTCGGGGTCTGTGGCTACCCCATCTTCAGACACTATGTGTCCCAGATAGTTGACTGATGACTGATAGACTTGGCATTTTTCAGGTGAGAGCTTGAGTCCTTCCTCACTCAGCCTCTTCAAAACTTTCTCCAGCCTCTCTTCATGTTCTTCCAAGGTTCTTCCGAAGACAATGATGTCATCCAAGTATACTAGGACTTTGATGAGGTTCATGTCTCCTACAGTCTTCTCCATAAGACGTTGGAAGGTAGCTGGGGCTCCAGACAGACCTTGAGGCATCGATCAAATTCAAAGAACCCCACTGGGGTTATGAAAGCCATCTTCTCTTTGTCTTCTGGATGCATCGGGATTTGATAGTACCCACTCTTCAGGTCCATAACACTGAACCACTTGGCTCCAGACAAACTCTGTAGGGCATCCTCTATCCTTGGTGTGGTATACTTGTCAGGTATGGTTCTCCTGTTGAGGGTCCTGTAGTCTATGCACAGCCTCAATGATCCATTCTTCTTTCTGACCACCACTATCGGGGAGGCATAGGGGCTTCTAGATTCTCGAATCACACCGGTTCGCTTTAGCTCGGCAAGCTGTTCCCTCAAGTCCTCGAGGTCTGCTAACGGAACTCGCCTGACTCTTTCCCTGAAGGGCTTGTCTTCCTGGAGGCGGATTCAATGGGTGGCACTCCTTGATAACCCCACATCGAACTCATCTTGGGAGAAGATCTTTTCCCACCTGGTCAACTGGGCCTTGGCTCTCTCTTTCCAAGCCCTGGGTAGGTTTGGGTTCTCCATGGAAAGTTTCTCCCACACAGTGCTTTCTCCATCTGTCTTCTCCACATCCGACAAAACAACTGGGGTGGCAGGGCTCACCTGACCCAGCAGCACCCTGGCTCCTCCACAATTGAAACAAATCACATCCCCCTAATCTTCCAGGGATGCGGGTGCTGAGGTATTAGGAAACAGCTCCTTCCTCGGATTTTCCCTTTCTGGTTCCCTTGACTTCTTTTCCATCAGGGAGGTCAGCATCCCCAATACTTGGGACATCTGCGACTTCAAGGTATCCACCTCTGAGTCTCTTTCCAGGGTCATGGCCGTCCTGACCATCACCGGAGGAGGATTTACCGACTCAACTGGTTGGTTCTTCTTCTTCTTCTCCTCCAGCATAGCTTCTTCCTCTCTGACTACTCGGATCAAGTCAGGGTACTCCAGGCTCTTCCCGTCCTGTCGCGTGTGTAGCGCTAATGCGATGGGGTCCAGGGGCTGAGATCCTCTCATCACCTGCTGAACACGGGCCTCATCCACCTTCCGCGGGTCAATCCCCTTCTTCAGGATCATCTTATGCAGGATCTTATCCAGACGCCTCATGAACTCTGATAGTTTCTCTCCTGTCTTTTGGTAGCAGTGCTCCAGCTGGTAAGTGAGCTCAGTGATTTTCTCTGTCCCACCGAACACATTCAGTAGAATGTCCAGATAGTCCTGTGCATCACAGTCTGTTTTACTCATCTTGAGGTTGCGTATGGCCTCTAGAGCAGACCCCTTCAAGCTCTCAGCAATTCTCTGCTTCTTTCTGTGGTCTGGGACTTCCCATTCTTCTAAGGCCTGAGTGACACCGTCTAACCACTCCTCAAACCCCTCTTCACCCGAAGGTACAGGTTTCCTTCCAGAGAATATTCTGAGTTTTCTGTATCCCGACATTTGGTAGTCTGTAGGATCCTTCTTACACTGGGCTACAATTTCCCCCAGTACTGCGCATAATTCTGCGCTGAGGGTGGCAGGTGGCGATCCGGGACTTTCCTTTTTCTCCCGTGTTTCTGCTTTTGGGGTGGGTGATGGAGATAGTTTCGGTGTCTGAAACCGTCCTCCTGGCTTGAGCGGCAGCGCGTGTATTAGGCTATAAGTCTGATCATCTATTGCTTCTACACTTGGATTCTTGAAATGCTCTGGGACTCCGTTCTTCCACTCTATTAGTGCGTGGGTCAGTGAAGAATTCGACCTGACATCCACCACCCATACTTTCTGGTGCGGGGACAGCGACATCACTAGCTGCTTCACCGCTTCTTCTTGCCAGATCCCTGGGAGTTCTATGACTACTACCCCGGCTGGATCTGTGCCGACCGCTTTGCACCACTGCCCTACTTCTAGTGGGTCCATGCTGGTGCTTTTGGCGCGTTACTTGCTGTAACAGGATCCCGGACTCGAGAGCCCCCACGTGTAGTGCTACCCCCAGTTAAGAGAGCCGTGGGATTTTGTTTCGGGCCCTGTGTACAGCACCGCCAACCCCCGAAAATCTTACTCGACCCACTCTGGCACAGCTAGTCTAGGGATTATACTTGTATCACAATCAAACAGTATTGCAAGGGTTACCTCTTTGCAATAAGACAACACACTGATGCGAGAGATCAAGTATAACGGTTTTACTTTAGTTTTAAAAGGGCATAGGCAGAACATAACACATACAATTTGCTTACAGAGCCCTGCAGCAATAGGTATAATACGCAATAATGGCGCAGCTTGGTAATCCACCACGCGCAGCTATTATTGTATACGCGCCCTATGGCGCACTAAAACAATAGTCTATCTCCCCTCCCTGGTCAGGCCTGACACAGAATAAATCTCAGTCTTTTCATTAAGGATTTCTTTGCATGCAAACTTTTGGTGGTGCACTTGATGAAACAGTATTTGTGTAATCCACAAAGTAGGCAGTCACAAGGAACACTATACTGGAGACCCTTTAAACTCTGTCCTGCTACTGGTCTCCAGGGAAGTAACAAAAAACGATCGGTGGGCCAAGGCAGTCTATAGGCCCAAACATGGTACAGTCTATTGGATTGAGCAAGTGCTCGCTCACCACTCCGGACGCGATCCCAGTCCGGGACTTCCACCTGCTGTGTCTCCACACACAGTGTCTGCCACGATTGGGTCCCCGATCCAACTGATGTCCTCACTCGACAAGTCAGATGCCACCCAGGCTCCGCAGTGGGGTGGAAGGCTCTTCGGAAGTTGCGCAAGGCCCCAGGCTTCAGGCCTTGCACTGCAGCAGATCCGCACAGGAAGACTGTTGCTTGCAGCGCGGTGTCCAAAAGAGGCCAAGCTCCGCCTCGCCTCCTTCTTAAATAGCCTCTCCCATGAGTCTCTGCGGTGGCCAACTGCACTCTGGGTGCCGAATGGGATTCTGGGTAACGTAGTCCCGGGGCCATTTAAGGAGTCCCCGCTACACACGCAAGATGAAGTACATGTCATCACATACTTCATCTCATGCATTTACAACACTACATGCATCCGAATGAATGATGAATGTAATTTTATTTTGTATGGCAAATGCGTGAAATCAGGTGCATGACGCTATGCGCTTCATCTTGTGCAATACTACAATACTGCTAGAGCTCTCGAGATCTTGCAGTTAGGTTTAGGATTTCTCTGAAGGCAATGGTGATGTCGCCTTCCCAGGGGGCATCTATCTGCCAGGGTTGCATCACCACTGTCTTCAGGGAAACCAGAAAATGGAAAAGTAAAAAGGTAAGTAAAGAAAAAAAAAACATGAAAAAAAAATGTTGGGAGATTATGTATCATCAGGTTGCATAATGCATTTTGAAGTGAAATTTAAGAAAATGTCTGCATTTGTATTGCCCCCCCCCCCCCCTTTCACCAAGACTATACATGTTATATTCCACAGTCTATCCTGATATGTTTTATCCCTCTGACTATTTCTGTTGCTCTGGATTTGTTATCTTATCATAACTTTTTGTAAGTGAGGTCTCCAAAACTGGACATTGAAGTTTAGATGAGGTATAGCTAAAGATCTTTATAGGGGAATCAGGATCTCCTATTTCTATTGACGATTCCTCTGTGATGAACCCATATTTTTATTTGCTTTCCCCACTGCCGGGCCATGCTGTTGCTTATTTTGCAATAATCTGAAATAAACACACTTGAAGTTTTCCCCTATGTACCACCAAAAACTGTACTCATATGATTATTTTAGTGCTGTCTTAGGATTCTTTTTCCATAAGTGCATTATTTTGCATTTCAGAAGTATTGAACTGCAGTTTCACTGCTTTGTACAATCTTCTAGTAATGTCACACCATGTTCCATGTGCAAACACCTCCAGGAATATAAAATCAACTGCCCGTCTTTGGGTAATGAGCAAAAATACATATCTTTCCCATCAAACCTTATATCACTTACAAACAGATTAGAACAGGACCTAGCAGAGAGCTTTGTGTTATACCACTAGTGTGTTTGATGTTCCAAATGAATCCCATTTACAACCACACTCTGATATCTATAGTTTAACCCAGTGGTCATCAACCCTGTCGTCAGGGCCCACTAACAGGCCAGATTTTATGTATTACCCTGGGGAGATGCAAACTAGAATACTGCAATCACTGAGCAGCAAATTGTATCACCTGTGATGTATTTCAGTTATCTTGCAAACCTGGCCTGTTAGTGGGCCCTGAGGACAGGGTTGATGGCCACTGGTTTAACCAACTGTATATCTTTGGAATCACCCAAGGTTTAAGTCCTAGCTTTTTCAACTTTATTTTATGTAGCGGGGTCTTAAAAGTTAGTGGGATACACCTGGGGGTAGAGAGACCCAGGTGTGTAATTATGTTAGGGATTAGACCCCTTTTTCTTATTCGTGGAGGATTGGGTGGTGTAATATTCTCTTTGACCAGTGGGTGTCAGTGTACCTACTGGCTCGAGGTAGAATCACTACCACAGTGCTACCCTTCTTTGTCCCTTCCTGGAGATGGTACGGCTGGGGCGGGGAACCCGCCGTGGTGTCGATGGGAGGAGATAAAAGGGAGAGACGCCCTCGCCACGAGGTCTGTTGGTTTTCGTAAGAGATCATCTCGTCACGCACCCAGGCACCTTAGGCCTGGGTGCGGGCGGTTCAAGGTTCCGGCCTAGGCGCCCAAGGCCTGGCCGGAACGAAGATGGAGTCCATCCCGGGCACCTTCAGCCTGGGGTGAGGTACTATTAAGGAGGCCTGGGACCCGGTGACTCCGACTGGGTCCCGCGAGGGTGAAGTTGCTCCAGGGCGCCCCTTGCGAGGGGACCCGCATCTGAGGTGAGGAGGCTGGGGGGGGTCACCCGTCCGAAGACCCGGTGTAGCGTCAACCCGGTGACGGATGGGCCTTCAGTAACTCCCTTGGAGGACATCTTCCCCTGATATGGGCTACAGCGCAGCGGAGGAGCTTTCATCAAGATTCCAGCAACCCCTGGTCATAGCACAGGGAGTGTAGGGACTAGGAACCTGTACAGTGCCTCGACCTGCTTCCCCATCATATCCTGCCGTTGCATTTGACTGTATGTGGAGATACGCAATAAACCTGAGTTTGGACTTTGATGGGTGTATGGACTCTGTTGATGGGAACAAAGGGAGATTCTGGCACGGAAGGACTGACCCTCATAACCAGCACACATTTGGCCCGAGGAAAAGATTGATACTGGCCTTCACCTCACCCACATGCACGGGGAGGACATGGGCCGTAGCGCACCTCACTCTGTCGCTCGACATACCCCTAGTTAAAGAGGTCGGGGTGAGGCCGCTACATTTATAAGATCAATATTTTGAACTTCTTTGTTGAAGTGCACAACTCTGGACCAAACCTTTTGTGACTGTCAACAATTTCAGTTAGATTTGTCTGCCATGGTTTGCCATCCCTAAATCTGTGCTGCTTTGAGTCCAGCATGGAATATGGTAAAACTTGTGTTACAGTGACTGATAAATGATCATTGATCCTTCTTTTAATGATTCCACTAATGTTGCTACTATATATTTTACTGTATGTTTCACTGATCTGTATGTGCCAGCTTCCTCCGTAATGGCCTTCTAGTGGATACATATGTAGCACCCTTTAGTGTGCTAGTGGTGTTAGTGTAGGTAAATGTATTTTAGCTCAGGTCTAAGCCTGAGCTATAATTCTGAATCAGGGTTCAGTGACTCAGGGCAAGATGACTCATCCTAGCAGCCTCTCTGGTGCCTCCCCCTGTTTTCTAGGACATTGGAGAATGTTCTGGACTTAGTGGGTGGGGGTTTGGAGTAGCTGCTTATAAAATTTATGAGGACCTCAGCCAATCCCTAGTAAAGGGCTGGCAGGCCACCTCATAAATGGGCATGAGTCATGCCAGTAGGGGCAGGCGGATGAAAGATGGAGATTGAGGGGAGATTGGTGAGGAGGCTGTCGGTGGCCCTTAAGGGTGCCCCTAGTCTGGGGGGTGACCTTGGGCCGGGGCTCGGGTACTGCAAATATCCCACCAAAATCACCCAGAGGAAGCCCTTCTAGGAAGCACAGGAGCAACGAGAGAGGACATCAGAAGCTGGTCAGCACTACGGGGAGATCTCCTGAAAGTCAGCCAGGTGGGCTGGTGAGTGTCAGTCTGGAGGACTTTGGGGTCAGTTAGTCTGGAGAGCTAGTAAAAGGGGCAGCTTCTGCCAGGTGGGTTGGCAGTGCCTGAAGAGGTGGTGCTGGGACCAGTAGCCACAGGAGTTATGCAAGCTGGACACTGTTCATTTTGCTACACACACAAGAGGCCTCGGTTTCCTGCCTGTAATGGGCCAATGCTAAAAAACTGACTGAGAGCCTGTCAGGTCTTCTCAGTGATCCAGCTGAGTTCTGAAAGCAAGTCCGTGCTGGAGGAAGAAGTGGAGCTGTATATAAAGATAGCTGTGCAGGGTTGGGGATCACAGTTCATCTGTGGCCCTTAAGTGGGTGCACTACACTTAAATTATTAGCTATTCACCAGTGATGTTGAACTTCTCCTGTTAGAAAAGTTTTAATTAAAAAAAACAATTAATGGTCCAACAACAAAAATTCTGGTAGAACACCGAATAACATCAGGACTCATTGTTTTATTAAGGTTTAAGCTATCCAGTTCATATGTTACCTCTGCTTCTAGAAACCCTGAAAATTAACTTTCACTGCTATAATCAATATGTTCCTCCAACTTGTTCTTGTTAACCACTTGCTGACCGCTTCACGAACATATACTTCGGCAGAATGGCTTGGCTGGGCAAAGCAACGTACCTGTACGTGCTATAAAAATGCACTGATTACTGTGTAAATGACACTGGCAGGGAAGGGGTTAACCACTAGGGGGCGAGTAAGGGGTTAAGTGTGTCCTAGGGAGTGATTATAACTGTGGGGGGGCTGGGCTACTAGTGACACGACATTGATCACTTCTCCCGATGACAGTGAGCAGTAAATCAGTGTCCTGTCACAAGGCAGAACAGGGAAATGCCTTGTTTACACAGGCATCCCCCTGTTCCGCAAGCTCCGTGACCGTGCCCGCGGGACCCGTGGACTCGGTGTTTGCCGGTGTTCCGCGATCGTGTCACGGAGCTGCAGAACAGGGGGATGCCCGTGTAAACAAGGCATTTCCCTGTTCTGACTTGTGACAGGACACTGATCTACTGCTCCCTGTCATCGGAAGCAGTGATCAATGTCGTGTGACTGGTAGCCCAGCCCCCACACAGTTACAATCACTCCCTAGGACTACTACTTCAGAGTGCATGTGCCAGTGATGTCCACGGCTGCATCCAGTGTGAATATCTCCTCAGGAGATATTCACTGTACCAACAGGTTAGCCTTATTATAGGCTTACTTGTAGATACAAGTTTACAAAATAAGTTTACTACCACTTTAAAGGGGGGCAATTTTTTCAATACCCACTGTAATAAAAAAATATATTTATATATTTAAAAATTGCAGCTTATCTTTTTTTAGATGCTTTTTTCTGTAAACTTCATTCCTACTCCCTGCTGGGAGAAGACAGTGATTATTGCTAGCAGCTACAGAAGGCACTAGCGATAATCGCAAGTGAATCCAGCAGGCTGGTTATACCAAAGTTGATTGATTGATCAACTTGGTACATTCAGACTGCCCACATACAGTTTTAATCTCGGCCGGTTCAACATGAACCGTCTATGACCAAAACACCTATTTTGGTATGCCTTAGGTATGAATGAATGTGTGAATGAAAACAAATAAAAACTATACATTTTTTTAATGCTTTCTCAAATTACTTATCCTGGTGTATTAGCTTTGTCAACTGAGCCTATAATCCTTTAAAAATACAAAATTTGGGGGCGTGGTCAAGCAATAGTAGAGTGAGGTTGCATTTACACAGCACTCCTACTGATTGGGCATTCTGGTTTTTACATTGTTTCTGCAAATTCACAATGATGCAGAGAGGAGGAAACAAGTCTCATGAACTAGCACTATCAACCCACAGCTCAGTGGTGGCAGATGATTTAACCTACTGAGCCTTTACATCCCATGAGGACTCAGAAGGCAATAGTTAGACTCAGACGAAACTGAGTCTAACTAATGAACCAACCCCAACTTTCCAGCTCAGGAGAAATATTCTTCAGTAGAAGAAGATGGCACTTGGTACTTGTTCCAGCACAGCTTGCACATTTAGTCAGCCACAAAAAGATCCTTGTCTGATTGTCAAGCCAACTCCACATGCTAGCACCAAGAACTGGGGAGACCTAGCCCACAACTATTTCTACAGGCCTGGAAACTAAGGCCTTCTTTAGTGCCCTGAAAACCAAGCAGAACCTGAACTCTTTTATGGCTAGAATGAGACCGCTAATTTGTGAAGAACTGTGAGAGGTGAAAGAAACTTGGAAACATCTCACCTCATGAGTTGGCATGTAGGGATGAGCCGAACATCCCCCGGTTCGGTTTGCACCAGAACCTGCGAAAGGACCGAAAGTTTGCGCAAACTTTAAAACCCCGTTAAAGTCTATGGGACTCGAACGTTTGAAATCAAAAGTGCTAATTATAAAGGCTAATATGCAAGTTATTGTGCTAAAAAGGGTTTGGGGACCCGGGTCCTGCCCCAGGGGACATGTATCAATGCAAAAAAAAGTTTTAAAAACGTCTGTTTTTTCGGGAGCAGTGATTTTAATGATGCTTAAAAACCACTTCAATACCATGCACTTATACAGCTTCCTGCCCAAGCCAATTTTGAGCTTTCAGCACTGTCGCAATTTGAATGACAATTGCGCGGTCATGCTACACTGTACCCAAACAAATTTTTTATCATTTTGTTCCCACAAATAGAGCTTTCTTTCGGTGGTATTTGATCGCCTCTGCGATTTTTATTTTTTGCACAACAAATAAAAAAAGCGAAAATTTAAAAAAAAACTAAGTTTTTCTTTGTTTCTGTAATTTTTTTTGTAAACAAGTACCTTTTCTACTTCAATGACGGGCACTGATAAGGTGGCACTGAAGGGCACTGATAAGGCGACACTGATGGGCACCGATGAGGTGGCACCAATGAGGTGGTACTGATGAGGTGGCACTGATGGGCACTGATGATGGGCACTGATAGGCGGCACTGATGGGCACTGATATGTGGCACTGGTATGCGGCACTGATGGGCACTCATAGGTGGCATTGATTGGCACTCATAGGCGGCACTGATTGGCACTCATAGGCGGCACTGATTGGCACTCATAGGCGGCACTGATGGGCACTCATGGGCGGCACTGATGGGCACTTATGGGTGGCACTGATAGGTGGCATGGACGGGCACTGATAGGTGGGCACAGATTGGCACGGATGGGCACGGATGGGCACTGATAGGTGGCACTGATGGACACTAGTAGGTGGCATTGGTGGCACTGGTGCCCAGCAATGCCAGCCACCACACATTGTGAAAGTGCCAGTCAGTGCCCATTTGTGGGCACTGATTGGCATATTTTTTTAATGTTTTTATTTTATTTATTTGTTTTTACTACATGTGGATGGCCATGGGGGCCATCCACATGATTGGGGCTTCCCTGGTGGTCCTGGGGGGCTTCCCTGGTGGTCTAGTGTGGGTATCCGAGGGGGGGCTGCGCTGATAAACAATCAGCGCGAACCCCCCCTGTCAGGAGAGCCGCCGATCGGCTCTCCTCTACTCGCGTCTGTCAGACGCGAGTGAGGAAGAGCCGATCAACGGCTCTTCCTGTTTAAATTGTGATCAGCCGTGATTCGACACGGCTGATCACGTGGTAAAAAGCCTCCGACGGAGGCTTCTTACCGAGATCAGTGTAGCGGTGGGTCAGACTGACCCACCGCTCCACCGATCGCCGCGATGCGCGCCCCCCGGGCGCGCGGCGGCTGTTATCCCGCAGGACGTCATATGACGTCCAGGGTGGATAACAGAACCACTTCCCGGACGTCAATCTGCTATTGACTGGGCGGGAAGTGGTTAAAGTGAAAAAAAAGTGAAATATTCCTTTAACAACTTAAGCCCCGGACCAATACGCAGCATAAAGACCAGGCCCCTTTTTGCGATTCGGCACTGCGTAGATTTAACTGACAATTGCGCAGTCGTGCGACGTGGCTCCCAAACAAAATTGGCGTCCTTTTTTTACCACAAATAGAGCTTTCTTTTGGTGGTATTTGATCACCTCTGCGGTTTTTATTTTTTGCGCTATAAACAAAAATAGAGCGACAATTTTGAAAAATATGAGATATTTTTTACTTTTTGCTATAATAAATATCCCCAAAAAATATATAAAAATTTTTATTTTTCCTCAGTTTAGGCCGATACGTATTCTTCTACATATTTTTGGTAAAAAAAATCGCAATCGGCGTTTATTGATTGGTTTGTGCAAAAACTATAGCGTTTACAAAATAGGGGATAGTTTTAAGACATTTTTATAAAAATTTTTTTTTACTAGTAATGGCGGCGATTAGCGATTGTTTTCATGACTGCGACATTATGGCGGACACATCGGACACTTTTGACACATTTTTTGGACCATTGTCATTTTTACAGCGACCAGTGCAATAAAAATGCACTGGTTACTGTAAAAATGACACTGGCAGCGAAGGGGTTAACCACTAGGGGCGCTGGAGGGGTTAAGTGTGCCTAGGGGCGTGTTTCTAACTGAGGGGGGCGTGGCTACTAGTGACACGTCACCGATCTCCGCTCTGATTACACAGAGCGGAAATCGCTGACATTGTCAGTAGGGCAGCGGGGAGATGTTGTGTTTACACTAACATCTCCCCGCTCCATGCCTCCGTGAGACGATCGCGGGGAACCGCGATCCGACTCACGGGGAAGGCAGGGGGGTCGCGAGCGCGCTTCCGGCAGTTAAAGGGCCACGTACAGATACGCGATTGTGCCTGTACGAGCCATTCTGCCAACGTATATATACAGTGAGGGGTCTTTAAGTGGTTAAATATCGTTCCTGGGGGGTGTCTATAGTATGCCTGTGAAGTGGCACGTGTTTCCCGTGTTTAGAACTGTCCCTGCACAAAATGACATTTCTAAAGGAAAAAAAGTCATTTAAAACTGCTTGCGGATTTAATATAATGTCTGGTCCCGGCAATATGGATGAAAATCATTGAGAAAAATGGCATCGCTTCCCCATCACCCCCCCACCCTACCCCAGCCCATTACCAGCCCCTTTGGGTCTTGTATGGATATTAAGGGGAACCCCGCACCCAAAATAAAAAAAGGAAAGGTGTGGGGCCCCCAGGCCTTATATACTCTGAACAGCAGTATACAGGCGGTGCAAACAAGACGGGGACTGTAGGCTTGTTGTTGCGTAGAATCTGTTTGTAATTTTGAAATGGGACATTTTTAAAGAGTAGCTCCAGCCTAAAAATCAATTTTTAAGCTTTTTGGAAAACACGGGGAAGGGTTATCACCCCTGTAACATTTGTTTTGCTGTCTGTGCCCCTGTTCAGAACATTTCACCTCACTTTCCATCCCAATGACAAATGTTTTTTGATTTTTTTTTGTGAAACAAGGATTGGTGATAAAGCATCAGTGGAGAGGAGACACCTTTTTCCCATAATAACTCTTACAGGAGAGAATTTCCCTTCCTAGGGGTGGATTTCCCCTCACTTCCTGTTGTCTCCTTCATTTGCAAGTAGCAGTCATTTGTAAGTTGGATGTTTGAAAGTAGGGGCCTGCCGTATATACTCTGCAGAAATTTTGCCCTTAGGTGTTGGTGTTGCCACAACACTGTAAGCCCTCACAGTTACTCTTGGTGGGCACTGGAACGCCCTGCTGTGAACTATTATATCAAGAATTGTAATTATATGCCATTGTTAAACAGTGGTAGGAAAAATTGGGCCTTTGGTGGTGGTGGTGGTGGTGGTGGTGCTGGTGCCACAACACTGTAAGTCCTCACAGTTACTCTTGGTGGGCGCAGGAATGGGCCCTTCTGTGAAATATTAGATCAAGAATTGTAATTACATGCCCCTGTTGAACAGGGGCATAAAAATTGGGCCGTAGGCACTGGTGCCACAACACTGCAACCCCTCACAGATGCTCTAGTTGGAGCGCAGGAATGAGCCTTGCTGCAAAGTATTGCATCAAAAATTGTAATTACACGCCCCTGTTAAACAGGGGCTGAAAAATTAGGCCTTAGGCACTGGTGCTGGTGCCACAACACTGCAACCCCTCACAGATACTCTAGTTGGAGCGCAGGAATAAGCCCTACTGCAAAGTATTGCATCAAAATTTTTAATTACACGCTCCTGTTAAACATAGGCTGAAAAATTGGGCTTTAGCCACTGGTGGCGGTGCCCAGAACCAAAAATGTTTTTACAAGCTATCAACATGATCATTGAGGAGGAAGAGGATAGTCACTCAGCATAACAGGATAGTCACTCAGCATCAGCATAGGCAGTTTTGAAGGGATCTGACATTTAAAAAAAAAATATTCGGTTACGTCAGCATCAGGTGCTTAGTAGCGATCCAAGACTGATTCATTTTTATGAAGGTCAGTCGATCGAAAGAGTCGGTGGACAGGTGCACCCTGTGATCGGTTTCAAAGCCTCCAGCAGCACTGAATGTGCGTTCCGAAAGAACGCTGGATGCAGGACAGGCCAGTAGCTCAATTGCATACTGTGCAAGCTCTGGCCAGTGATCCATCCTCAAGACCCAGTAACCTAGAGGATTTTCGGTGGGAAAGGTGACCAAGTCTGATCTTGCCCCTAGGTATTCCTGCACCATGTAAACCAGACGCTGGCGATGGTTGCTGGAACCGATCATACCTTGGGGCTGCGGACTAAAAAATTGTCTGAACGCATTGGTCAGACGGCCACCTTCTCCACCGCTCCTTCTTTGACTGACCGAAGCCTCAGCAACACGTTGTCCAGGACCAGGAATTTGTAACCTCCAGTCTCTGGGAACGCATTGCACAGACCTTTCTGCAAGGCCTCCCGAAGATGTTTCATCCTCTGCTCCCTCTGCGACGGCAAGATAAGGTCAGCAACCTTATCCTTGTAACGTGGATCAAGGGTTGCCAGCCAGTAATGATCCCTCTCCTTGATAGCACGAATACAAGGATCCTTCCGCAGGCTTTGCAGGATCAGGGAGGCCATGCAGCATAGGTTTGCAGAGGCATTCGGTCTGGAGTCCTCTGGGTCACTCAGGATGACATGATCCGCAGCCACCTCCTCCCAGCCACGTACAAGTCCATGGGTGTCTTGGGACTGTAATTGATCCCTTGAAGACTGCTGCTGATGCTGAGTGCTAGGCTCCACCTCCATGCTGACACAATCCTCCTCCTCCTCTTCCTGTGTGATAAGGTGGGCCATCAGGAATACTGTCTGGATAAAGGGGGCCTTGAGAGGTAAGGAAGTCCTCCTCTTCCTCACTCTGTTCTACCTCAATTGCCTTGTCCATTATTCCACGCAGCGTGTGCTCCAACAGGTGGACAAGAGGGACAGTGTCACTGATGCATGCACTATAACTGCTCACCATCCTCGTGGCCTCCTCAAATGGTGCCAGGACAGTGCATGCATCCCTGATCATGACCCACTGGTGTGGCAAAAAAACAAACAAGCTCCCCTGACCCTGTCCTGGTGCCATATTGGCACAGATACTCATTGATGGCCTTCTGCTGCGTGTACAGCCGCTGCAGCATGGCCAAAGTTGAGTTCCACCTGGTGGGCATGTCACAGATTAGGCAGGCAGGTTAAATTCCTTTTGCAGGTCAGCCAGCCGAGCACTGGCATTATATGACAGGCAGAAATGCACACAGACTTTCCTGGCCTGCCTCAGGACATCCTGTAAGCCTGGGTACCTGCCCAAGAACCGCTGCACCACTAAGTTAAGGGCGTGAGCCAAACAGGGCACATGGGTCAGGTGTCCCTGTCGGAGGGCGGAGAGTAGGTTGGTGCCATTGTCGGAAACCACCATTCCTGGTGGAACAACCTCCAACACTACTGCACCTTGTCCTGCATCCTTCCCAGCTGCCAGCAGAGTCACCCAATGCGCCGTGAAAGATAGGTAACGTCCCTGTCCATGCCTGCTGGACCATGAGTCAGCGGTAATATTCACCTTACCGCTGACCGCCCTGTCCAGTGAGGCCAAGACATTGCCTTCCACATGCCATAGAGAGCCTGAATCGCCTTCCGTGAGAAAAAGTGGCGTTTGGGAACCTGCCCTCGAGGAACCGCACATTCCACAAACTCACGGAAGGGGGCAGAGTCTACCAACTGAAAAGGCAGCAGTTGAAGTGCTAGCAATTTAGCCAAGCTAGCATTCAACCGCTGGGCATGTGGATGGCTGGGAGCAAACTTATTTTGGCGGTGCAGCAGCTGGGGCAGGGAAATTTGCCTGGTACAATCTGACGTTGGTGTACCGATAGCAAATTGCCAGCAAGTACTTGGCTGTGACACACCTAATTCTACACCTTCATTCCTCTCAGTGCAGGTTTCAGAGAGGACTGAAGGTATAATGGGGTTGGAGATCCCAGCTGATGAGGAGCAAGGAGAGGTCCGCTTTTTTCTTTGGTGTGGGTCTTTTAGGTGTGCTTGCCAATGAACTGCATGGCAGGTCGACACATGTCTGATCAAGTCTGTGGTGCCCAAGTGGGTTATGTTTTGGCTACGCGAGATACGCCTGAGACATATGTTGCAAATAGCAGTGCTGCCATCTGATGCACTCATTTTAAAAATAGCGCCCACTGAACTTTTGGAATAACGCGCAGAGACAGCAGCGGCCTGCACATGCGGAGCTCTGCGGTGTGATGCTGTTGATGTGCTGCCCTTAAGCTGGCCCCTGGAGGGCACCCTGCCTCATTGGAGATGTGCCTCCCTCCTCATCACTGTAGCAAACCTGGCAGTATGCTGCAGCTGGGGGAACATGACTGCCAGATTGCTGTCCTTCTTGGGCACCCCCTCCCTCTGGGCTCATGTTACTGCCTTCCTCTAGCTGGGTACCATCATCGGAGCCTTCAAAACGCTGGGCATCCTCCTGGAGCATGTACCCAACACTGTGGTTGAACAGTTTGGGGGGACTTCTCAGGAGGACATGGTGGGGCTAGGGAAGGAGTGACTGATGCCATTGAGCCGAGGGAAGAGGCCGCTTTGGCAGCTGCCTTGCCAGACAAAGTACCCTGAGCCTGGGTGAGAGAGGATGAGGAGGATGAGGACGGCTTGGTCTTCCACTCTACCAAGTCTTCGGCATGTTGCGCCTCAACACGGCCAGCTGCCAAAAAAAGGACAAGTGTGTCCCACGGCCACGTGCTGATGAGGATGCACCGTATCCATGACCAGCACTGTTGCCTCTAGACACAGAGCCTGCTTGCCCTCTTTTATTGGCTCGTGACTGTCTGCCTCTCCTTGTTGTCTTTCCAGACATACTAATGGTCTGCAGGGAGATGTAGCTGCACAAAGCTGGGATGTATATATATACTGATTATACTTCAGCTAGCAGAATCAACTGCCTGCCTGTAGTATTATTAGTATGAGAACACCAGCAATTGTCTTCAGTTAGCTTTAGTTGCACACTGTGCAGAGGACACAGTACACTAACTGAAAATACTGCAGCTCCCTGCCTGTGGTATTTGTATGAGAACACCAGCAATTGTATTGAGGTAAGCTTTAGGTGCACACTGTGCAAAGAACACTAAAACAAAATACTGCAGCTACCTGCCTGTATTTGTATGAGAACAATAGCAATTGTATTGAGGTAAGCTTTAGGTGCACACTGTGCAAAGGACACTAAAGCAAAACACTGCAGCTCCCTGCCTGTATTTGTATCAGAACACCAGCAATTGTATTGAGGTAAGCTTTAGGTGCACACTGTGCAAAGGACACTGAAGAAAAATACTGCAGCTCCCTGCCTGTATTTTTATCAGAACACCAGCAATTGTATTGAGGTAAGCTTTAGGTGCACACTGTGCAAAGGACACTAAAGCAAAATACTGCAGCTCCTTGCCTGTATTAGTGTATTAGTATGAGAACACCAGCAATTGTATTGAGGTAAGCTTTAGATGCACACTGTGCAAAGGACACTAAAGCAAAATACTGCAGCTCCCTGCCTGTATTTGTATCAGAACACCAGCAATTGTATTGAGGTAAGCTTTAGGTGCACACTGTGCAAAGGACACTAAAGCAAAATACTGCAGCTCCCTGCCTGTATTTGTATGAGAACATTAGCAATTGTATTGAGGTAAGCTTTAGGAGCACATTGTGCAAAGGACACTCAAGGAAAATACTGCAGCTCCCTGCCTGTATTTGTATCAGAACACCAGCAATTGTATTGAGGTAAGCTTTAGGTGCACACTGTGCAAAGGACACTAAAGCAAAATACTGCAGCTCCCTGCCTGTATTTGTATCAGAACACCAGCAATTGTATTGAGGTAAGATTTAGGTGCACACTGTGCAAAGGACACAGTACACTAAGTGAAAATACTGCAGCTAGCACAATCACCTGCCTGCCTGTCAGTAAAGAGAATAACAGGAACGGATCTAGCTAAACTGAATACAGTGTGTAAATATATATACAACACCTAGGATGCATATATATCCTCTACACACTGTAACCGAAGCTGACTCGCCTGCTTGCTCTATCTAACTCAAATTAAATGACTCTATCTCTCTCTCTCTGTCTTTAACCACCGCCGCAACACACTACACAAGGCCGCCACACAAGTGTGGGGCATGTACTAAATCCCCTGAGACATGATTGGCCAAAGCCACCCTGGCTTTGGCCAATTATGGCTCTCCACTTTTTCCGCGCTGTGATTGGCCAAAGCATGCGGGTCATAGTGCATGCTTGGTCAATCATCAGCCAACAATGCACTGCGATGCCACAGTGAATTATGGGCCATGACGCGCCACTCGAATTTGGCGCAAACGGCCCATAATGTTCGAAATTCGGCAAACGGACGAACAGACGATAATGTTCGAAATTCGGCAGACGGCCGAACAGACGATGTTCGAGTCGAACATGGGTTTGACTCAAACTCGAAGCTCATCCCTATTGGCATGTTAGAATTGGGACTCACATCCACTGAGAGCCATTTCACCTACCTAGATGAAGCCAATGCAATAAGAGATCATCAAATCCTCTCTCTTCAACTCTGTCAAGATGACCTGGAAAACAGGAGCAGAAGGAATAACTTGAAGCTCAGGAGTAGGGATGGGCCCGGTGCTCGATTCGAACCCACGTTCGAATCGAGCACCGGGCGTTCGCTCGCTCGGCGAGCCCAGAACTATTTGGGCCGTTCGCATCACATTCGTGTGATGCGAGCGGCCCCGCAATGCATTGCGGCTGGCGTGGCCGGCGCAGTGCATTGCTGGCTGATGATTGGCCAAGCATGCACTGTGACCCCGCATGCTTGGCCAATCACAGCGCCCGAAACTCGGAGAGCAATAATTGGCTACAGGCAGGACGCCTGTAGCCAATTACAGCTCAGGGGCTTTAGTACACGCCCCACCATTTAAAAGGCCGCCACGCCGTCGGCCCCGGTCACATGAGTTCCGGCTTTAGGAGAGATCAGTCTGCTGATTCTGTCTTTGCTTGATACTGAAAGATTTGCTCTTCTTTGCTAAACCATTGGCTATTTCTTTGCTAAACCATTGCTACCTAAGTCATTGATCGTTCATTGCTGCTGATTGCACAGTTAGTGTGTTATTAGCTGCTGCTGGGGATTAGTCTGGTGCGTGTTTACTGTTAGTACAGTATTGCAGTAGTACCAACCGCAGTGCTGTTAGCACAGCATTGCACCCCAACAGCACCCATAGGACTTCTAGTGTGTTAGTGGCAGCAAACAGAGCTCCTATATTTTCTTCTCAGCAGCACCCATAAGACTTCTAGTGTGTTAGTGGCTTCACACAGAGCTCCTATATTTTCATCTCAGAAGCACCCATAGGACTTCTAGTGTGTTAGTGGCAGCAAACAGAGCTCCTATATTTTCTTCTCAGCAGCACCCATAGGACTTCTAGTGTGTTAGTGGCAGCAAACAGAGCTCCTATATTTTCATCTCAGAAGCACCCATAGGACTTCTAGTGTGTTAGTGGCATCACACAGAGCTCCTATATTTTCATCTCAGAAGCACCCATAGGACTTCTAGTGTGTTAGTGGCATCACACAGAGCTCCTATATTTTCTTCTCAGCAGCACCCATAGGACTTCTAGTGTGTTAGTGGCAGCAAACAGAGCTCCTATATTTTCTTCTCAGCAGCACCCATAGGACTTCTAGTGTGTTAGTGGCATCACACAGAGCTCCTATATTTTCATCTCAGAAGCACCCATAGGACTTCTAGTGTGTTAGTGGCATCACACAGAGCTCCTATATTTTCTTCTCAGCAGCACCCATAGGACTTCTAGTGTGTTAGTGGCATCACACAGAGCTCCTATATTTTCTTCTCAGAAGCACCCATAGGACTTCTAGTGTGTTAGTGGCATCACACAGAGCTCCTATATTTTCTTCCCAGCAGCACCCACAGGACTTCTAGTGTGTTAGTGGCATCACACAGAGTTCCTATATTTTCATCTCAGAAGCACCAATAGGACTTCTAGTGTGTTAGTGGCATCACACAGAGCTCCTATATTTTCTTCTCAGCAGCACCCATAGGACTTCTAGTGTGTTAGTGGCATCACACAGAGCTCCTATATTTTCTTCTCAGAAGCACCCATAGGACTTCTAGTGTGTTAGTGGCATCACACAGAGCTCCTATATTTTCTTCTCAGCAGCACCCATAGGACTTCTAGTGTGTTAGTGGCAGCAAACAGAGCTCCTATATTTTCATCTCAGAAGCACCCATAGGACTTCTAGTGTGTTAGTGGCATCACACAGAGCTCCTATATTTTCATCTCAGAAGCACCCATAGGACTTCTAGTGTGTTAGTGGCATCACACAGAGCTCCTATATTTTCTTCTCAGCAGCACCCATAGGACTTCTAGTGTGTTAGTGGCATCACACAGAGCTCCTATATTTTCTTCTCAGAAGCACCCATATGACTTCTAGTGTGTTAGTGGCATCACACAGAGCTCCTATATTTTCTTCTCAGCAGCACCCATAGGACTTCTAGTGTGTTAGTGGCAGCAAACAGAGCTCCTATATTTTCATCTCAGAAGCACCCATAGGACTTCTAGTGTGTTAGTGGCATCACACAGAGCTCCTATATTTTCATCTCAGAAGCACCCATAGGACTTCTAGTGTGTTAGTGGCATCACACAGAGCTCCTATATTTTCTTCTCAGCAGCACCCATAGGACTTCTAGTGTGTTAGTGGCATCACACAGAGCTCCTATATTTTCATCTCAGAAGCACCAATAGGACTTCTAGTGTGTTAGTGGCATCACACAGAGCTCCTATATTTTCTTCTCAGCAGCACCCATAGGACTTCTAGTGTGTTAGTGGCATCACACAGAGCTCCTATATTTTCATCTCAGAAGCACCCATAGGACTTCTAGTGTGTTAGTGGCATCACACAGAGCTCCTATATTTTCTTCTCAGCAGCACCCATAGGACTTCTAGTGTGTTAGTGGCAGCAAACAGAGCTCCTATATTTTCTTCTCAGCAGCACCCATAGGACTTCTAGTGTGTTAGTGGCATCACACAGAGCTCCTATATTTTAATCTCAGAAGCACCCATAGGACTTCTAGTGTGTTAGTGGCATCACACAGAGCTCCTATATTTTCTTCTCAGCAGCACCCATAGGACTTCTAGTGTGTTAGTGGCATCACACAGAGCTCCTATATTTTCTTCTCAGAAGCACCCATAGGACTTCTAGTGTGTTAGTGGCATCACACAGAGCTCCTATATTTTCTTCTCAGCAGCACCCATAGGACTTCTAGTGTGTTAGTGGCATCACACAGAGCTCCTATATTTTCATCTCAGAAGCACCAATAGGACTTCTAGTGTGTTAGTGGCATCACACAGAGCTCCTATATTTTCTTCTCAGCAGCACCCATAGGACTTCTAGTGTGTTAGTGGCAGCAAACAGAGCTCCTATATTTTCTTGTCAGCAGCACACATAGTACCTATAGTGTGTTAGTGTCAGCACCCATAGGACCTACAGTGTGTTGTGAGCACACATAGGAGCTCTATTTTTTATACTATATACACTACCGACTACAATGGCTGGAAGACCGCCAAGGAGAGGCAGAGCGTGCCGAGGCAAGAACACAGGGCAGGCAGGCTCTGTTTCTAGAGACAACAGTGCTGGCCGTGGACGTGGTCGTGCATCGTCATCAGCACGTGGCCATGGGACACGCTTGTCTTTGTTTTCGGCAGCTGGACATGTGGAGCCGCATCATGCCGAAGGCTTGGTAGAATGGATGACCAAGCCCTCCTCATCCTCCTCATCCTCTCTCACCCAGGCTCAGGGTACTGGCAGAGCAGCTGCCAACGCGTACTCAATGGCATCATCAGCCACCCCTTCCCTAGACCCACCATGTCCTCCTGAGGAGTCCCCCGAACTGTTTGAGCACAGTGTTGGGTACATTCTCCAGGAGGATGCCCAACGATTCGAAGGCTCGGATGATGATACCCAGCTTGAGGAAGTCAGTAGTGTGCGCGCAGAGAGAGGGGATGCTGAAGGACAGCAATCTGGCAGTACTGTTCCACCAGCTGCAGCTTACTGCCAGGTTTGCTCTAGTGGTGAAGAGGGAGGGGATGATGAGGTCACTGACTCCACGTGGGTGCCTGAAGGGAGAGAGGAGGAGGAGGAGGAGGAGGATGC
Organism: Rana muscosa; assembly: GCA_029206835.1. Classification (NCBI taxonomy): domain Eukaryota; kingdom Metazoa; phylum Chordata; class Amphibia; order Anura; family Ranidae; genus Rana; species Rana muscosa. The sequence goes on from CM055122.1 coordinate 552,421,202, forward strand.
GGCATCACATGTCCAACGAGGCAGGATGCCCCCTGGAGGCCAGCTAGAGTCCAGCACAGCAACTGTACCACACCGCAGAGCTCCGCCTGTGCAGGGCGCTGCCTCTGCACATTATCACAAAAGTTCTTTGGTGTGGGCCTTTTTTGAGACGAGTGCATCAGATCGCACCACTGCTATTTGCAATATTTGTCTCAAGCGTATCTCGCGTGGCCAAAACATCAGCCGCTTGGGCACCACAAGCATGAGCAGACATATGTCGACCTGCCATGCAGCTCGTTGGCAAGCACACATAAAAGACCCACACCAAAGAACAAAGCGGACCTCTCCTTGCTCCTCATCAGCTGGGATCTCCATCCCCACTATATCTTCAGTCCTCTCTGAAAGCTGCTCTGAGAGGACTGAAGGTGTAGAATTAGGTGTGTCACAACCAAGTACTTGCAGTACACCGACGTCCGATTGTAGCAGGCAAATTTCCCTGCCCCAGCTGCTGGACCGTCGAAAGAAGTATACTCCCAGCCATCCACATGCCCAGCGGTTGAATGCTAGCTTGGCTAAATTGCTAGCACTTCAACTGCTGCCTTTTCAGTTGGTAGACTCGGCCCCCTTCCGTGAGTTTGTTCAATGTGCGGTTCCTCAGTGGCAGGTTCCCAAACGCCACTTTTTCTCACGGAAGGCGATTCCGTCTCTTTACCGGCATGTGGAAGGCAATGTCCATGCCTCGCTGGACAGGGCGGTCAGCGGTAAGGTGCATATTACCGCTGACTCATGGTCCAGCAGGCATGGACAGGGACGTTATCTTTCTTTCACGGCCCATTGGGTCACTCTATTGGCAGCTGGGAGGGATGCAGGACAAGGTGCAGTAGTGTTGGAGGTTGTTCCGCCACCACGCCTCCAAAATGCTACTACTGGTTGTGACACACCTCTCTCCTCCAACCCCTCCTCTTCTTCCTCCATGTCCTCTTCGAGTGCTCTGTCCTCGGAACCAGCGGTGCTCCGTAGGCATACAAGGGGCTACGCGAGTACGCAGGCAAAAAGATGCCATGCCGTGCTTGCGCTGGTGTGTTTGGGGGACAGGAGCCACACTGGGCCAGAGGTTCTGGCAGCTCTGCAGGGGCAGGCCGAGAGGTGGTTGACGCCACGCCAGCTTAAGCCAGGAATGGTTGTTTCTGACAATGGCACCAACCTCCTCTCCGCCCTGCGACAGGGGCAGCTCACCCATGTGCCCTGTATGGCTCACGTCCTCAACCTGGTGGTGCAGCGGTTCTTGGGCAGGTTCCCAGGCTTACAGGATGGCCTGAGGCAGGCCAGGAAAGTCTGTGTGCATTTCCGCCGATCTTATAATGCCAGTGCTCGGCTGACTGAGCTGCAAAAGGAGCTGAACCTGCCCAAGAACCGCCTAATATGTGACATGCCCACCAGGTGGAACTCAACGTTGGCCATGCTGCAGCGACTGCACACGCAGCAGAGGGCCATCAATGAGTACCTTTGCGACTACGGCACCAGGACAGGGTCAGGGGAGCTTGGCTTTTTTTTCCCCACGCCAGTGGAGCATGATCAGGGATGCATGCACTGTCCTCTCACCATTTGAGGAGGCCACGAGGATGGTGAGCAGTGACAGTGCATGCATCAGTGACACTGTACCTCTTGTCCACCTGTTGGAGCATACGCTGCGTGGGATAATGGACAGGGAACTTGAGGAAGAACAGAGGCAGGAAGAGGAGGACTTCCTTGCCTCTCAAGGCCCCCTTTATCCAGACAGTGTTCCTTCTGTCCCACCCATCACACAGGAAGAGGATAAGGATGAGGAGGAGGAGGAGGAGGAGGATTGTGTGAGCATGGAGGTGGAGCCTGGCACTCAGCATCAGCAGCAGCAGTCTTTTAGGGATAATGTACAGTCCCAACAAACCAGTGGACTTGTACGTGGCTGGGAGGAGGTGGCTGGCGATCATGTCATCCTCAGTGACCCAGAAGACTCCGGACCGAATGCCTCAGCTAACCTACGCTGCATGGCCTCCCTGATCCTGCAAAGCCTGCGGAAGGATCCTCGTGTTCTTCGGATCAAGGAGAGGGACCATTACTGGCTGGCCACTCTCCTTGATCCACGGTACAAGGGTAAGGTTGCGGACCTTATCTTGCCGTCGCAGAGGGAGCAGAGGATGAGACATCTCAGGGAGGCCTTGCAGAAAGGTCTGTGCAACCCGTTCCCAGAAACTGGGAGGTTACAAACTCCTGGTCCTGGACGACGAGTTGCTGAGGCTTCGGTCAGTAGCAGAAGGAGCGGTGGGGAAGGTGGACGTCTGACCGATGCGTTCAGACAATTGTTTAGTCCGCAGCCCCAAGGTATGATCGGTTCCAGCAACCATCGCCAGCATCTGATATACATGGTGCAGGAATACCTAGGGGCAAGGTCAGACTTGGACACCTTTCCCACCGAAAATCCTCTGGCTTACTGGGTCCTGACGATGGATCACTGGCCAGAGCTTGCACAGTATGCAATTGAGCTACTGGCCTGTCCTGCATCCAGCGTTCTTTCCGAACGCACATTCAGTGCTGCTGGAGGATTTGTCACCGATCATAGGGTGCGCCTGTCCACCGACTCGGTTGATCGACTGACCTTCATAAAAATGAATCAGTCTTGGATCACCACCAGCTACCAGACACCTGAAGCGGATATAACGGAATAATTTATAATGTCACATCCCTTCAAGACTGCCTATGCTGATGCTGAGTGACTGTCCTGTTATGTTCACTGACTATCCTCTTCCTCCTCCTCAATGATCCATGCCACCACACCAGTGCCTAAGGCACAATTTTTCAGCCCCTGTATAACAGGGGCGTGTAATTACAATTTTTTAAAAAGATGCTTCGCAACAGGTGTGACTGCTGTGCTCCAAGTACAGTATCTGTGAGGGGTTGCAGTGTTGTGGCACCAGCACCAATGCCTAAGGTGCAATTTTTCAGCCCCTGTTTAACAGGGGCGTGTAATTACAAATCTTGATCTAATAGTTCACAGCAGGGCCCATTCCTGCGCCCACCAAGAGTAACTATGAGGGCCTACAGTCTTGTGGCAACACCGTCCACCACCACCACCACCACCAAAGGCCCAATTTTTCTGCCCTGTTCAACAGGTGCATGCAATTACAAATCTTGATCTAATAACTCACAGCAGGGCCCATTCCTGCACCCACCAAGAGTAACTGTGAGGGCTTACAGTCTTGTGGCAACACCGTCCACCACCACCACCACCACCAAAGGCCCAATTTTTCTGCCCTGTTCAACAGGTGCATGCAATTACAAATCTTGATCTAATAACTCACAGCAGGGCCCATTCCTGCACCCACCAAGAGTAACTGTGAGGGCTTACAGTCTTGTGGCAACACCGTCCACCACCACCACCACCACCACCAAAGGCCCAATTTTTCTGCCCGGTTCAACAGGTGCATGCAAGTACAAATCTTGATCTATTAACTCACAGCAGGGCCCATTCCTGTGCCCACCAGTCTTGTGGCTACACCAACATCTAATAGGGCAAATTTCTGCAGAGTATATACGGCAGGCCCCTACTTTCAAACATCCAACTTACAAACGACTCCTACTTGCAAACGGCAAGAGAAAACAGGAAGTGAGAGGAAATCTACCCCTAGGAAGGGAAATTCTATCCTGTTAGATTTAATTTGGGAAAAAGGTATCTCCTCTCTACTGATGCTTTATCACCAATCCTTGTTTCAATTAAAACCCCACTTTTCCAAAAACATTTGTCATTGGGACGGAAAGTGAGGTGACATGTTCTGAACAGATGTGCAAAGACAGCAAATGTTACAGGGGTGATAACCCCTCCCTATGTTCTCCAAAAAGCTTAAAAATAGATTTTTTTGGGATGGAGCTACACTTCATAATGTACCTGTTCAGATTCTACTTAAGAACAAACCTACAGTCCGTGTCTTGTTTGCACCACCTATATACTGCTGTTCAGAGTATATAGGGTTGTAGGTATAGGGTTTTATTTTGGGTGCGGGGTCCCCCTTAATATCCATACAAGACCCAAAGGGGCTGGGGTGGGGGGGGGGGGTGATGGGGTAGCCATGCCATTTTTCTCAAGGATTTTCAGCCATATGGCGGCCAGGACAAGACATGACATTAAAGCCGCAAGTGGTTTTAAATGGCTTCTTTTTTTCCTTTACAAATGTCATTTTGTGCAAGGACAGTTCTAAACACGGGAAACACATGCCACTTCACAGGCATACTTTAGACACCCCCCAGGTACCATATTTAAAGGAAAATTTCACTTTTTTTTTTTCACTTTATGCATCATTAAAATGACTGCTCCCGAAAAAACGTTAGTTTTTAAAATTTCTTTTTGCATTGATATATGTCCCCTGGGGCAGGACCCGGGTCCCCAAACCTGTTTTATGACATTAACATGCATATTGGCCTTTGTAATTAGCAATTTTGATTTCGAACGTTCGCGTCCATTATAACGAATAGGGTTCGAAAATTCGCGCGAACTTTCGGTCCGTTCGAAGGTTCTGGTGCGAACCGAACCCGGGGGTGTTCGGCTCATCCCTACTCAGGAGTATTTCCAAGGCCACTGTTTACCAGGAGTGGCAAACCATCCTGAATTTGGTTCTTGTCTTGGCAGAAAATGCTCTGTGGAGATACTCTGTCAGGTTCACTTGTATAGGCTCAAATTCTATTCAAAGAATAGCCACTAGACCCTATTAGATTTAGTGCAGCTTCTATATAGACATTTCCTGAATTATCAAGGTGCACCCTACAAATGCACCACACCCTTAACCACTTAAGATCCGAGGTGTTTTTACAATTTGGCACTGCGTCACTTTAACTGACAACTGCGCAGTGGTGCGATGTGGCTCCCAAACAAAATTGGCGTCCTTTTTTTCCCACAAATACAGCTTTCTTTTGTGGTATTTGATCACCTCTGCGGTTTTTATTTTTTGCGCTATAAACAAAAATAGAGCGACAATTTTGAAAAAAATTCAATATTTTTAACTTTTTGCTATAATAAATATCCCCCAAAAATATATAAAAAAACATTTTTTTCCTCAGTTTAGGCCGATACGTATTCTTCTACATATTTTTGGTAAAAAAAATCGCAATCGGCATTTATTGATTGGTTTGCGCAAAAGTTATAGCGTTTACAAATAGGGGATAGTTTTATGGCATTTTTATAAAAAAAAATTTTTTACTAGTAATGGCGGCGATCAGCGATTTTTTTTCGTGACTGCGACATTATGGCAGACACATTGGACACTTTTGACACATTTTTGGGACCATTGTCATTTTTACAGCGATCAGTGTTATAAAAATGCACTGGTTACTGTGAAAATGAGACTGGCAGTGAAGGGGTTAACCAGGAGGGGGCGCTGTAGGGGTTAAGTGTGACCTAATGTGTTTTCCTTACTGTGGGGGGATGTGGCTTAGCGTGTGACATCACTGATTGCCGTTTCCTATGACAGGGAACTGACGATCAGTGTCAGTCACACTAGGAAGCACGGGAGAGGTTTACACTTACCTCTCCCCGTTCTTCCTCTCTGTGACCCGATCGCGGGACACCAGCGGCGATCGGGTCCGCTGTTCCCACGGGAACGGTCACAGAGGAGAGGACCGGGTCGCGAGCGCACCGCCGGTAGCGCGCTGCGCGACCTACGGCTGGGCTCTTAAAGGGGATGTACCTGTACGCCCATGTGCCCAGCCGTGCCATTTTGCCAACGTACATCGGCGTGCACGGGTCCTCAAGTGGTTAAACTCCCGCTAGAGAATATTCCAGCATAGAGTACAAGCTATCAATGGGGGTATTTATTTAATCTACTGATTCATTCTGAAATCACTGGATTAGCTCCAAGACCTTTTCACTTTTCTAGATATACCTCCTTTCCTGATTGCAGACAGGATCTCCTGGAGATATTCCATTCTCTACTTTGGCTGCAGAGGACTATCCCAACATCCACTTGCCGCAACACTCAGCAGGAAGAACACCTTGATACTGTGATGGAGCTAATAAGGTATCATGACATGTTTCTGGACGAACAGGAAGAAGAGAACGCAGACCTACCTGCTTCTACCCTAGATGAAGATGAACATGATTGCTTTGAACTCATGAAGGCGGAAACCACCTATCTACCCTCTGTCCTGGATGCCCCGATCCCATTGCCTCAACTCACCTTGTATGTTGATGGCTCCAGATTCACAGATTCATCCGGCAATTTCCACACAGGATATGCGGTTACCACAGAGACTACAGTTATGCAAGCCGCCTCGCTCCCAGCATCCATGTCTGCTCAAGAGGCTGAGCTCCATGCTCTTACAGTTGCCTGCCAGCTTGCAGAAGGATGAACAGCAAATATCTACACCGATTCCCGGTATGCACTGGGTGTGGCCCATGACTTTGGACTAATATGGAAGACAAGAGGCTTCCTGACTACAGCCAGTACCCCAGTGAAGCATGGCAAGGCCATAGATGCGCTCCTGACAGCACTCGAACTCCCAGAACAAGTAGCAATACTTAAAATTAAAGCCCATGGGAAGATAACCACACCAGAAGCCAGAGGAAACACCTGGCCGATGAAACAGCAAAACAAACAGCCATGACCCTCTTAGGGGCTGAAACCACAGAATTTGTGGGAATATATTATCCGCAGCCAGAAGCGGTAAACAAAGCCCTACCACAAAAAACTCAAACAGATGCTGCAGACCAAGAGAAAGCAACATGGAGCAAGATGGGAGCAGTACGGGTGGATGATCTTTGGACTGTAGGAACCTGCCCATGTCTCCCCAGAGCTTTGTACCCAGCTGAGGTACAATGGGCCCATGGAGCAACCCATCTCTCAAAGACTTTGATGAACTCACTTATAAACAAACATTATTTAGCTCCAGGAATAACTACTTTAACTAATCAATACTGCAAGTCCTGCCACACTTGCCTAGCATGCAACCCCGGAAGGCTAGAAAAACCACTCAGCTAGACCGCTCTACCCCTTCCAGAGGATACAGATTGATCACATACAAATGCCAAAGAGTGGTAGATTTGAGTATGCCCTGGTGATGGTAGACATGTTCTCAGGATGTCCCGAGGCTTATCCAGTCGCAAATCAGACAGCAAAAACCACGGCTAAGAAATTGCTTTTGGAGGTGGTTTGCAGATATGGGGTACCTGAGGTGATAGAGAGTGATCAAGGCCCTGCATTCACTGCTACAGTCACAAAAGAAATATGGTTGGCCCTAGGTACCACATTGGCATTTCACACACCTTATCACCCTCAGAGTAGTGGGAAAGTGGAAAGAATGAACCAGACACTTAAAACCCGAATGCTAAAAATGCCCAAGGACACAGGTATGTCCTGGCCAGAAAGCCTGTCATTAGCCTTATTCAGCGTAAGGTATTCCCCAAGGGGGAAGCATTCTTTATCTCCTTTTGAAATCTTGTTTGGAACAGCCCCTAGATTAGGTTGTTATTACCCACAACAGTTGCAATTGCAGTCTGCTACTTTGATAGAATATGTGACCGCTCTTGCAAAAGAATTAACTAATATCCATGCACAAGTATTTAATTCCATTCCAGATCTTGATCTAGATACCAGTACTCACAGCATACTTCCTGGTGATTGGGTGATGGTTAAGAAGTTCCTCCGAAAGCATTCCTTAGAGCCAAGATATGATGGTCCATTCCAAGTGTTGCTAACAACAGCCACTTCAGTTAAGTTGGCCGGAAACACTTGGATACACGCTTCCCACTGCAAAAAGGCTCCAGTTCCTGAGGACAGTGCACCACCCGCATCAAAATGAAACTATATATCTTTTTTCTTATAGCAACTGTACACACACAGGAGGTGGCTATCAAACAAGTAAATGGTGTAACACAATTCTGGTATAATTCATCAGACACACATGTAGCTACCTTCATATTTG